>JAPDVU010000009.1:70467742-71040242 GCA_026230045.1 Corynorhinus townsendii
GTACGGGGATCCTGTGGAAATTACCAAGTTTTATGCACACTGCAATTTCCCAGATCTGCAGTTGCAGAGGATGAGAGAGGAGGAGGAAGAAACACAGGCAAACTCACCCCGCCACACACACACACACACACACACACACACACACACACACACCTCTCAAAATCTGGCCTTGTAAGGAGGAGGGTAATTGTATCATCTGTATCCGTAGGTCAGGAGGGCTGAACATTTGTGCTACGAAGTCTTTCTGTGACTTTCCATTTGCCAGGTTCAGTTGGCGGGGTTTGTTTCTGCCTTTGATGAGCTGAACTGGCCCAGAAGCCTCACAGGCCCATCCCCCACGCCCCCTCCCCACTGGTTCCCGGTTCCTGGCCCACACCCTGGCTGCAGCCCTGCACTGGGAACCACTGCCCTGAGCAGTGATGGGCTGGTGGCAGCTGCGGTGCAGGCAGCAGGCAGCCCAAGCCGCAATGACGCCACGGAGTCGGTAGATGGCTGTAGACAAGTGTGCTGAGCCCTGTGGTATCCAGAGCAATGAGTCTGGGGAGGCCTTGACCGGACTGGATGCTGCTTTTATCTGAAGTACATTTAAAGAGATAAAGGGGAAGCAGGGTTGCTGCACGTGTTCTTTTCTCTGCTGCTGGAGCTTTACTTTGAGTTAAAAAAAAAAATTCTCAGCGGCTGGCTTCCCCGAGCTCTGTGCAGATGGGCTTGCCTCCCGAGGATCGGCCGCCTGCCTGTCAATTCCACCCGTGGGGATTTCCGTGAACCTCCCACCAGCGCCAGGAAAGGGTGTAGTGCCCGCCTGTGTATGACTACACCACCGCTACTATTATTAATACTACCAGTGACATCGGGGTTTGTTTCCGCCGCTGTTGCCGGCTGCCTAAAGTGTCCGGATTTGCTCATTAAGCAGCCACACCAAGAATTTGTTACCTAAGCAGCCTTGACAGGAAAGAGAGGAAAGGCAAGAGTTAGGAAGGAAAGAGAGCAAGAGGAGAGAGAAAGAGAGAGAGAGAGAGAGAGAGAGAGAGAGAGAGAGAGAGAGAGGCAGCCTGGAGCAAGTCACATCACACACAGTGCCACTGAAGGAATGCTGGCCTCGTAAACTCACAAACAAGCACAACAAACCTTGTGTAAGGAAAGAAGAGGGACTCTGAGGACTTGGCAGGAAAAGGCAAGATTTTCTACCCACTGGTTTCAGACTGTCTTCCAGATACTCTTGGTGAAGTGAGGAGACTTCTGATTGCTGACAGAGAGCCCCTGGTTTCTCTCTCAAGATGATGATGTATTTGTGGGTAGGTAGTCTCTTCTCTCTCTCTCTCTCTCTCTCTCTCTCTCTCTCTCTCTCTCTCTCTCTCTCTCTCTCTCCCTCTGATTAATAAATTGACTTCGGGGATAAAGATTGCAGCCCAGGGTAATCGCGTTCTGTGTGAGGTGGTTATGCTTGTGGGGGGATAATCGTGCACTGTAACAGTACATGTGCTTCCATTTCCAGTGGGACTCCAGGCAAGACCTGGTTCATTAGCATGAAGCTGCAATTTTATTTTCGGTTGCAAAAAGGAAAACAAACAAACAAAATGTGTGGGGGGAATGCATGGCTTTCTCTTTTATTGAAACACTGTGATAGTGAATCCAGCGGGGGATAAAGAGACAGAAAAGGTCTGGGGAGCCGGTTCAGGCATGAAGCGAATTCTGCATCACTTGTAGCTGTGTGGGATGCCATTTAATTACCAAGAACGAACTGCTCTGAGTCGTGGTGGCTTTTTTGTTTGTTTTATATTGTGTGTTTCCCCCTCTCTCAAAAGTGACTAATTTGTCATGAGGGGGCTGCTTGTTGTCGATGGGAGTATTGTGTGTTATTTGCCTTAACCAGACATGTGTTTGGATGTGTGTATTTCACAAGGGTGGTCTTGCAAAAGGTGGATTTCCGTGTACTGGTTCTGGTTTACTGAGAAATAGTGTGTACTTATTGTGTGTTTGGTTTTATTCTTTCCCAGGAGATGGCATTAAAATAAAAGCATCGAAGTGGTAACCTGTACTTAGGAATTTCAATATCTAACTGTTGAAGCAATTTAACAAATAATCATCTAGCATGAAAGCCTTAGAAAAATCCCTTAATCATGTTTCGAGGGACGCATATATGTCCTCATTTCGTTTGGCCACTGGAGAACTTGTGTGCATCTATCAGCCCAGTAACCCAAGACCTCGCTCTGTGATTTCATGTCAGAAGATGGGGCATCCCCTGCCTTTCCAAAGGAGGGGTGCATTTGCAAGGTGAAACCCTCCCTCTATTTTTCATCAACATTATCGTCATTGTTGTTTTCCGATGTGCAGCGTACTTAGAAAAGCCTCTTTGTATGCTTCTCCTTCCAGTCACACTTCTAGGTCAGCTCAGCTCCATGAACTTGCCTTTGCTGTGAGGAAGAGCGCCTCAGTGTTGAATTCTTTGTTAATCACCTTGATTCTCTGACCTCTGAGGGTGCCTCAGCCTGCCTCACCCCTCAGCGAGCTTTGTGATCTAGATTTTTTGCTCCCCCCACCTCTTTTCTTGTGGATATTTTCTCAGTGTAGTGACTTTAGCTCCATTTCCACCTGGCTGATTTCTGCAGAGTCCAATACAGTGAATTCTGCCACTTGGGGACACATTGTCTCTATTACTATTTTGTTTTCATTTTAGGGCAAGTTTCCTCTTCCACTAAAGAAGTCTTTGGAAGTATGCAATCACAGAGTGGCATACACTTAGTATACACTTAACAGAGATAGGTTTATCTAAAAACACTGAATCCTCATGTCATTTATGTTTTGCTGGCAGAGGTGGAAACGAAGAACATTTTCTAGGTTTACCAATGTTGATTTCTAAGCACAGGGAACATTTGTCACCTGGGACCATGACCTCAGTTATTAAGGAAATACCTGCATGCAAGTATTTCAGGAAAAGACATCTATTTCGGTGTTTATTGTGTGAGTGTACTTTGATGAATTGTAAACAACTTTCAACTCTTCAGGCTGTGATGGGTAACAGTTTACTGGCCACACTGCTTCTCAGAGTTCCTGAGTGGTGGCCTTGATTTTACTTATGAAGTTTGCTGGCTCTTACACAGGTGCATATTTGCAACTCAAAGCAGGGGGAAGCATGGCACCTCGCAGGCCCTGTCCCAGGTCCTGAAAGCTTGCTAACCCGATTTAGTCATTGGTCCTTGACTTTGGA
The DNA here is from genome assembly GCA_026230045.1 of Corynorhinus townsendii. Taxonomy (NCBI): domain Eukaryota; kingdom Metazoa; phylum Chordata; class Mammalia; order Chiroptera; family Vespertilionidae; genus Corynorhinus; species Corynorhinus townsendii. The sequence continues at coordinate 70,470,951 of JAPDVU010000009.1, forward strand.
AAGCAGCCTCTCTTAATTCCTATGTGTTTCCTTTGGACCAGAGCTTTTTGGTGTTACTTGTTTGTATAACCTGCATTTATCAAATTGAAAAGCGGTTTCTACCTTCCTGCCCCGTGTTTACATCTTTAATTCAGATTTTTTTGTTCTGCATTCAAAAAATGGCAGATTTTATATGGGAACAGCTGGGTCCATTCTGTGTAAGGATATATGAATTAGCAAGCTAGCATTAACACTGTGAGGTTGAGGGTTTCTCCGTTCTTTTCTCCTCTTTTATGCGGAGGTTCTGCTGTTGCCTTCTAGTCTGTAAGTAAAGATACTCTGAACGTGGCTGATATCTCTGTGTAAGAGCTCATCTTGCTTTAGGAAAATCAGCCTCAGCCACATCCATGTATGAAAATAGTGTTTGCTGCTCTCTCATGAAAATGAAAATGAAGAGACGTGGAGATACAGAAAAAGATATTTTGTATTCTGTTTATTCCTGCCCTTGTTTCTTAAATGTGTTAAGTAGGCTCTTTCTATACACCTCTCTGTGTTAATAGCACATGATTTCAGTGAGTACATTTTTATTAAGATTGACAACTTTTGGTTGGGGGAGGGAGGTGTAGAAGCAGTGGGGGACAGCCTTCCTTCTTTCCCTCTCTTCCCACTCAGCCACGTTCCTGCCTGGGGATTGTCCTCTCAGGAGGAGGAGGAAGGCAATGGGATGCTTTGCAACATTCATTACTGATTAGCAGCACAAGCAAGTGCAGATTCTGCAAGCCCAGCTGATAATATCCTTGTAGATGTGCAACACTGAAATCACTATACCATCTAACATTGGTATATTCTTGCCCTAAATTTGTTTAAGAACTTTTTTCCTATAAAAAATAAGATGAACAGTTTTTGGGGTGCTTTATTTCCCCTGAGTGAGGATAGGTTGGTGTGCAGGGAAAAGAAAGTTGAGTATTCTGGCAGCATTTGCTAACTTCTTGGTCCAGGAGGAGAGAGAAAGAGCTTTCTCTGAGGACTCCCATGAAAAGCATGGGGGTCGCTTTTACTGCTACTCATGCCCTAGAGCAGTGGTTCTCGACCTTTTGGTCTCAACCTGTGGGTTGCAACCCACAGGTTGAGAACCGCTGCTATAGAGCCTAAGACCATCAAAAAACACAGATATTTACATTACAATTCAAAACAGTAGCAAAATTACAGTTACGAAGTATCAACGAAAATGACTTTATGGTTGGGGGTCACCACAACATGAGGGACTGTATTAAAGGGTCATAGCATGAGGAAGGTTGAGAACCACTGCCCTAGAGGATGAAGCCTTCTTCACCAGCACAGACTCCAGCTCTCCTGTGGTTACTTATTCCACATGCCTTAATCTTTCTCAGGATACAGTTGAGTTGTGTCTTCCTGGGCTGGGCAGAACAAGTTGGTTGTGGATCCTTGCTTATTTCATTCAGAGATAAGACACCATGGACCCTGTCCCTCATGTCCTGGACCAGATAGTCCCCAGTGGAAACTCCACTGCATTGGGTGTTTGTGCTTGACTCTGAAACCTTCTCATTGCTCTTTATTTCTTTTTGCTCTTGAAATAGAGAACCATTTCCATTTTATTATTCATACTGACATTTTCTTCTTGCTGTACCAAGAGCTCTTGCTCTCTTCTTTTTACTTGTAGATAAGATAATGCAATTTTAACCTTTTCTTAGCTTTCTTATCGTTGTATTACCTATCTGCATCCTTTCAGAGTTTTACACATAGACATCTAAGCGTAAGCCAGGGAGAGAGGAGCCACGGGCACAGCGTTTCTGAGTGATGTTGGAAAGATGGGGAGTATTACCTCATTAGGCGGCGTCACTGCTTTGGACACTGCATTTCAAGCACATAAAAAAGGGAATAAACAAGAAATGCATTATTCTTTCTGCAGGATCCAGGATCCTGCATATCCCATTGTGTGTTGCCCTGGGCAGAAACTCGTCCAACCAGAATATTCTATTACCAGCCTGCGCACTTATGAACCTACCTGCAGCCTCTCTCCTGCATGTCTGTCTCATCCGGGCAATTGGGGAACCTCCTCTGAATTCTCCATTTTCTTTCCAGATGCCTAAAGCTTCTTCTGTTCTATGCTGCACATGTTAGCACTTGGTTGTACACTGATGATAGATTTCCTGGTTTATAAATTCTGTAGAGATTAGAGGTTATGAATAAATTATAGATTAAACCACATATAGTTGCTTTATGGTCTGAGGCCTTCATATCAATTTCATTTAACCATTTTTTTAAAAGACAAGAACAACATCTCTTCCTTTATTTTAACTTTTGCTTTCCTTCCTTATTTCAAGCAAACAATAAATGTGCCTTTTGTAGTGAAATTAGTCAACGAGAAGAAACTAAACAACACTAATTCTTCTAGCACCTAAGATAGATACCTACATATTAACATATAGTTCATTTCTAATAGATACTTTTTAAAAGATATTTTATTTATTTCAGAGAGGAAGGGAGAGGGAGAGAGAGATAGAAACTTCAATGATGAGAGACGATCATTGATTGGCTGCCTCCTGCACACCCCCAACCGGGCATCGAGCCCGCCACCTGGGCATTTGTCCTTGACTGGAATCGAACCTGAGACCCTTCAGTCCACAGGCCAATTCTCTATCTACTGAGCCAAACCAGCTAAGGCTAATGGATACTTTTTAATACAGATCCACGTGTGCACACTTATTTTTTTTAATTTGGAGACAACACTGATGGTAAGTTTTAAAAATCATACCATTGATTTATTAAAAGGGTTTGTGTTGTCATACGTTTGTGTCTGCTGTGTGTGTATGTGTCGGGGCAAAAATGCTATCATATGAAACGGCCATATCAATGATAAAACATTAAAATGGGAAGGAAGAAAAAAGAGAGCCCCTGAGAAAGAATATTCAGTTTGGAAAAATGAGATTATACTGCTTTAGAACTCACTGCTTTGATCACTTAACAATTTGTGCCGGTATTTTGCACAACAGTGTTTTCAATGCTTGAGTAGATGGTGTTCCAAGGTAAGGTAAGGTAACCAGCTCCTTAATTGTAGGTTGTTTTGGCTTCTCAAAATCTTTCCAAGTATCTAGCCCGGAGTTAACATGTGTATTAGGCATATACTCATTCAACTTGTTGATCATTTATTAAGGGTTTATTGAGCTCACACTGTGCTGGGCCCTGGGGAATGCCGGGTGACACAGAAGATGTGCTGAGAATGAGGAAGGGCTGGACATGGAGGGCTGGTTGTTTGCTGGTTGTTCAGTCAATGCTGTTGACTGAAGTTTACAGATGTGCTAATTATTGGTTCTGGATACAGATATTTGCTCCCCTTTGCCAAGCTGAATCCTGGGACCTGCTTCTTTTCATTGGGATGTCTGTTTCCGCTTTGGTCGAAAGGAGCTCCACATATGGTGTTTTTTTTGTTGTTGTTGTTGTTCTGTTTTTGTAAGTTAGTTAGCCCATTAATACAATGGTTCCTTTTTGTGGGACCTCATACTAGCGATTGCTGGTGGCAATCAAAGGAAAGAGTTTTTGTTGTGGTTATGGGGAGAAAGACTTTAGTGCTTTATCCTGAAGCTAAGAATTTCCATACTGTTTATGACTGGACAGCTTTGTAGCAAGACACCTCAGGAATGCAAATATGACTCCTCATCCCTCCAAGAATTCTAATTCAGAAATTGATTGCTATGATCTGGCAGGATCTTTTGGCATCCATGCTGGTCACCTATCTCAGGTAGGGGCTGGGGAAAATGGACCCAGCTCACTCTCGTTCTTGTGGCGAAGATACTCCTCCTTACTCATGTCCTTATTTTTCTTGACTCTAATTTCTACTGAAATCTCCTCGATTGTCTCCATACCACCAGGGCCAGCTCAGAGCCTGAAACATACTCCATTTTTTCAAACACTTCGATCATCATTCCCCAAACCCAGCCCCCCTCCTCTTCAGTACTCCAATAAACGGAACATCTGCCGTGTTGCTTACAGATAGTTTGGGCTCTTTTCTTGGCATCTTTCAGTGGGCAGTACCCATTTGTTGAGATACTCTTCAGGTAGAAGGAGGGCGATGGGCCCTCATGAACATCCCAGCCTTCTGGTTGATAAGAGGAGCACTGCATGGCTCAAAAGTTAATGAATGGGAGCTCATGTATGGCTTGCATCTTTTCCCCTCTGCCTTAACCATTCATGGCCTCTACTCACTGCAGATTCTCTCTGGCAGAGGGAGTAATACGTTATTTTCCGCTTGAGCACCCAGAAGCCATTGATGTAAATTGATCCGTACTTTTTTTTTGGTATTTTTCTGGGATCCTGTTTACATGCACATTCCTCTTTGTCTGTAAAGTGATTTGTATCATAAAGCCCCATCCATTTTTCTTTCCAATCTAATAATGACACTAAACTCATTGAATTCTTGTGTCTAAAGATTCTTGCAAAAATAATGGTTCAACTATATAGGGCAGCGAAGACATAGTGCAGCTCTGGAGGAAACAATAAAAAATGGGCCAATGCTTTCTCTCAGTAGGAATTCTAGGCAATAGGTTTGTACTCCTTTCTGATTTATTTTCGTAAAAGCAAAACCTATTGAGTATTAATATAAAAGGGTGCTGAAGGCTTTATGTTTAATTTTTAAACATAGTTTTTGGACAACTCTACAGATTCTTTAGCTCTAGAGGATCATAAAAAACACACAAACAAACAACTGACAAAAAACTGACTTAATGTGAAGCAGCCCTTCTAGTCTTCATTTTACATTTTGAGTGGTGTTTCATATGCCTTTAGAAAATTTCTCAAACCCTCAGACAAATACTTGATCAAACGATGCAGGTTTGAAAGACATAAGCAAATTAGTTTCTGTATAAACCTGTGTCCTCATTCAGAAAAGAACAAATTGAAAAATTGATATTCAATACCAACAAGATAATTCTGGGAAGCAATAGAGCATCGTTTTGACAACTAAGGCACATGAAGCTTTTAGGACAAGTGGAGAGACAAATGCACATTGTGCTTTCCATTTATTATCCAACGACATCTTAGGTGGAAATTCAAGAAAGCACTTGGGAAGAAGAGGTAGGTGCAGGAAAAGCAAGATTTGGAGATGATTAGGAGAAATTTAATGCTATTTCAAGGGGAGATGTGGATTGGATAGAATATACCAAGACCGTCTTTGCATTCTGTATCTCATGTTCCCCATGGTTTTCTCACTTAGAGTCAGACTTTCAAATTTCATGTATTGGATTGACAACCCTAGGTACCTTGATGGAGGATTTCTGTATTCCTTTGCAGTTTTTATTATTGATATATTTTTCAGCCGCTCCAACATCTTGCCAGTGGATTAAGTAGTATGGCTAAGATGGGAAATGGCCTTAAACAAGGGCAGAATATAAAAGAGTGTGTGTGTGTGAGTGTGTGTGTGTGTGTGTGTGTGTGTGTGTGTGTGTGTAGAGATATATTGAAGCAGAAAAAGAGAGCTCCCTGCTTTAAATAAGTTGCTATGAATAATATTTGGATTATCTGTTCTCTTTGATTACTCAAAAGTTTTGCCACCATGTCTTAATGCCCAAAGAATAGATCTCACTTTTCCAATACATCAAAGGTCAATGTGCATGGCAGAGTAATCTTTTACTATTAAAGAGTGATATGCAATTCTGTTATTTGCACATCTGTTTATATTTTATTGACAGTGTTTATTTGTTCTAGATAGAATATTCTATCTTAATAGAATGCACAACAAAAAGAAAATGTGGTAACATTTTATCAGTGATGTGGAGTTGCATGCTCTCTTATACTTGACTGTCCCTTTTCTGTTTCTCTGAGCTGTACGGTGAGTCCTTTGACCTGAGGAAGTGCCTGAGTCTTCTCTGTGCTTGGATGTCATGATGCACAGCAGGTGGGAGCTCCCAGTAGGTTAATCCATGATGATCATGTTTATAAACTCTTAGTGCATCACTAAACGATTAGAAATTTGTTCTTAAACTTTATTTATTTTTGTTTAAAATTAATTACCAAGAGTTTCCAGTGTGTCAGATACTGTGTGCACTGAGGGTTGGGGATACAGGGAGCACAATGTGGTCCTAATTCCATGGAATTTATACGCAGTTGAGGAGACAGATAAAACAAACTACAGCAAAACAAAGCAAATGTGGGCACAAAGGGGCAAAAACATTAGGCAAAGTGTTTGTGCTGAGATTCGTGGTTGCAAAATAAAGTTGAGTGCCAAAGGGTAGTGTGCGCGCTCACACCCCTGAGAAATCCAGAGTGACTCTCAAGCCAGGTAGATGCAGGTGGCCAAGCCAGGCCATTGGGATTCTGCCTCTACATCCCTAACCAAGGCTCCTTGCTGTCCCTCCATGACTGACGTGACTGGTGACTGAGGTGACCACTGGTGGCTCCAAGCTGATGTCCACTGTGACAGCCACCCCCGGGGACTCACCACACTCCTTCCACTAGAAGCGGGTCCTGAGGAAGTTCTGAGGGCACTTCTCTCACACCTGCCTTGGGTCAACTCCCCATCCCTGAGACAATTCCTGAGACTTCATGCCCATGCCTGGGTAAAGCACTCACTGTTCGGAATCTGAGAGCGGAGCTCTGTCCCCCCAAAACATGAACCGAGGGCAGAGGAGAAGTGGTTTCCTGGGAACTAGGGAAGAGCTGTGACTGGAAGGAGAAATGGATGAAATGGATCCAGGTGAGAACAACAGATAGGCATTATACCTGTAAATCAGCATTGTCACCCCCGCTCACAGTGACTCTAAGACAGAAAGGAAAGGGTGCTTGTTAGGCATGTCAGGAATGGTCACATGAGAAGGGGTGTTCTCAGCTGGGACCTGCAGCTAGTGGCTCTACTAAGCAGGAAGCCTCTAGTAGAGGTGGTGGGAGGAGGAGGTGTGTGCAAGAATGCTGCAGGAGGCGGGCTGGCCAGAGTCAGTGTTGAGGAAGCTCAGCCAGAGAGAGCTCTGAGGTGGGCAGGAACCACATCACTTTGGGTTAGAGGCTCACGGCCTCCTGCCCAGCATCAGTGACCCACATCTATCATCCAACAGCGTGGAATTAAAGCAAGGAGAGAGGGGACCCTACCAGGAGTGGCGGAGAAGACTGAGGGAGTGAGTCTTTTTTTCCCTATTTTCTTTGAGCAGTGTTAGAGAATCCGGTAGTTCTTTTTCTCCTCGGGTTTTAAGCACCTCTCCATGGGCAACAAATGACCAAATTCCCCCCAGTTTGACTTTGCTACCACTCTTAAAAGGCCAGCACACATACATCCTCAACCTCTGCTGCTCTGCACCCAGCTCTGATTTATATTTTCAAAGAAACCTGATCCTCAGGCCTCTGCAGTAACTCCTCAGCACGTGCTGAATCAGCAGGCTTCTGCTCATGCTCATTTACCAAAAGCCTCAGATGGGGGTGGGGGCAAACTGCAAAGAGAGAAATGTGGGGTATGTTGAAACTCAGAGGTCTCCTGCAGGGCTCGGGGAAGGGGCGGGAGGCCTTGAATGAATCACAGTGCTTTGCACAATGGGCCGCTCTGTCTGGAGAGAGCACTCTTGGTTTGAGATCAGAAATACAAAACAGTTTAATAATAGTGAGTGTTGTTAGGCATTTCAAGCATCTTCAAGGGCATTTGACTTAAATGAGCTCAGTGATGGAGTATTCAAGTAAGGAGAGTGTTGTTAATGTGCTAAATTAAAAGGCTAATCAAAGAGGCCAGTGCTACAAATGAGAGCAGGGACACAATTAGTTAATGGAGGATTGAGAGCCAGACAGAGGGAGGGATTTTTTTTTCTTCATATGCATGATAGCTTCACATTTTCCCCGAAGCCCTCAATATTTTAAACCAATGAAAAACAGCCAAATTTTTTACTCACAAAATTAAGCCACATGTAGCATACTTTACATTATAAAAGAAACAGGATTTCATAGACACACAAACACATACTCACATAAACATACACAATCATGTATCACATACAGATAATAACATGTTTCTTAAGAGGATATAGGGCATTATAATGGATAAGATCATAGACTTTGCAGGGAGGTAGAGCTATATTCAGGATCAGGCCCTTTCACAATGATCTGCATGAAACCCTTGTTTTTTCATCTTTAAAATGGGACTAATACTAGTGCCTGAGGTTGCCATTTGGCTGGTAAGGAGCCAGATTGTCCACTGACTGTACAGGCTGCTTATAGCCTCCAACCTTTTTTATGAGTTGCTGCTCCTTCTGGTTGGTCGGTGACTAATTTTTTTTTAAATGTGAGTTTTGAAAGTTGTGTCATTGTTAGCATTTGATTTGCCATCATTTCCTTACCCCCTTTCTTATTGCTGGACACTAAGTGGTTGTTTGTGAGAGACCAATCAGGAGCGGAAAACCAGGATTAGAGGCTTTATTAGGGGAAAGAGATCTGCTGGGCTGTCTCGCAAGGGGAGAACAGCAACCTGTGCAGAGGTGAACATGCCTTTTGAGGGGAGGAATGGGAAGGAATGGGGGCTTAGTATACTCGGCACGTGTTGATTGGTGGCTTAATGTATGGTCCATACAGGAACAAGGGCTTAGGGTATTTGGCAGGTGTTGATTGGTTAGTCAATGTATATGTCCATACAAGGTACCTGGTTAGGTACTCAGGTATTTCCGGGCTGCAGGTTACATCATACTCCACCCACCAGTTGAGGGGAGGAAGGATCTACCAGCTTTTTTCAATATAGCTCATGATAAATATTAAATGAATAACAACTTAAAAATGTACAAAGTGGGCAAAGGAGAGTGAGCAAACAATTCAGACAGAAACCACCATGTAGACATAAACATAGGACATTATGTTTCTCCCCAATGTCACATAAATTCAAACCAAACAGATGTTTTGTCAAATGGAAAGAAATTGTTAAAAGGATAATATGCTGAGTGCCTGCCAGAGTTTGAGAATACGAATTCTCATGCATTTTGGGTGGGTATCTAGACTGCTAAATAGTTTTAGAGGTTCCTGTGCAAGATGCTTTTATCTTTTATCCAAACTATATCGCACATCACCTGTGCTTAGTTCTTTTTGTGAAAGGTTTCGCTGAAGATCAAATGATGCATTATAGGAAAGGTACATGAAATCACACATGGCAGGTAGTAGGTATGAGGGAACGTTAGCTATGACCACTATTAGCATTATTAGTATAACAAAATAATGCACACATCATCTGGTGCACCTGTGTCAGTACAGAGGGAGGAAGGCTGTGCACAGAGCAGGGGGAGTCCTCCATCAGCTATCCTGGTGAAAGGTTCAGAAAGGTTGGAGTTTGGGCTGTCCTGTCCGGGGTTCAAACTCATTTGAAACCAGATTCTCAACTGTGTGACTTGGACACTTAAAGGACCCCCTTTAAAATGGTGATAACACAGGAAGAGGCATATGGCTCACAGGATAGGATCATTTTTTAGTGCCTGTTCAGAGCTTTGCACTAAAATGTCAGACTTGATGCTCTTTCTGTCCCCAACCCCCAATTACTAAATAAAACTCTCTATTGGAGGGGAAAAAAACTTTAGAGAGGGTTGAAGAGTAAAGAAAAGAGAAGACAAAAGCAGATTTCAAATTTGGGCTCTAAAGGAATGAATTAACATTGAGTCCTGGTATTCGTATTCTGGAAAATGAGTAGAAAAAAAAATCCCATAAAGAGTGTTATTTTAAAAAGAACAATGGTTACTTGTTTTTTTACTAAGATAAAAGTAATATTTTGATATTATAAAAAAACTTAGAAATGGGAATAAGAATATTAACCCCTTCCAACCAATCACTCACTCATCACTGCTAATATTTTGACATAGTTCTTTATCTTTTTAAATGTCAACACATCTGGATTTGGTCGGATATCCTTTCTGTCAAAATTAGAACTGTACCAAAAATAATTTTATACACATTATTTTGGAAACATTCTACAGTGTTACTATTATTTTTGCAAATATGAGTTTTTAAATTTGTATCATTTTCAGCAATTGTTTGATATGTCATAATTTCCTTTCCCATTTTCTTATTGTTGGACACTAGTTGCTGTTTTTCTAAAATATAGTTTATGATAAATATTAATTAATTGGGTAATAACAGCTTAAAATGTACAAAGTGTGCAAAGGAGAGTGAATAGACAATTCAGAAAAAAAAACACATCATATCGACATAAGTATAGAACATTATATTTGTCCTCCCCAATGTCAAATAAATTCAAACAAAACAAATGTTTTCTGAAATTGAAAGAAATTGCTGAAGGGATAATATACTGTGTGCCTGCCAGAGCTGGAGAATACTAAATCTCATGCATTTTTGGTGGGAATCTAGACTGCTAAGTATTTTAAGAGGTTTGTGTGCAAGTTTAACGGATATTTTGAAAAAAGAGAGGCTTGTACTTTGTTGACAACAAGTAAGAATTATTTCTCAAGGCAATAATAAGAAAGGGAAATATTATGTGCAAGGATTATGATACATAAGTTTATCTAAATATATGAAATATCATCTCAGTTTTTCATTTGGCAGGGAATGCAAGCCAATAATCTCAGGATACAGTAGTTTTTACAGAATAAATGATGCTTTCAGTTGTGTGCCCAGTATAAGACATTGGAGCTGCACACGCAGACATTCCTTGGCCTGTGTAGGACCCATGCCCATGGCTAAGGATTTATTCTTTCTGCACCAGCGTGGCACATATAAAACTGAGTCAGTACAGTGCCAGCTCTCCTTTAGCTTAGAGAAATTTAGGATGCACCATTGTGCTTGGAGAATGTACTTTTCATTGAAGGGAAGGGAATTGGGAGGGGGAGGCGGGGCGGTAATACTCATGTGTGATGGCAGGAAATCTCTGAGCTACATTTCAGGGCATTGCTAGTAGTAATCATAGAATATAGCTGTGTGTTAATGAGCTACATAAGAGAATTTTATTTTATTTTTTATTTTCTTAAATATATTTTTATTGATTTCAGAGAAAGGAAGGGAGAGGGAGAGAGAGATAGAAACATCAATGATGAGAGAGAATGTACTATGCCCCACACTGGGGATTGAGCCCACAACCCAGGCATATGCCCTGACTGGGAATCGAACCATGACCTCCTGGTTCATAGGTCGAGGCTCAACCACAGAGCCATGATGGCTGGGTGACATGAGAGAATTTTAGATTGAAGAAGCTCAGAGAGAGAAATGCCATACCTGAGTTTAGACAATCGAAAGCATTTGTAGAAGGGAGGCAGTCTACATATGGAAAAGTGATACTTTTGCAAAGATCATATGACAGACTAAGATGAAAGTTTATTATAAGGTTATTAGAAGATGCATTTTGTGACCATAAGACTTAGATATTCAACATGACCTATTTTTAAAAATTGATTATTAGAGAGAGAGGTAAGGAGAAGGTGAGAGAAAGAGAGAGAGAGAGAACATCAATGTAAGAGGGAAACATTGATCAGCTGTCTCCTGGACACCCCCTACCGGGGATCGAGCCCAAAACCAGGGCATGTGCCCTGACCAGGAATAGAACCAGCAACCTCTCTTTGCACAAGACAATGCCCAACCAATGGAGACACACTAGACAGGGCAACATATGACCTACTTTTTAAAAAAGTGTTTGCTTGCCACCAAAGACAAATACAGGTTCTGCTCCCACACCTGTCCCAACCTGATGTTATAACTTGGCTAATAATTCTCAGCAATCCAAGAGTTGGAATTTCTGACATTGTAACCTGTACCATTCGGCTGTGGTATGTATTCATCCCGGGTCCAGTGTTTGTACAGTTGGCGAACTGCTCTAAGATACCAATGCAAGGATGAATGAAACCCAATCTTTACTCCCCTTGCCAGGCCGTGTGCCATGGCTGGGGGCTGTAGCCACTTAGAGGCAAGAGTGCTATTTTCTTTTATTTTTAAAAAAAATATTTTTATTGATTTTTTACAGAGAGGAAGGGAGAGGGATAGAGAATTAGAAACATCAATGAGAGAGAAACATCAATCAGCTGCCTCCTGCACAACCCCTACTGGGGATGTGCCCACAACCAAGTTACATGCTCTTGACCGGAATCGTACCTGGGACCCTTCAGTCTGCAGGCCGACACCCTATCCACTGAGCCAAACCTGTTAGGGCAAGAGTGCCATTTTCTTTGCACAAAGATTATATAAGCTGCCAATTCTGGCACCCACATTGGCCTGGGCATGCCCAGAGGATGAGTCCTTTTTCTAACTCACAACAAAACAGCATAGGCAGGCAAAGTCCTGACAGAGCCTACTCTTTTACTCTTAAAAACAAAAAACACCCCCCCCCAAAAAAAAACAAAAACACAAAACACTCCTCTTGGTCACTGGATCCCAGTTCAACTGCTATTAGCAGGGTCTTACCCCATGGAAATTCACATTCGAGTAGGTAGATGAAAATGTCTACCTTGATTCCAACTTTGAAGAGGAACTCTCTCCTGTCTGGATCTATAGCCTATTGATTCTTTTAGCCTATATGTGAAGAGAGATCTGATATGGAGCCTATGTCTGACTGGGAACCTTAGCATCGTCTCTAGCGGAGTGTTACATTACTGTCTTTAAGCATCCTTTTTTCTAGATGTCTTCACAGGATTTAAAGGAAGAATAAAACCTGCTGGAATATTTATGAATCATGAGATTTAATAGAGACTATAGTAGATCTTATTATTGATGTGCTTACTGCTTCATTAAATTTCCCTTAAGGTTTGTGGCATGGATATGGATCATTTGCAATAATAATTATGCAGTGATCGATTGATTGAGTCTGACATTGCACTTGTCACCTTGAAATGCAAAATCCATCTATTTTCAACAGTGTGAACATTCCTCCCTAATCTTGAACACCAGCATGCAAGAGTTTATTTTATGGAGAAAGCACAATTTATAAAGTTTGGAGACTTAACATTAACCTTTTGCTAAAAAATGAAGTATCACTTGTCATTTTACAAAGAAATGAAAATCATCCAACCAGCAATTTTTTTGAGATTAGAAAACCCAGTCTAATTTCAAGAGAACTTTTCAAATGAGAAATGCATGTGCTTCAATTGAGTGCTACAAGTATACTGTGATATTGGACTTCACTCAGCCTTCCTATGGAGCCTGATACAGTTACAAGTTTGAGCTAAATTCTGCTTGTGTGTATACACACACAGGGTGCACACTCCCGTTTGTGTATCCATCTATCATTTACTTATTTCCGTGTCTAACTCTAATTCTCTCTGCACCTAAAAATACAAATGCAAAACCGTTTCTGGAAAGTGTGGGTGCCTTCTAAGCCTTCTGCACAAGGCATGACAGTATGTCACACCATTTGAAGATTCACACTTCTCTTTCTTTCTGAGTGGTGATTTTTTAAAGAGGAGATGGAAAACCAATGACCTCATTTTCCTGCCTTTGTATCAGCTTTGACTTCCAGAACTTACTTAACTGTCTTGAGTATATGACGTGCCCCATCTCAACTCAGTTTAGCAATGAGTGATCATTTAGAGTCGCTTATTAAGGGCCCAGGCATTGGGCCGGGTGGTGGGGAGAAAATAGCAAGCGAGGCTGACATGGCCCCTTTCCACGTGAAACCTAAAGGCCAAGGAGGAAGCAGTGCCCTCTCCAGCCCCCTGAATTTAGAACTGGGGTGTAATAATACATGTGCTAGCGAGGCACATCATCTTGCTAAGTTCAGCCATGGCAGGTGTAAAATAGAGGTGTAAATAGTAACCTCACATTTGAAATATGTTTAAAAGAATAATCATATGCAGGAAGGCATCGCTGTTGTTCCCACTCTACATGTTATGACAATGAGGACTTGAGAGGTTAAAAGTTCCTAAAATTCATAAGCTAATAAGTGGCTGAGAGCCAGGATTTGAAGCTAGAAAGTCAGTGTATGGAGGCTATGCTTTGCAACAATAATGTCTAAAAGTGTGGTTACACACCAAGATGACAAGAGGGGTTGGAATGGCCGACTGCTGTTTCCCCTATTGCCTCTCTGCAGTTTTTAATATTTGTATTATGTATAAGTGTTATTTACATACTAAGATCACTTAAAATATGAATAAATACATGAATGTGCCTTTTACAAAACACACTAACCAGCGAGAATAATGGTATCGGGCTTCGTACAAAAAGACCTTTGTGGTGCCAGACAATAGTTCAGAAGTCTTCAGTGCCATGACCTAAAGAGCATGAGGAACTCCCAGGACCTAATGACACCATTTGCCAAAGCTCTGCATGACCGTGAGAGCACCCACACAGCTGTGCCTGTTTGCTGACCTGTCTTTCTCTCAAACATGCGTGGACACAGAATCTGCCAACCATCTGCTGGTTGAGACAACTTTGACCCTATTATACTCTGAGTGGCCAGATTATTATGATCTCTGAATGCATAATAATCTGGCCACTCAGTGTATAATAACAATAAGAGCAAACACAGAATCTAAGCTTCTTTTTGTCTTTCTTCACATATAAGAACTAAAAGCATCTCTTAAACAATGCAATTCCACATGATGACAGAATAGCAGAATAGCACTTTTAGGATACACACACATATAATTTAAGGCCAAGTTAAATAATAAAAAAAATCGTATATTGAATGTCAGGTGGTATATGAAAGACTTTGCATTATTAACCTCTCAACTCTGTCCCCATTTCCCCTCCCAGACCCTCCGATGGAATGGAGGGTATAACACAGTGCCCGTAGTTCCCGTGGCTTCTCATGGGAGAGCATTGGGGGTTTGAGGAAGCTTCTGAATGAGTCTGGGACTTTGCCCCACCCATCAGGAGATTATTACCTTCCTTTTAGGCTGCCCCAATCCTGAGATGGAAGGGAATTGCACCTGAGTCACACATAAGAAAGTGAGATTTAGAAAAGGAAAGTAACTTGATCAAGATCTAGTTTTCCTGGCTTCAAAATTAATGGTAAAGGTGGGGTCAGAATGTTGGACTTCTGCCCTGGCCAGTGTGGCTAAGTTGGTTGGGCTTCATCCTGTGCACTGATACTTTTCCAGCTCCATTCCCAGTCAGGGGACATGCCTGGTTGCTGGCTGGGTCCCCAGCAGAGAGCGTGCAGGAGGCAGCCAATCATTCTCTCTCACATTGATGTTTCTCTCTCCCTCTCCCTCTCTCTCTAAAAATCAATAAAAATATTTTTTAGAAGAATGTTGGGCTTCTGTAGACAAGTCAGGACATCTATCTACTAGATCATTGACTCTTTAGTGTGGATATTTAATCTAAATATCAAGCCAAAGACAAGCGTTTTTCCTGTTGGTTATATGTTCATAGTCAATGGAGATAAATACTCTAAACCAAGGGCATCTAATAGTCACTTCCTTCAGCCACTTTCTCTTTAATTGAGTATTTATTTTTCTATCTTCTTTCAGGTGAGTGGCAAAAATAAGTCACTCAAATGGGCTTAGGAAAAATCTCACATAAATAGAGAATTTATATACAAAACAGAAAAACCTGTGAGGTGGATTTCAGACACAGCTGTACCCAGAAATACAGATAATATTCCCAGAATTCAACCTCTCTCTCTTTCTCTGTCTTTTCTTCCTTCATCTCTGTTCGGTTTTTATTTTTTAATGTAGGCTTTAGTCACAGACAAGCCCTTCTTCCTTGTGCCTACCAACATCTCCAAGATTACCTCCTAGCTAAGCACTTCCCCCTGAAAGAAAATAACTTTAAGTTTAAGCAAAAGTCCAGCATCTCCTCTATTTGGTTTACCTCAGGGCAGTGATTGGCAAACTCATTAGTCATCAGAACAGCAAACCGTGGCTCACAAGCTGCAGTTTGCCCACCACTGCCTTAGGGTATGTGCCCATCTGTTAGCCAATTACATTGATCTGGGCATAGTATTTGATATGAGTCACATGACCACTCAAGGAGGCCAGAGCTTTCATTTCCTCCTCTACAGCCATTTGGTCTGAGCGTGGAGTAGGTGTGGATCTGCTTAAGACAGGTGAAGCTGGGCAGGTGATACTAGGCAAAAGCAATTGCTCCATGCCTCTTCTTAGTCTTTGCTAGTGACAGGCAGCTCCCTAAAACCACTCTTCCTAGAAGCATTTCTTACTACACACACCTCTGATAGTCATGGGACTGAAATTTCTAGAAAATTTAGAATTGATTCGTATTCTCCTATTGAATTCTTCCTTACTCCTTTTTAAATTAAATGTATTTTCAATTTAAATGTAGTTGGTATACAATGTTATAGTGGCTGTATTAGTTGAAACTCCTCGGTTGAGTATCTATGACAGAATGATGAACTTGGAGATATAGTTCTGTGCTCTGAGTCCAGTCAGTCCGTGTGCTCCATTGTGTTTTTAGCTGGGTACATGATGTGTGTGTGTGTGCGTGCGTGTGTGTGTGTGTGTCCATGAATACACATGTGTGTGAGTTTCCATCTCTAAAGAGAAAACTCTGTTACATATCCTGGTGTTCTTAAAATGGGCAGCATTAGCTAATGACATGGGAAGGTTGGTTTGATAATTGACAAATGTGGGAATCCAGGTGAAAAATACTTTATAATTCTTGGCTCATTTTGTATTTCTGGTGATAAAACAAACAAGAGAACAAGCACCCTTGAAGATTTTCAGTGATGAACTTAAGTCTTTGGAAGCCTTTACAATTCAGCAGGTTGTTGATTCAAGACTACCTGTTGTCTGTTTGCTAACATGCTTGAGCTTTTGTGTGCCTCGGGAATTTTTCTTTTGGAAATCAGTTTGTCTCAGGCCCTGGTATAGCTATTTGTTTTCTGGTATAATGATTTAACTTAATTCAGCAAATATTGAAAACCTACTATGTGTGGGCCTCATGCCAGGACCTTGAGATATGGATTCATAACATAATCCCTGTCCCCAGGAAGCACCAAATTTATGAAGGTGAATTAGGTAGGAAGTGATCTGAGCAGATGCTCCAAAAGGTGTCTGATGAATAATTTAAACAGGTACACAAGCAAATGAAATAGAATGTTAATGAATGAATGAAACCAGGCTGCCTCATGTACCTGGCAGTCTTCTTGGCAGTGAGCATGCAACAGTGTGGAGATGGTCATGACCCCTGAGGACATGAAACTTGCATTCCAGTTTAAGACACAAATGGTAAACAGGCACACCAATTAAATGAATCTGTGGTGAAAGCTAAATTGTAAGTGCTACGAAGGACATAAATGAGATTCGGAGATTAGGCAATCAGGAAAGGCCTCTTGGAGGTGGTGATATTTAAACTGACTAGCCATGCAAAGAGCCAATGGAAGAACATGCTGGGCAACAGGAGCAGGAAGTGCAGAGTCTCTAGCTGAAAGATATGGCTAGGTTCGAGAGTGGCTGGAAGGAAGTAAGCAAGAGGGAGAGAGGCACCGGGCAATGTCAGAGAGCCTTTTTTTCAGGGATTGAGAAGGCAGACAGAGAGTACATGTAAAAGCATAGCACATTCTGGAGCTATTATCAGCTCAGAAAGGGTTGGAAAGGGGCCACTCCAGGGTGAGGGCCAGATCTCACCTTAGAACCTCTTGCTCTCATACAATATCCTTCTTGTTCAGGAGAGTTTATTTATTTTTTACTGAGGACCAATGAGTGTATAGTAGGCAGCACGTATTGAAAATGTGCACTTGGATACGTTTTGATGGATGTGCACACCCATGAAGCAACCACTACAATCAAGATAATGAACATCTTCAGCCCCCAAAAGTTTCGTCCTCTTTGTCATCTCTCCCTCTAGCTCCTCCCCTCCCGCATTTCCCAAGGCAACTGCTGATGTGCTTTCTGTCCCTATACATTAGTTTGCCTTTTCTAGAATTTTATATAAATGGAATCATGAAGTAGGTGGGTTTCTTTTTATAGCCATCAAGCCTACACAGAATTCAAATCTTCTAATCTTTTTTCCATATGTCCTTTGTGTCTGAACATGATCTTAAAAGTCATTTAATAACCTCTTTTTCTATGGTTGAGGCCCAGAACATGTGTTTGGTTAACTCTGAAGGACTGAGGGATTTTTCTGACTTAAAAATATAGAGTTTCCCTTCTCTTTCCTTCTCTCCATTAATATTTTGGAATATACTGTTGACCTAGAAAGGATAAAGGGAGGGGAAAATGACCACATATTGAGCAGATGGGGGAGAAGAGGAAGAGGTGAACCAAGGAACCATAATGCTCAATCATTTTGGTCCCAGAAATATGATGTGGGGATGACCAATGTTCAGTTAACTAAATTAAGTAAGATACATTTCACTAAAATGAGGATCAACATAATTTAAGCTCTGTTGATTCAGAACAGCCTTGGGGTCATTGTGAACATCAACTCTGGACTCATAAGTGTGGGGAAGACGTGTTGGAAAACTTGGGTGCATGTGCTCACACAGATGTGTTCATAGCCCTTGCTGGTAACAATAAGGCACTTCTTCACTTATATTTTATTTTTTTACAAGTTGTTCTTGAGAGCACTTACAAGATACAGAGCAATGTAACTTATGACTTTTAGTTGTTAAACTATACAGGCCTGGGTATAACATTTATTCATTCACCCCATTATTTAGTAAAAACTTATTAAGCACCTACTGTCTTCAAGATATTGTTCTAGGTACAAGCAAAACTCAGAGATATTGTGGGTTCAGTTCCAGACAAGCACAATAATGTGAACGTCACAATAAAGCAAGTCACAGAATCTTTTTGGTCTCCAAATACACATAAAATTTATGTTCACACTATATTGTAGTCTATTAAGTTTATAATAGCATGATGTCTAAAACATGTACATACCTTAATTAAAAATACTTTATTGCTAGAAAATGCTAGCCATTATCTGAGACTTCAGTTAGTTTTGTTCTTTTAGTTGGTGGAGAGTCTTGCCTTAATGTTGATGAAAATGCAGTATTTGCAAAGTTTAAAAAAATGAGGTAATGAGGTATACCTATACTGGATGGATATATAAATATATATATATTTATATATATCTCCTATATAATAAAAGCCAAATATGCAAATCAACCAAATGGCAGAACAACCAGTGGAATGACCGGTCACTATGATGCACACTGACCACCAGGGGGCAGATGCTCAACACAGGAGCTTCTCCCAGGCCAGCCAAGGCAGTGATGGTGGGGTGGGATCAGCCAAGGAACAGGTGGCACCACCCCCTGGTTGCCGCACTGGTCACCTCCAAAGCGGGTGCCAGAGGGGGCCCTTGATCACCCTGCTGGTTGCCCCACAGAGGGAGGTGACCAGCAGCGGCAACTGGGGTGGGAACAGTGAGCAGGCAGCACCAGGCTGGCCAAGGTAGATGCCAGCAGGGGCCCCCTGATCGCCCTGCCAGTAGCTCCACAGATCGGCCCTGATCGCCGGCATGGCCTAGGGACCCTACCCTTGCACGAATTTTGTGCACTGGGCCTCTAGTATATATATAATGGCAGATAAGATAATTACTTCATTCTATGCATTTTCCCATATGTGTTTTTGTGTTTGACCATAGTTCATTGGAAGTTGTTAAATATATTATTAATAGATTATAAAATAGGAAAGCCAACCCAATGTATAGGAATTTAAATTAATATCACAGTCTGGCAACAGCCGTTGCACTTAAAAATGCCCACACTCTTTGATTCTTTAGTTAGCCTAGTAGAAATTTATCTCAGAGATATATTCGCCCATGTAACCAAAGCAGCATGTATAAGGAAACTCATGTAGTCTTCTTTGCTGTTCCTAAGTGCCTATCAGGGTAGGACTGGTTAAACAAGTCATGGCACACACTTCTGATTGAATACTGTGCATTTATGAAAAGAATGAGGTTGATTCACTTGCACTGATATTGACAAACTCTTAGACATATGGATAAAGGGGAATAAAGCAAGAAGCACAATAGTATGTGTGGTATGCTTCCATTTGTCAATAGGATGGAAAAGGAGCCATATATATGCTGTATACAGACAAACAAGACACTGTTAACTTCTGAAAAGTTATTCCTGGTCAGAGAAGCTGGGATGGGCAAAGAGTCGTGACCTCCTTTAATTATTTTGAAATATATAATGTGTGTGCGTTAGAGTTTCAGTTTTGGAAAGCTAGTTTTAAACATAGATACATATATAAAGTCATAAATTATGCACATAGATTTTCTAATATTTAACTTGGGGAGTCATCTAATTATTTTTCTGCAGAAGTCTCCTTGGATTGCTATTCTGTCTCTTTTCCCTCTTTGCCATATCCTGAAAGAAACAAACAAAAGAGGGTATTCCTGAAAACAAGCCCTCTCATCAGATGCCCCTACTGCCAATGGCATTAATGGTTTACTAACTGCTTCTCAGAACCATAAAGCATCACAGGGCATTGAAGGAAGATGACAACTTCAGATGGATACATCCTACCTGGAAGGTGATTCTCTGTTGGGCCACTGAGGGTGGCCATCTGCAAACCAGGTCGGGGCAGGAAGACAGCTCAACAGAGAAAGGTCTCTGTGGTTGGAAGCTGGAAAAGGTGGAGGTAGCACTTCTCAGAACCCGAAGATCTCAGCCCAGACTTAGGAGAAGGGACCCTAAGAACAGAGAGTCATTAGAGATGGAATTTCCTCTGCTATTTAAAAAGACCAGGAGATTCAAGGAGAGAGTAAAGGAGAAGGGCTGATTTCCAAACAGAAAACAAAAATTGAGGAGCCCCTTGAGCAGGTGCATCCACCCATCCCTCTACCCACCCACCCATTTATTCATTTAGCAAATATGAATTGACACTTCCTCTGGGAACAGACACTTTCTTTGCTACATACTGGGCATGTGATGGGGGAATGTTGTGACCAAGCCACTGCCTTCACTGAACCTTTAATTTCATGCCACATGTCAAACAGTGTCACAGGCAAGTATATAATTATAAACCGTGGTAGGGATTCCTGAGGAAACTTGAAGAGTAAAACATGTCTCTGATCATCTCACAAGAGTGGAGGAATTCTCACTCACTTGGCTATGTAGAAACCAGCTATGATGACGAATTTTGACATCAGCTTCACGTTACAGTTGAGGATACTGAGGGGCACACAGAGGAAGCTGCAAGTGTGGGTGGAGTTAAGATTTGAAGGAATTAACGCAGGGCTGAGGCTTAAAGGAATACTGAGCATGCACAATTGGTTGTTTTAGCTGTAAAATTCAAGACTTTCATGAGCTCAGTGGTTAATAGCGAGCAGAGTTGTCTAGACACAAGTTGTCTAGTTGCTTGGTGACATTTGAAGTATTAATTTGGGACAGGAAGACCCTAAAGGATATCTAACCACTCCCCATAGTTAAATGAGGCAGAAACCCCACAAAGTAGAGACTGGCACTCATAGTCTAGAGTCTCGGCACTATAGCGACCCCCAGGTTGAGAACTGCTAACAGGGTCACCTAAGACCATCGGAAAACACAGATATTTACATTACAATTAATAACAGTACCAAAATTACAGTTATGAAGTAGCAACGAAAATAATTTTATGGCTGGGGGTCACCACAACATGAGGAACTGTATTAAAGGGTCGCGGCATTAGAAAGGTTGAGAACCACTGGTCTAGACACAAGACTTAGAATGCTTTTATCATTGTAAAAATGATGTGACAAAGTGATAGTGTCAGGAGAAATATTGGTAACTGAAGACTGGAATGTCCACCTGCATTTATTCTGGACCCCAAAGCAGCAATGAGTGGTGACAAAGACAGGGTTTGTTCTCAGGGTCATGGTGTTATAAGACTAGGATTCTTAACCTTTGAAGGTGGAGACACTAAAGTATTGATGTGCCCGCTGAAATGGGGGCCTGTACAGTATTTCTGGGGGAAAGTCTTCCTTCCTTTCTTATTCTCCCAGAAGGGAAGGTGTCAAAAAATAAATAAAAAGGTTATGAAAAACTGTTCTTTTCAAAAAGCCACACAACTGTAGTTCCCTATCTTGAGACATTTGGCAAATCTCATTTTCCCGCAGATGTTGTTGGACATAAATTGATGATTTCAAGAAGCAAATAGAATATTCCGCAGTGCTCGGTATTAAGGAGTTCAGTGTGATCAGATGGGGCTTTGTCAAACTGAAGCATTTGAATTAACTTACATTGTAAAAGTGAAAGTGTAAAGCTTTGCTTTTCTTCTCGGCTAATCAATGAAGATTAATATTCCACGGGAATCTGATTTTGCAGATGGAGCTGAGCTGCACTATTTTCCCCACCATTTTTTTTTCATAGTAAATAAATCATTTTTATTATACAGCATGAATTTACTTAGCTCTTTTAATAGCCTTTGTAAGAATAATGCTTCCTTTGATTATATTACATTTTTAAATGTGTGCTGTGTGTAATACAATTCTGCTGTTGCGGGGAGAGGTAGGGAGGGATAGGAGAGTCGCTGAATATATCAGCTTTACCAGCCTGTCCCCGGTGTTTTAAAACTGATGAAGAAATGCTTGGGTTTCCTGGAAATTTTAGGAGTAAATTACTAAGTATTTGCTTGGATAAAAATGGTTCCTACCTGTGCCTCATCTAAAACTTTTTCTACTGGGGAAGATTAGATTAATCTGAAAGGACTTGGTCTCTATAAAACTATTCTGGTTGTTACTTTGTAGCTTTTTATCTTCAAGGTGCTGGCAAATTTATTTGATTTTTGTTTCCCCAAAGGAGAGAAATCAACTTGGTAATTCCAGGGCTAACATCCACATGTATAAATTGATCAGCCAAACTGGAAAGCCGCTGACGGTGGACTGTACCGCAAGTGCTCTCATTCACAATTGATAAACCCAAGTCTCGCCTGAGTTCTGGGGCCTTTAACCCGTGAAGGGCAGATACAGCCTGGCCCATGAAACTTGTACCTCATGTGAGACAAGAGAAGCGAGGGAGGAAGGGAATGAGGGAGGGAGAGAGAGGCAAAAAAAGAGAGGATTTCATTACAGAGAAAATTATAGTATGATTTTATGTATCCCTCCAAATCTACATTATTAAACTTCTGATGAGAAGAAATAAGAATCATTCAAACTTTACCTTCATCCTTATGTGCCATTTATTCTGTATGCAGGAAACAAACAAATCTTAAAGTATTTTGGCCATCAACTTGCTCTCATGTTCAGAAACTTTAATAGCTCCACACACTGCTAATGGAATTTTCTTTTTAAATATGCTTGAGCCTGATAATTTAAGGTTCTCTGAAATGTGCAGCCTCAGTGTATAAGCTCTGTGTACGTGTGTGTGCAAGCATGTGTCCAAGCAGTAAACCCCTGAGGCTTTGATTTAGAAGACGCAGGTTTCAGCTTCCTTTCTGCAATTTTTTAGTTGCATAACAAAGACTAGTCATCCTTTCTAGGTCTCCCTTTATTATTTTTATAACCTGAACAGTAGTAACAATAGAAATAATGGTGATGATAGCAATGTAATGCTCCTTAACTGATGTTTTTGGGAAAAGAATCAAATGAGAGCCCATACCTTCCAGCGAGTCCCCCCCCCCCCCCTCTCCAGGGGTCACCAATGCTGTTGTCACAGGAATCCAGGGCTGAAACAAGCTCATTATGTCCACACAGAGAAGGCATTAAGAACCTGGCAAAATGGGTAAGCATATATATCTACACTAGAGGCATAGTGAATGAAAATTCATGCGCTGGGATGGGGGGGGGGCGGTCTCTCAGCCTGGCCTGTGCCCTCTCGCAGTCCGGGACCCCTCGGGGAATGTCTACCTGCTGGCTTAGGCCCGCTCCCTGGGGGATTGGACCTAAGCTGGCAGTCAGACATCCCTCTGACAGCTCAGGAGCCCATGGGGTGTGGGCCTAAGCCATCAGTTGGACATCCTTAGGGCTGCAGAGGAGGCGGGAGAGGCTCCTGCCACCTCCACTGTGTTTGCACTGTCAGCCCGGCTTGTGGCTGAGCGGAGCTCCCCCTATGGGAGCCCACTGACCACCAGGGGGCAGCTCCTGCATTGAGCATCTGCCCCCTGATGGTCAGTGTGCATCATAGCAACTTGTTGTTCTGCCATTAGGGTCAATTTGCATATTACCTTTTTATTATATAATATTTTCTGGGACATGCCAGGCCACAGTCCATTCAAAATGGAGCTCTGTGAGGAGACCTCGCGGCGTGATACTATAATATGGGGACGATTTGAATGGAAAGCCAAAAGCATAGCTTCCAGTCATGTTGGATAAGAGTCACATTCTGCAGCCCCCTACCTCTTTTGGACTTAGGTGTATTTTTTAATCACATAATTAAGAGAAAAAGACTATAGTAAAATGTCCAGATAGTAAAGGTGCTTGCAAAGCAGACAGTAAAAGCCCTCCTTTCTTTACTCACCACTCCATGCCTCTCCTGTGGACAGAATCCCCCTAACACACTGTCTACATACATATTCCATACCTATCTCTTTCTATCTGCATATACGTTAGATGGGAACTTATGTCATGGCTTAGATTTGGCCACTTAAGTCTCTAGAAACAACAGTGTATGGTGCCTCAACTGACGGCACTTGCACATTATGAATGTATGAATGCATATTACTTAGCCTAGAGGTGTCCCAAGGCGCTCTCTTGGTTTAGTATCCTTCCACTCAAGGAATATATTTTGGAGATCTCTGTATGTCAAAAGTGTAGGGTGCCCTGGTCACTTTGGCTCAGTGTGTAGCGCGTCAGCCTGTGGACTGAAGAGTCCCGGGTTCGATTCTGGTCAAGGGCACATGCCCGGGTTGTGGGCTCAGTCCCAGTAGGGGGCGTGCAGGAGGCAGCCAATCAATGATTCTCTCTCATCATTGATGTTTCTATCTCTCTCTCCCTCTCCCTTCCTCTATGAAATCAGTAAAATATATATATATATTTAAAAAAAAAAGTGTAGGGTTATTTTGTTCTGTTGAGGCTGTATAACTCTCTGTGTTATGGGTGTGTCCTCATGTATTTGCATATTTATTCCCTCATTGATGGAAATGCTATATGACCATCTAAGGGCATGCATCTGTGTGCATGGATGAGTTTTTATATAGGATATATTTCTAGAAGTAGAAGCCTTGAGCCTTTAAAAATTCACACATTGTGCCACTTATGTGGTGAGTGCTTAATAAATTTGTAACTATATGACAAATCATGACCATATAATGAGCTTTATAAGCCAAAAAGTCTCACCTAGAATTTGGCAAAATGGTCCCTCACCTCGGAGTGAGACCACCTTAAGAGAAAAAAAAAGTCAATGCTTTGAATTTTCAACTCTTAATTGTATTTAAAAGACAAGTTAGTTTTCAGAGGCAAAGCATGCCTTGTGTGGTATTCAGAAGTTGCAAAATACAAAATGATTAGGAAACCGATAGGTATATGTGTTAGTGTGTGCTCGCACACCTGCACCTGTACAAGCATTTTGGACATTTTACGCCCAAGCTGGTATGAAAAATACATACCCTTGGGGGAGCTGCCATTTTTCTATGAAGATCAAGGTCATATATCTAACAGCTCTGAATTTCTACCCAGGGAGGAAGTGCAGGATCACTATACCCTTTAATAGAGGCTTAGAAATGGACCATGCAGTCTGCATCAAAGCATGAGCGAGCGCTATCCATTTTAGGAAGCACTCAAGCACTGTGAAAATTAGCTCTGGAACACAGTTCTCCATGAAAGCGACACCACGGGCCCAATGAGAAACTGAGCAGCACATATTCATCTCCTCCAGCACAAGATCTTTCTCTTCTGTCATTTGCATGGTTTGGAATCACCTTTTCATCCTCGACACAGTCTCCTCAAGGCCGAGATGCGCTCCTTCCTTCCTTCCTTCCTTCCTTCCTTCCTTCCTTCCTTCCTTCCTTCCTTCCTTCCTTCCCCTGTCTGGGTGGAATGAGAGAACTTGTAGCTGGTTCCTTTCCACTCTCCACCCCAGTTTTGGGTTTAGCCACATGGAATGCCCTGATACCAGCCTGCAAAGCTTCCTTTCTGTGGATGTGCCCATCTTTGCTGTCCTCTACTGCTGTCTTGGGTTTTGGAATGTTAACTATTGTGGTTTGTGCACAGCCAAACCTGACTGAGGAATACACCCTATTTGTTGGTTGATTTGCTTTTGAGCAAACCAAAATTTGAAAAATTGGGTACGGAAGGGTCACTTGGCTTTGAAGCTGATGCTGTTAGAAACTGGACTTGGGATCCGAGGTGGCAAATAGGTTAAGGGTAGGAAGACTATATCAATGCATTTGCTTCAAAATCAGGTATTCCCTAATGACCCTCAAATAAGATTCCATAGCATTCAGTAATATGCCTTTTATGAAGACAAATGGTGTGCTTCCTTTACATCAGTGGTGGAAAGCTCCAGGTGGGGGCTGGGCATTTCCATGTTGATGAATCTTTAGAATGTCCCCAATCCTTCGTGGAAAAACATTTTTGAGCACTTGTTTATGTGCCAGGAATGTTGATAGATGTGGCATGAATAAGATAGACAGAACTTTTGCCCATCAAGCTTCCATTCTAAGGAGAAATATATGCAAATACCATTGCCTTAGTTTTCTGTTGCCATGTAACTAATTACACTAAAACTTACTGGCTGGAAATAGCACACACTTATTATCTTACAGTTTCTGTGGATCAGAAGTCAGGGGGCATCTTGGCTGAGTAGTTTGGGTGGTGTTGGCTGGGACAATAGCCATGTGAAAGCTCACCTAGGGGAAGGTCCTCCTCTGAGCTCTCAGATG
The DNA here is from genome assembly GCA_026230045.1 of Corynorhinus townsendii. Taxonomy (NCBI): domain Eukaryota; kingdom Metazoa; phylum Chordata; class Mammalia; order Chiroptera; family Vespertilionidae; genus Corynorhinus; species Corynorhinus townsendii. The sequence goes on from JAPDVU010000009.1 coordinate 70,497,545, forward strand.
GCTATTGGTGAGCCTCGGAGGGTCTGTTGTCCAGCATGAACTTTCTAGAGGCTGCCTCAAGATGACAATGAGAAGTTCAAGGGAAAAGGAGGACACCAGAGCAAAACACAAAGGCATTGAGTTACCTCATCTTAGATGTGACATCCCATCATTCATGCTGATTCACTTCATTGGAAATGAGTCACTAATCTAACTCATTCTCAACAGAGGGTGTCCCACAGGGAAGGGCTTACTGGGGACTGTCTTAGACACTTTCTACCACATTTATTAAATATCTACCCTGAGGAACACTGAGAAAAGCATAAAATAATAATGATGGTAATAATGGCCAATGCCATTTATTGAAGACTTAATATTATAACAACTTTGTATTAAGGGTAATGATAACAAGAGCTCACATTTATTCAGCAACCCCTGAGTGCCAGGCATTGCGCTAAATGCTTCATGCACTTATTTTCATTTAAATCTCACAACAGTGCTCAGTGCATGCATACTCTTTTGTGTCCATTGTATAGAAGAGGATACTGAGGCACAGGTAGCAATGATCTCCAAAATTCCCTTTTCAGTGTGATACAGCATAGGTCCACATTTTTGTGCCATTTACCAGCCACAATCATAATAGGTCTACATTGATTTTCACCACCTTCTACATTCCCAGACAGTGAGAAAACTCAGATGGCTAAGCAATCAAGTCCTCACTATCCCCACTACTCTATCTGCCTCCAGAAACCTAGGGGTAAGAGATAATTACCCTGAGCAGGTCATGAGGAGTCATCCAAAGTCCTTTTGAGGCAAAGATATTATATTTTGTGGCGATGGTTCCCAGAGGAGCCGGTGATGTTGCAGTCCTATGCACCAAGCTCTGGGCTCTTCCCAACCTCTCCTCTTAACCCAATTTATTGGAATGAAGCCTCACTTCACAAGCAAATAAATAGTCAGTAAATAGCTCAGCTCCGGATGTGTTGCTGCTCTTGCCTACTGTACATTTCCATTCAGTGAGTCTATTAAAGCTTAAAACTGAGCCTTTTAGAAAGGAAAATGAATAACCCATGACACCAGCCAAAGGCCATGGGAATACGAAAATGCAATTCATGTGACTTGGTGGAATGCCAGTGAAGCTTCCATTAGATGATTCTTTAAGTAGCACTCTACTCATGTTTAAAGTAAATGGAGACAGAGAAGTTTCTGGAGATTCCCAGCGTGCATTTAGCTGATGGTTATGACTGCCTCCTCTGTACCAGCCCCTGTGCTGGACATATGATGGCACTAAGGGCCCTGACCATCTCCTAAAGGCTTTTACAGTCCTCAGGGAGTAACCAGCAGATGATTGAGATGATGTGTACTATGTGCTAAGCAGAGATGTTGAGGATTCTATGAGGGAGCGCATAGTCCAGAGGAATCATCAGGAAGGCTTCCTGGTGGAGGGGTTATTGAAGCTGAGAGTGGTAGACCAAGAAAGGGTTAGACAAGTGAAGACAAAGGAGGGGGCAGTTTGACAAACATTAAGTAAAAATTACTGAACGGCAACCAAAATTATGATGCAACTGCACAGCTGCAAGGAATTCAGTATATTGAAGGGTAGACAGAGCAGGCAGAGAGGTGAGTGGTTGGAAATGGAGCCAAGGTTCAGATCATGATGGGGCAAGCCATGTCAAGTATTTTGTATTTGTAGAAAGTGCATTGATGTATTTTAAATCAGTAGAAAAAAAAGGTTATTCTTTCAATGAAGAACCTAGCTCTCTTTTTTTAGTTTGGCAGACAATTTTGTACCAATTATAATGTGTTAATAATCTTAATCTTCTATGTTCTATAAGCTATGTGGACATGGAGGTGAGTCAATGTTAATGATTCTTAAGAGCACAATTTCTGGAACCAGAGATTTATAAGCAGGAATTCTAGCTCAATCATTTGCATAGTGTATGTCTTGGGGGAAATTACTTAGCCACTAAGAATCTCCATTTTCCCATCTGAAAAATGGGGATAATAATAATACTTACCTCTTAGAGCTTGTGTAAAGGTTGCATTCATGTTCTGTGCTGCATAACAAGTTACCACAAACTTAGAGGCTTAAAACAGCACACATGTATTATCTCCCAGTTTCTGTGGGCCAGGAATTGAGAGTAGCTTCATTGGGACCTCTGCTTAGGGTAACCACACTGCAATCAGGGTATCAGCCAGGACTGGGTTCTCATCAAAGGTTTGCTATATCCCATTGTGCAGAAGCAAGTCTCAGATATCAATCACACTCATGGGAAGGAGCTGGCACAGAGCATGGATACCCAGATGAGGGGGTCATGGTGGGAACCACTGTTAAATCCATATACCTCAAGGATCTAGTAGAATCATGTCATTAAAAAAGAGTGAGGAAGTTTAGCCTGATGTCTGGTATACAGAACACTTACTTAAATCTATGAATTTTTGTTATTATTAGCATATGATTTAAGGACAACATGATAGACAATTTCTGTAGTTTGGGTAAGAAAAACATAGTGGATATACTAGACTGCTCAGTTCCATTGATCAAATACTAATGAATGAGAGGCCAACATGCCCTTTCACAGGGGGGCCATATTATAAATGAGTAAAACCCACCATATGTAAGAGTAAGCTGTGCCAGGAAGTTAGGTTGTATATTATTATATTCTATCCCCGAGGACCAGTAGTAGAAGTACACTGAGTGGCCAGATTATTATGATCTCTGAATGCATAATAATCTGGCCACTCAGTGTGTGTGTGTGTATGTGTGTATACACACACATACTAGAGGCCTGGTGCATGAAATTCATGCATGGGGGTTGGGGGGTGTCCTTCAGCCCAGCCTTCACCCTCTCCAATCTGGGACCCCACAGTCAGACATCCCTCTCACAATCCAGGACTGCTGGCTCCCAACTACTCCACTGCCAACTTGTTTGCCCTTAACTGCCCTCCCCTGCAGGCCTGGTCACCCCTAACTGCCCTTCCCTGCAGGCCTGGTCCCTCCCAACTGACCTCCCCTGCTGGCCATCTTGTGGCAGCCATCTTGTTTCCACATGGGGGCAGCCATCTTGTGTGTTGGAATGATGATCAATTTGCATATTACTTTTTTATTAGATAGTATGTAATATATATATATATATATATATATATATATATATATATATATATAACATATTAGAGGCCCAGTGCATGAATTTGTGCATGGGTGGGGTCTGGCTGCACTGGCCAGGGGGAGGGGACACGGGCAGTTGACCGGCCTGCTGCTGGTCAAATTCCTGGTCAAGGGGACAATTTGCATATTAGCCTTTTATTATATAGGATATACACTGAGTGGCCAGATTATTATGCATTCAGTGACCATAAAATCTGGCCACTCAGTGTATATTAGGAAATGAAGGGCAAAGCCAATTTTTAAAAAGCGGAAAGAAAGAAGTATTAAATATAAAAACAGAAATCAATGAAATTGAACATAGAAGAGCAATAAAGAAAACCAGTAAAGCCAAAACCAGTTCTTTTAAAATATTAAAAAATTGATAAATCGCTAAACAAAAAAATCTGAGATGACAAAAATTATCCACACACACATACACATTAATAAGGAAATAAGAAAATGTCACAAATAAACTATGTGCATTTATCCAACAATTTAGGTGGAACTGGCTAATTCCCTTAAAATAATTATTAAAACTTACCAAGAAGCTTAAAATAATCTTCTAAAACAAAAGTTTATAGACCCATATAATATCACTGGTTATTCTACCAAATGTTTAATGTTAAAAACACCAACATAACAGAATTTCTTTCAAATAGAGAAAAAGAGGGAATATGTCTCAATCCTCTTATGAAGCCAGAACTAACCTGATACTCAAAGCAGGGAAGAGATGCACAAGAAAAAGAAACTGTCCCTCATGAAGACAGATTAAAAAAAAAATTATCTACAAAATGTTAGCAAATCAGGTCCAACAATACATAAAATAATAACCAGGTGGGGTTTATCCCAGGAATACAAGGTTGGTTTAATATTCGAAAAAATCATTGTAATTCACTATATCAACATAATAAAGAAGAAAATAACACATGACCATATAAACTGATGCTAAAAAATATTTGAAAAAAAAATGAGTAGACACTGATGACAAAATCTCTAACTGAATTGGAATAGCAAGTCTCAAACTGATGAAGGCCATCTATAAGAGACCTCGTAGTTAACATGATATTTAACTGGGAAATTCTGAATTTTTTTCCTTTGGAGCAGGAACATAAACACAAGGTCCACTCTCACCTCTTCCAGGCAACGCAATCCTGGAAATCTTGCTCAGGAATAGGTGAGAAACAGAGTATACTGATCAGAAAGGAAGACATCAAAGTGTACCTCTTTATGACAATATGATAATTTATAAAACTCCAAGAAAGCTCTCGCCGCCTCTTAGATCTAATAAGTGAGTTTACTGGGGTCCCCAGAATCAAGGTCAAACACAAATATTAATCATACATCTATCTACTAGTGAAGAACAGTTTGAACCCAAAACTTGCAAACCAACTCTTTACAATAGCTTTAAACAAATGAAATAGATATGGATCAACAAACTGGTAAAAGATTTTATGCTGGGAACTATCAACTGTTCATAAAATTAATACAAGAAGGTCTAAGTGAATGGAGAGGCATCCTGTGTTTATGAAGTAGAAGATTCAACACAGCAAAAAATATTAAACCTCCACAAACTGACCTAAAGATTTAACAAAATACAAATCAGAATCCCAAAATACTTTTTGTAGATATAAACATAAGGATTCTAAGCTGACATGGAAAGGTGAAGGAACTAGAATATCCAAACTAAAGAAGAATAAAGAGTAAAGTTAGGGGAATATATATTTTTTAAATATACTTTTATTGATTTCAGAGGTGAAGGGAGAGTGAGAGAGAGATAAATTTAGAAATAGACCCACAACAATATACTACTTAATAAAATCTTGGAGAAGGTGAAAAATAAGGGAGAAATTATTTTTTTTAAATAAATGGTATTGGAACAATTAGAAATCTATATGCAAAATGTTTGAACCTCTTCCTGGGTCTCATATCTTAATTCAAAATGAATGATACATCTAAATGTAAAATGAAAAACTATAAAATGTGTTAAGAAAAAGCAGGAGAAAATACATAAAAAGTAGGTTTTCAGTGAGTCCATGAAACACAGAATTTATTATTGTATTATTATTTATTATTATTGTATTATTTTCCATATGAAGAGTTGTAAATCTACTATTGCCCCACCCTGTATTCATGTTTGGTGAGTTAAAACGTTTTTAGACATAATACCAAAAGCATAATTAAAACAAAAAGCTAAATTTGACTTAATATTTTTAAATAATTATCTGAAAATTATTCTGTTAAAACAAGGAAAAGTCAAAGGATAAACTGGGAGAATATATTTGAAAATCACTTTTCTGTCAAAGGACTAGTATCTAGAATATATAGTGAACTCTCAAACCTCAGAAACAAGAAAAGTAACAACCCCATTTAAAAAATAGGAAAAAATAATTGAATGGAAAATTCTCCAAAGAGGATATTCATAAAGGCAACATAGCACATAGAAAGATGTTTAACCTCAATAACTATTTGGAAAATGCAAATTAAAACAGAGAGGGGATATCACTAAAATCTTAGTAGAATGTATAAAATTGAACATACTGAGAAAACCTATTGCTGGCAAGGACTTGAAAAAAGTGGATTTCTCATAAATTGCTGGTGAGGATGTGAAATGGTATAGTCACTTTGGAAAATATTTTGACAGTTTATTATAAAGTTTAACTTGTGCCTATCATGTAGCCTCATAACCCCAATCTTGAGTTTTCACCCAGAGAAATGAAAACCTTGTTCAGACAAAAAAACAAACAAACAAAAAACAAAACAAAATTGTTAAGTACTATTTATAGCAGCTCTACTTATAATAGCCCAAAACTGGAAACATCCCATCTTTTTCAAATCACTGAATGGGTAAACTAACTGTGGTATAGCCACAGAATATTACTCACAGTGAAAAGGAACAAGCTATTACTATATGCAACAGTTTGGATCTATTTCAAGGGTAGTATTCTGAGTTAAAGAAGATGATCTCCAAATATTATATAGCATATGATCCCATCAAATGACATTCTTGAAAAAGAACTATAGGGATGAAGAACAGATCCCTGGTTGCAGGAGTTAGGGATAGGGAGAGTAACTGACAAAAAATTAGCACAAGTGAAATTTTTGGGTGATGAAACTATTCTGTTTTCTAATTGCTTAGCAATTACAAACATTTGTACAATATGTAAACTTTATAGAACTGCACTCTCAAAATGTCATTTACAGTAAAACAAACATAAGCTTCTAAACAATAAGTTACATGAGAATGTAGTCTTCATATTTCTTTTTAATGTTTGTATCTCCAACTCCTAGCATAGGCCCTGGTGAAAATTGCAAACTTTAAAATATATGTGAATTGAATAAACAAAAGAATAATTATTTTGTGAAAGCTGTATGTTGGGAGCTAGTCTAGGAGAAACAGATGGTCTACTTGGACATATTTATATTTATACAGTAATACTTTGCAACAATATATTACTTACAGTTAATAAGGTGTACTCTTCTATATTTAGAATTTGCAGTATAACGAAACTACTGATGCATTTCATAGAGGAGCTGGGGTGGGGGTGGGGGCCAGGGGTTGGTCAATTGATCAGTTTCTTTTTTTTTTTAAAGATCAGCCAGCCTGCAGTGGAGAATGGAAAGGAGAGAGGCAAGAATGGAAGCTATGTTTTAATCAATGCAACATCAATTAATATGTATGTTTGTGCATATGTTACCTTTGATCTAATTCTAAAAATGGAATTACTAGGTCAAATAATATGCATATTTAGAAATGTTGTACATACAGCTACATGACCTATCAAAATGGCTATGTTTTTTGTACTTTTACCAGTATCAGGGGAGTTTTTGATAGATTGTAAGAGTAACATATGTTGATACAATATCTTTAATTGGAAGTATGGACTATATACTTCTCTAGTAGCTCCATCCTCCCTCCCCCCTCCCTTCCTCCCTCCCTCCTTCCCACCCTTCCTCTGTTTCTTTCAATAATAACAACTTGTGGGTTTTAAAGACTTCTACTGAGGTCTTCTCCAACAGGATAGCATATTGTATCCCTGACCTCCCAGCTCCCTTCACATTCAATCCCAAAAGGTTAACATCAAAATGATCCAAAGATTCCCCCCAAGCAAACAAACAAACTCCCCACCACATAGAGAAAAAGCATCTGGCTATAGTACAAAGGTTGCCTGTGTGAAAGCTGCACTTTCCAATGGAAGCAGCCAGTGGAGAGACAGTGTGCGTCCCATTTCTACTCGAAGACTCTGCTTCCCAAATTACTAACATGTCTTCCTGAGACGTGAGGGTCTCACCAGCCCCTAAGGAGTGACAGACTTATACGGTGATTAGGAACTGAGACCTGGAAGAAATGGTGCCCTCAGCTCCATTCACAGGGCTGGCGAGTGGGCGGCTGGTGGGTGACTCAGAAGTAGACGCTTACTGTGGAAAGGCTGGCTTATTAAGGACATTTGATCCAGGAGGAAGGGAGCTCTCTCTTGACGCTGATGTATTGAAAGAAAACTAAAGGTGGCAGCATGAAGATTTTCTGCTCATGGGAAGGGGGCAGCAGAACTCCATCAGGGGTGAAGTGTACAGGCCTGGGGGTCCGAGCTCAGTTCACAGCTTAGCTCTGCCACTTACCAGACGCAGGACTTTGGGTTAATGACTCAGTCTTCCAAACCTCAGCTTCCTCATCCTTGCAGTAATCACAGTAAGATTATTCTTCGTGGGGATACGGGTATTAACTGAGATAACATATTTAGATCATCAGCAGTGTGCCAAGCCAATGAATATTAGACAACTCTCCCTAGCAGCAATTAGATTACTCAGGGGAACTCATGTTTAACTGTCCATATTTCTTGTTAAAATTTCACAATCCCTTGGATTATAAATTTACAAAACAAAATGTGTTGTTCCTATGGAAAATAAAGATAGCATATTTTGGAGCAGTTCTTTGCCACATAAGGAATGGTTCTAAGCACTTGATTTCATTCGCTCCTTCACTTCTCACAATAACCAAGGAGGCGGAGAGCATTAATTCACTTTACAAGGAAATTGACCTACCGTGGCAATGAATTATTTGTCCCCAAATTCACCCTAAATTGTTCTTTGAAAAAGTTCATTTATTATTACAGTTTCAGCTTCAAATAATTTTAAGAAGTGGCTTCTGATTTTAATTTAAAATTCTTGGGAGAGAGAATCTACATTTCCTTCTTGGAGTCCTTTGTTCTAAACAGCTATGGGCAAGGGGAGTGGTCCATGCAGTTCTATATGGAGGGCAGTGTCCTAGCCCTTAGAGTGGGATTACAGTCACACACAGAGAAAGTCTCTGTGAATTGGATACAGCTCTATTCCAAAAACATAAGGTTGTTTAATATTTTCCATATTTTCTTTTACTCATCGTGTCCGCAATATATAATATTATCCAGTAAGCATATCACACGTGTTTGCTTGCAAGAGAGGAGACAGGGTTCAAGTAATAATATTAAGAGTAGCTAATAGTGTTTCCTGTATGTCAGATCAGGTTAGAAGCATTTCATAAATAATAACTTATTTGACACTGTCACTGTATTGGACTGAATGCTATTATCATTACCATTTTGTGGATACTGTCCTCATCCCCACCTTGCTCAAGGGAGTGGGTTTCTTGCAACACTCTGAGAAAATGAATTTTCTGAGACTCCCACGGGAGGATGAAATATTGTAGAAAGCTTTGTTTCTGTGGAATTACACCCCTGAGTTTCTCTGGCCCAATTCCCCTTGTCCCATCAATGGAGAAGTGTAGCAGTGGCTTCAGCAGGGCTAAAATAAAAGGCAGTGTCCAGAGTTTCCCTTCCATGTGAGGGCACAGTCCAATCCAGCATTAGGCTAGTTTAGTTTGTGTTTCCCTTGCAGCCCATCAGTTCATTGTGTGTGGGGTGCGCAGGGCCACATGGCTGTGGAGGTGAGTGCAAGGAAGCAGGAACAAAAGAGCCCCAAGAGCCAAGAGACAGAGCTCACTCCTTTGTTAGAGAAACTCTGGACACTGGCTTTTATTTTAGCCCTGCTGTATCCCCAAGGTTTTGCTGGTTTGCACTGGCTCCACCTCTTCTACCTAATGATCTCTGTTCCCAGGTTTGATTGACAAGTACCTCCCCTGGTCATCCGAGGTTCACTGGGCATGTGTCTATCTCCTCTTTGGAACCCCTCCCCCCAGTGATCTGTGGGAATGGACAGGTGGTACCCTGGGAGTGCAAAATTGCAGCTTCCTGGTGAAGCTGCCCTAATGGCCATGCTTATAATATCCCCTTTGCTCCTTTCCTATTATTAATAACTAGGGGCCTGGTGGATGAAATTCGTGCATGGGAGGGGGGGGGGTCTCTCAGCCCGGCCTGTACCCTCTCCAATCTGGGACCTCTCAGGGGATGTCTGACTGCCCTGTGGGATCGGGCCTAAACTGGTAGTAAGATATCCCACTCGCAATCCAGGAACGCTGGCTCCTAACTGCTCATCTGCCTGCCTGCCTAATCACCCCTAAGCACACTGCCTGCCAGCCTGCTCACCCCCAATTGCCCCCCCCCGCCGGCCTTCTCACCCCCAACTGCTCCCCATTGCTGGCCTGATCAGCCCCAACTGCCCTCCCCTTCTGGCCTGATCGCCCCAAACCACTCTGCCTCAGTCCCGCCACCATGGCTTTGTCTGGAAGGATGCCGAAAGGTCTCCTGGAAGGTCTCCCAGTCTAATTAGTATATTACCTTTTTATTAAAATAGACTAGCTAACTACAATAGTATCACTATAATTCCAAGGTATGGACAAATACAGATTTTATTATTAAGAAATAAACAGAGCCATTTTCAATGACAGGGATTTACTTACCAGTTTTGGCATATAGTATTTATTATGTGTGTGGCATATGTGTGTGTACATGGTGTGTGTTTGCATGAGGCATGTGACTGTGTGTGGTGTGTATGTGTGCATATGGTGTGCATGTGTGTGTGTGTTGGCGATGGAATAGTTAGTGCTGAAGCAGGTTTGGATAAGGTTGGATTTAGCAATGAGTGAAATGACAATTCAAGGTGTGGTGATGATTCCAGATAAGTGCATAACTAAGCAATGAATAAACTTTTATCTGCTGGACTTTGGGTTATATACTCTTCAAGCATGGGCTCTTTAGGTCCACATACTTTGGTAGTCCTATGGAGGCTAGCTGCAGCCTCATCACATCTCACTAGGATGACTGACATAATGGAAAGGTAACTTGCAAGAATAGAAGGACTCTTATGCAGAATTTATTAATCAGGACACTTTTGGTCACAAATGAAGAATCATAACTCAAGCCATAATCAGGCTTAGGTAGAGGAGAGAACACATTGGCTCATACAACTGCAAAGACCAGGAAGAGACTGGGTTTTGAGTAACAAATATATCAGCTGAAATCTATCTTTTCTTGTTTTGTTTGTTTTCTCAGCTTTTTTCTGTTGTCATCATTGCTAGCGGCTGAAGAGATGCAGCAGTTCCAGGCTTATTTTCAACCCAATGGGCATCCCTAGAGGAAAACAAATGTTTTTTTTCTAAATATTCTCACTAAAAAAAGAGAGGATTTATCTTTAGAAATATCATTGGGTCCTAAATGCCAGGCACTTTTTACGTACTTTACAGATGTTAATTCTATTATCACCTTTAATTTTTACAAGCCTATAAAACAGACAGTATGGTGAACCTAATTTTAAGACACCAAAAGTTAGACCCTCCAATGATTGTGTCAGTTATTGCTGTGTAACAAACAAGTTCCAAACTTAGTGGCTTTGAAAAGTATCCATTTGTGGTTTCTCATGAGTCTTCATATGGTAGTTCTGGTCTTAGCTGTGCTTACTAATGAGTCTGCAGTTGTCAGGTCAGGGGGACCTGGATCCTCCAGTGCCTGTGGCTGAGGCGGCTCTATTCTGCTGCACATGTCTCTCCTACCATCGGCAGCCTCTCCTGGTTCTCACAATGAGGTAGGGAAGCCACAGTAATCAGAACAATTCTGCAAAAATAGGGCAGAAGTGCTATGGCTTTCTTCCCGTTTCGCATGAATGATATGTAATTGTCATGTAACATTGTATAAGTCTAAGTTATATAACATGATGATTTGATGCATGTATGTATTGTGAAATGATCACCACAATAAGGTGAGTTAACACATCATCTCCTCGTACAACTACTATTTTACTTTTCTGTGAGAACATTGAAAAGTCTACTCTCTAAGCAACTTTCAAGGATATAATGTTAACTATAGTTACCATGCTTTATGTTAGATCTCCTGAAATAATTCATCTTATAACTGGGAGTTTGGATCTTTGACTAATATCTCCTCATTTCCCACATTCTCAGCATCTGACTGGTTGGAAAATCTGTAAGGAGGATTCTTCAAAAGGTCGGGGGCATCTTAGGCAGCCCCTGAAGGTGACAGCCCCTGAAGGCGGCAGCCCCTGCCTTGACCTTTCCAAACAAGTCCTAGCCCCTGGGTATTTTACTGGAATCTCCATGTTTAGTCTTTAGACCTGACCTTGTAGAAGCATGTGCTTTCTCAAGTATACTTACCCTGCTGATTGTATCTAGAGGTTAATTTTAGTTCAAGCTGTTGTTACAATAAAAGCCTAAGGAGGCAGGCAAATGGGGCTATTTGGTTGCTATAGCCAAGCAGGTCAGTGCCAGCATCTAACAACCATTCTACTCCCTGTTTCTGTGAGTTCAGCTTGTTTTAGAATGTGCATGTAAGTGAGGTTATACAGTATTTTTTCTCACTCTGTGGACTTATTCATTTAGCATAATACATTCTGGGCCCAGCAATGTTGTTGCAAATGGCAGGATTTCCTTATTTTTGAAGGTTGAATAATATTCTGATGTGTTTGTGTGTGTATATTTCACATTACCTTTATCTATTCATCAGTGAACACTTAAGTTGTTTCATGTCTTGGCTATTGAGAATAATGCTGTAGGGGAAATTGGGTGCATATATCTCTTTGACATAGAGATTCCATTTCCTTCAGATAAATACCCAGAAATGGAATTGTTGGATCATATGGTAGTTCCATTTTTAACATTTTGAGGAACCTCCATACTGTTTTCCATAGTGGCTGTGCCAACTTTTACATTCTTGACAATGGTTCACAGAAATTCCCTTTTCTTTACATCCTCGCCAACATTTACTTTTTGTCCTATCTAATAAAAGAGTAATATGCAAATTGACCATACCTCCTCTACACCCACAGGCCACACCCACCAGCCAATCAGGAGCGATTAAGCAAATTAGCCCAACCCAGATGGTTGCACCCACGGAGCGAGCAGGAGGCTTGGGTTTCCCCGGCAATGGAGGAAGCCAAGCTTCCTGCACACCCTGGCGGGCCCAGGCCTCCACTCAAAGCTACAAAGTTTCAATTATAGAATATAAATAAATCCCAGATCCCAGGGTCTCCACTTGGGTCGCTGGGGGGCATGGCCAGCCTGCAAACCACCACAGACCCCTCGCCCAGGCTGCCCACACCCCAAGGGAACCCCCACCCTGATCCAGGACACCCTTCAGGGCAAACCAGCTGGCCCCCACCATGCATCAGGCCTCTATCCTATCTAATAAAAGTAATATGCAAATTGATCATCACTCTAACACACAAGATGGCTGCCCCCATGTGGTCAAAGATGGGTGCCCCCATGTGGACACATGATGGCCGCCACAAGATGGCCATCAGGGGAGGGCAGTTGGGAGGGATCAGGCCAGCAGGGGAGGGCAATTGGGGGGGACCAGGCCTGCAGGGGAGGGCAGTTAGGGGCAATCAGGCTGGCAGGGGAGCAGTTAGGCATCAATCAGGCTGTCAGGGGAGTGATTAGGGGGTGATCAGGTTGGCAGGCAGAAGCAGTTAGGGGCAATCAGGAAGGCAGGCAGGTGAGCAGTTGGGAGCCAGCAGTCCTGGATTGTGAGAGGGTTGTCTGGCTGCCTGTTTAGGCCCGATCTTACCGGGATCAGGCCTAAACGGGCAGCTGGACATCCCTCAAGAGGTCCCAGATTGGAGAGGGTGCAGGCTAGGCTGAGGGACACCCCCACCCCCATGCATGAATTTCATGCACTGGGCCTCTAGTCTTTTTTATAATAGTCATTCTAACAGGCATGAGGTGGCTTCTCAGTGTGGTTGTAATTAGAATTCCCCTGATGATGAGTGATACTGAGCATTTTTCCATGTACCTATTGGCCATTTGTGTGTCTTCTTTGGGGAAATGTCTATTCACATTCTCTGATAATTAATTGGATTAGTCTTTTTGCTATTGAGTTGTATGTGTTCCTTATATATTTTAGATAGAACCTCCTTATCTGACATATGTTTTACAAATACTTTCTCCCAGTCAGTAGTTTCCCTATTCATTATGTTGGTTTTTTTACTTTGCTGTACAGAAGTTTTGTAGTTTGCTTATAGTAACAGTTGTTTATTTTTGTTTAGGTGGCTTGTGCTTTTGGTGTGAGATAAAAAACGTTACCAAGACCAAATCTAAGTGCTTTTTTCTTAGGTTTTCTTTTTGGAGTTTTATAGGTTTATATCTTACATTTAAGTTTTTAATAATTTGAATTTAATTTTTGTTGAGTGGCATGTGATAGGGGTCAGATGTCATTCCTTTGCCTGTGGATATCCTGTTTTCCCAGCACCATTTATTGAAAGGATGGACCTCTTCCTACTGAGCATTCTTGAATATTCTTGGGTCCCATGTCAAAGTTGGTTGACAATATATGCATGGGTTTATTTTTAGGCTTTTGAATCTGTTGTATTGATCTGTGTGTCTGTTTCTGTGCCATTACTATACTGTTTTGATTACTATAGCAGTGTAGTATAGTTTAAAATCAGGAAGTATGATGCCTCCAGTATTGCTTTTCTTTCTCAAGTTTACTTTGGCTCTTTGGAGTCTTTCATGATTTTATACCAATTTTTGGATTTTTTCCTATTCCTGTGAAAAATGTCATTAGAATTTTTAATATTCTGTAGTTGCCTTTGGGTAGTATGGATATTTTAACCATGTTAATTCTTTTGATCAATGAACACAGGTTATCGTTTCTTTATTTGTTTCTTTAATTTCTTTAATCAATGTCTTACAGTTTTTAGTAAACAAATTTTTCTCCTCCTCAGTTAAATTTATTCCTAAGTATTTCATTGCATTTGATGCTATTGTAAATAGGGTTGTTTCCTTGTTTCTATTTTAGCTAGATTGTTGTTAGTATACAGAAATATAGCTGATTTTTATATATTGATTTTGTATCCTGAAACTTTACTGAATTTGCTTGTTAGTTCTAACAGTATTTTGGTGGCATCCTTAGGGTTTTCTGTCTATATGATTGTGTCATTTGCAAACAGAGATCACTTTACTTGTTCTTTTTCTAGGTGGATGCCTTTTATTTCAGTTTCTTGTCTAATTTCTCAAGACCTTTTGAGGTTTATTCTTGGAAGTGAAACATTGTCATTTCTGCCACTCTTTTAGTCTAGTCCAGATTCAAAGGGAAGTAGATAACCATGGGAGGATATTGATAGTTTTATTAAAAAAAACACCTTTGATAGATAAGAGGGAATGGCTTAGGACCATTTTTATAATCAAGTCTATTATAGTAATTATGAAACAAGCTCATAGTTACACCTAGGGCAGGAATCAAACCAAGTGAGTCTGACTCTAGAATTGAAGTTCCTGACCATTACAATGTTCTTAACTTTTACACTGTTTTGGTTGATTCAGCATGAAGAGTAGCCCCCAAAGTAAACCAATCATTTTGTCCAGAAGCAATGAAGTATTCTCATTGGTTAGGCTTGGGTTGTATCTGTACCCTTGAGGTGAGGTGGGCAAGTCAACCCCATCTGAATCACAGGTACCTCAATACATTTGAATCACAATTCGAGGGATTTATTTACCAAGGAAAATAGAGCAATGCCAATTAAGTTCATGCATCTGGTGGCTAGATGGATAATGATAAGATTCAGTTGGTAATTATGAAGAGATGTCTTATAGGAATGGAGTAGAAATGTCAAACTTTGAGAGTCCAAATAGAGTTGTCTGAACTATTTTTAAATTCTCAGGGGCTTGCTCAACTCCTAGCTTAAAAAATACATGTATCACACTATGGAAAAAGGGGTGGATGATTATATGGGTGGATGGATAATGGTTACGTGAATTAAAGGATAGATGGTAAAGAGATGGATGGATGGTTGGATGCAAAGATGATAGATGCATAAATCAGAAATGATGAATCTCTACATGATAGGTTGAATCTTGCATGACCTTCCACTTCCTGCCTCAAATTTTATTTGCTAGCAATACTAAATTGGATATATATCTCTTCACTGCCATCTATACCTGACTATATACCTTCATCTATATCGTTTGTTTTGCATGGAATTTGGTCTTTTAAAAAACATATTTTTTATTGATTTCAGAGAGGAAGGATGAGGGATAGAGAATAGAAACATCAATGATGAGAGAGAATCATTGATGGGCTGCCTCCTGTATGCCCCCCACTGACGATTGAGCCTGCAACCTGGCCATGTGCCGTGACCTCCTGAGGTTCATAGGTCAACCCTCACACCAGCCAGACATGGAATTCATTCTTTTCTTCTGCTTTAATCATCTTCATTTTTTAAAATATTCATTGTTTTGATGGCAGTAGAATGTATTGGGTGCTTTTACATTGTGTTCCTGTCATTCTCTGAGCATATTTATATCATTACACTTAATACTTCTTATAATAATCACTTTCACACACTTATGAGCTCCTCCAAGTCCACATCATTGTCATTCTGTGCCATCCCCCAATGCATAAGGTAGAGCATGACCCAGAGATTGCATAGGACGTATATTTGAATGATTGAATGAATGGATTATTAGTCAATGTACAAGTAATGTGAATTGATAAAAAATATGCTGAATCTTGGAAAAAGATGTAGATTTTATGGACAATGACATTTCCAGTGCTCTTTCCCTTTAATAAATATAAGATGAATAAAACTTAATAATAAGCAATATTCTAGAGGACCAGTTTTGGCAAAATTGTCCCCTTAAAATATTGTGCTCATTTTTTTCCCAGCATGTTTTAAAAAAATAGGAGAAATCTAAGGTGGAGACCAACAACAATTCCAGTCTTCTCACCTCACTAATAGCCTGTCAGGCAATTCTGGGATGTCACCAAGAAGAGATCATTAGGGGTCAGTGGGACAGCAATGACTTTCTTCAGTTTTTTGATCAGTTCTATATAGAGGAGCCACTACCTATAAATGGGAGTAACCAATTGTTTTATTTGAAAGCAGATAGGTATTTTGCAGGTGAGGAATCCCTGACATAAAATTGTCTTTTTTACCAGAAGAATAGTAGCTTCTGCTTAGACAGTGCCTACTTTGTCAAGTACTGATGGCCACTTCATGTCCATTGCTTGTGCTCAGATAGGTTATGTAATCTCCATTTCATAGTTGAGGAAAATGATGGAGAGAGGGCTGAAGAAACTCAGTGGAAGCCACATGCTGACAAGTGCCTGGAGCTGAGATTGGAACCCAGGTTCATTGGACTCTGAGCACTGCAGTTGTCTGGGTGCCATCCCGCCCACAGAGAGCAGGGCGCAGTGGAGATGGGCAGAGCCTCCTTTGCATCAGATGTCTTCTCTTTCTGGCAGACAGGGAGCCAAGCAGTCCTTCCTACACCTGAGCAGGGCTGCTGTGCAGATCAGCTGCTCAACCTCTTGGAAGGACTCTCATTTGGGGGTCTTTCAATGGTCCTGTGAAAAATTGAGACACACAAAGTGACATAATTTTCAGGGGGCCACATCTTAATTCTAGGGTGAAGAGATTTACAATATCTTGGAGTAGTTCTTAACCTTGTCCACACCTGAGGAGGTGTAACAAATACTAATACCCAGTTCACTCCACCATCATTCACAATAGCCAAGAGACAGAAGCAACCTAGATGACTGTGGACAGATGAATGGATAAAGCAAAGGCGGTCTGTCCATACAAGGGAGTCTTATTCAGCCTTTAAAAAGGAAGAGGAATCCTGCTATAGGTGACAATGGGGATGCACCTTGAGGACATTCTGTGAAGTGAAAGTAGCCAATCACAATAAGACAAATCTACATTATTCTGCTTACATGAGGTGCTTTGAGTAGTTAAACTCATAGAGACAGAGAGTAGAAGGGTGGTTGCCAGGGGCCGGGGATGGGGGAGATGGGGACTTATTATTTAATAGATATAGAGATTCAGATTTGCAAGAAGAAAAAATACAAGAGATTTATTGCACAACAATGTGCATATAGTTAACATTACTGCACCCTCAAAAATGACTGAAATGGTAAATTTTGTGTTGTGTGTTTTTACAACAATGAAAAAATGCTAATGCCCAGCCTCTCACCAGACCAAGTAAATGAGGATCTTGCCCCGTGACACTGGACTAAGTTTAATGAAGTAAATATCTGGACCAGGGATGCACCACATCTGAGCAGTTGTCCATAAGACCAGCTGGTTGCCAGAACCTCTTTGGTGCTTGCAGGACCTTCAGATTCCTGAGCCCACCCAAGACATTGCAAATCAGAAAGTTGGCTGAGTTCTGGAATCCTCATTTTGAACAGGAGATTTTTTTCTTACGATTCTGATGAATTTGCACACTAGAGTCATAACAGACTCGTTCTCATTGCCCTGGTATTTCCTGGGCTCTCAGGAGTGACCTCATTATTGCAAAACTCGTTTTTGATATTATGGTTTTGATGTAGACAAAAGGCAGGTTTTTATACCAAAATTCCTGACCTAGATGAGGGTTTGGTATCCTATTCTCAAGGTTTTGGGGTGTAGAGGGAAAGAAAGGACATATAATTTTTAAAAATCATATTCAGTATCATGAAAGAAATGGATCTTTTGAGCAAAAATACTGTTTTATATATAAGCCATGGAGAGTAAACTTGACAAGTTTTGATTTTGGGGGATATTTACCTTCTAGACTCTCATTTCTGTGAATCTGTACATTTCAATGTGTGATGAGAATATGGGGTGGAGATCATCACAATACTCCTGGTTTTTCAAAAGAAAAGTGATTAAAATGGTTGAGTAGCATTAGAATAAAAGCTAGATTTTGAAAGGAAATTCAATAAATTTTTGTAGTATTTGTTGTAATAAGCAGAGACTTACTGACAAGGGAAGGAGAGGGGAGAAAGCAGCCCTTGTCTTAAAGTCAGAGATAAGCTTATGATTAGAGCCAATGAAACCTTCCTTTTCACTCCTGGAGTAAAAAAAAAAAAAAAAATGCATCATGAAAGTTTTATTTACATTGGTGCAAGGCGAAAGACAAAAATAAACTGTTTCCTTTAAAAACGACATTTTTCTGGGTTGTGCTTACATGTTCATTATTCCTCTAATAGCATGTCGTTAAGAAAAGTAATAATTGATCTGCCGTGAAAGAGAAATAATGGCCAGCACCGTGCCTTGGCTGTCAGCTCCCTTGTTCTCAAAAACACAGTGTTCATTTTGAAATATCGTGGCTAATCCAAAAAATATACAGCGAAACAGGAAAACAACATCAGTTCCCAATATGAATACATGATCTGCTACTTAATATGTCAGTGTATTTGTCAGGTTGATAACGTTAGGCTCTGCGGCATTCAATTCGAAGCCTTGCAATATTTGAAGGCTGATATTGTGCTCCACTAAATTTAATACATGGGCCTCCGTAATGGAGGGAATCGCGTTAGCACTTGGCAGTTTGTTATGCTGTATAAAATTGACTGCCCTGCAAATACAATAGCGATCATAAAAACGGTGGTCAGCAGAGGGGGTGTAATGCATTTTTGAGGTTTCAGTAAAGGTCCAGATAAAATTTATTGAGATTTTTGCCATTTGGGTGATGATCAATAGAGCTGTGCTAATAATTTGTTGTGAGGACGTTCTCCGGGGATATGACATTTTGCTGCGAAACTTTGGAAATTCAGAAAGTAGACTAAAGGATGATCCTGCCCAAGTATATATAACCGTCAAAGACCTGAGCATCACTCCGAGAAAGGATTTACAGTGATGGTGATTACTTCTCCGGGCATGGAGGATACGAGGCACTCAATTATTGATATGGTCTCATGCATTTCCCAGTTTGGGCTCACAATCTATTCGATTGCATTGCTGTTTCAGCCCGGATTTTGTGGTGGGTTTGTGTTTCATTTCATTTGCAGTTTCCAAATGGCTCCCCTATTTTCTTAATTATGTCATTGATTTTTTTCCCCCTCCCCTCTGGCCAGAAAATGATCTTCTTGAACAAAAAGAACTCCTGTCCGCCTTCATGCTTGTCAACAGAGCCTACTTAGAAATCTAGACAATGACAACCACTTTTCTCATTGTTTTGGGGTTATGGGTGTGGCTGGCACCTACATCTTGCTAACTCTGCAAACCAGGGCCTTTGTGTTAAAGGAATACGTGCCACGCAGACAGTGTTTGTGATCGTTAGAGTTTTAATACACATATGTCAGGGGACCTGTTAAATCACCGTGAGGCAGCATTCTCCAGCTTTATGTTGGCTGCTGGTGGATTTATCTTGTTCTCAATTTTGATTAGCTGCATTCTGAGGGAGATGAATGATCTGAGATTCCCCACTTTGGATTCCTCTGCTGACAATGCAGAGGCATCTTTTTTTTTTTTTTTTTGGGGGGGGGCGGGGAAAGGGGGGAAGCCCAAAGCAAAATGAAGATTTAAAAGGTTTGCATTTGTCATATGAGCTTTCTCTATGCCCCTTGCAATGCCTGTGCGGTGAGTAGGGCTAGAAAAGGAAGTTTCAATTTGAGTTTTGGTTCCTTGCCCTCACTACTGCATTGTGCTATTTCCTTGTAGTCCTACACAAACCTGATCAATTAAGTTTTGGCCTCCTCTAAGGATGTCTTTGTGGCTGCGGTTGGATTAAAGTGAGGAGGAAACTTGCCCTGTGCATAGGTTGGAGGCACTCCTATCACAGGGAGGGAAGTGGAAATTCATCAGCACTGCGGGAGGGACTCTGGGACTAGGCACAGCAGGAGCATGTACTTCCAGGGAGCATGCACAAAGAGAGATTTATGCCTTTGCACCACTGATGACACTTCCTTGCATTGTTACTGAGCTACAGCAAATTAAAGGGATCTCTGAATATGAAGGGGTGTGTTTTTGTAATGAGGGAAAAGAGACAGAGCAATAAGAAGATAATTAAGGTAACAACTTGTGAAAAATTAAAGCCTTTCCCTCTTTCAATTTCGAATCTCTGAGCATAAACTTTGTAGTTGTTAATTTAATTGCTGCCGCTCGCTGCATCCCCGAAGAATATTGAGGATTAATCATCTGGCTCATTCCAACAAGAGATAAGGCCTAAGTGAATTGAAATTTTACCAATTTAACCCTGTCTTCCTCCTAATATGACATGATTAACATTTTTCAATTAACAACATGTAATTATTCTGAAGGCCTCATTCCACTTATTTTGGTCTTTTTGACTGTAGATGCGCCTTTTCAGGTGGTGGGACGGAGAACAGCTCAGAGGGAGCTGTGTGTTCAGTTTGTCTCTGGCACACATGTTCATCTGCATTAGGCCTTTGAAATTGCCTTTTGATCTGGAAATCAGCCGCCACATAGTGGCATGCGTTTTTTGCTTATGTGCACTTTCTGGAAATTGTTAGTGCAACTCATCTGAAGCCCAGAGAAGTAACAGGGGATTGTTGGAGTGGTATTTGGGACTGAGCTGCGTGAAAGACCAAACACCTTCAAGGTGAGAGTGGCAGAGGAAGGGGCAGACTGCAAATGCTCTCGCATGGCGGGTGGCGAGACCTCAGGACTCAGGAGAGCTGGGCATTTCCATGGAACGGGAGAAAGTCCAGCTGTGCTGAGCCGGCAGGGCGGTAGCCAGCAGCCATGGGGGCTATTTACATCTAAATCAATTAACATTAAATACAATGTAAAATTCAATTTCTCAGCCACACTGGCCCTGTTTCAGTGGCCCCGTGTGACCAGTGGCTGTCATGTTGGACAGAGCAGATGAGAGAATTTCATCATCAAGCAAGTTCTGTCAGGCGGTGCTGGGCAAGAGGGAAGTCAAGCCCGGGGGTGGTTAGTATTCATCAGGATATGCTCAATTCTGACATGGCAACAGCAGCATTGGAGGACAGAGCTTGATACAGAGATGCAGCTCTGTTGTGCGGAGTCCACGGCTGGCCTGGACAGCAGGGGAAGGGCCCCGCTGGATCTCCTTTGCTCCCATCATGGCCCATTGACCAGAACTGGTCCCAACATCCTCACCTCCCTGCAAGAGGCTTATAATTCAGTCTTTTGCATGCCTACAGCACACATTCTTACTACTCCCACATACTGTTATTATCCCTAGTTCACAAGTGAGAAGCTGAGGTGCAGAGAGGTTGAGTAATATGCCCAAGATTGACTAGCTGAAGAGGGATAGGGCAGGAATCCAGGTATTTCTGGGTCCAGCTGCAAAGCCCCATCTTTACTCTGCTATGCTGACCTCTTTGTGCATATGGGGAAGTTGCCAGAGGTTTCTGGCCTTGGAACACCTGTTCTGTATACCACAAAGAACGGGCAGGAATCTTGGGGATAGGCTGCTAGGTTAAAGGCCTGCTATATCTCAATGACTTAACCCAGAGGGATAACAGTGGAAACCAAGTCAGGTAACATGGCCCACAGTTCCCTGCAAGGACCCAGGCTACAAATGCTTAAAGAGGAAGGATCTACTTCATCTTTAAATTAATATGCACGGTCTCAAAAATGATTTTGGATGGACCACACTGGCTAATTTTTATTAAGCATCTATTACTTGCTGTATTGCCATATTTTTTTCTAAATTTTTAGATTTCTACGTATTAGCTAATTTTGTATTCAAAACATCTCAATGAGGTAGCTTCTCTTTTCATTTTTTTAATGAGGAAATGGAGGCAGAGAGAGGTTAAGTACTTTGCCCACAGCCACACAGCAGGAGAGGTTGGATTTTAACCAAGTAGTCTGTCTCCAGAGCCAATAGCCTTACTCAAGAAGAAAGCAATGTTTGAAGAGAATGATGACACAGATCTCAAGCAAGACCTGGCAATGGAGGAAGCACTGTTGACTCAAATGGGGTAATCAGATAGTGCTAATGGAAATATTTGGATGTAAGGATCAGACTTGGCAAGGAGAATGGAGAAATGGATGTCTGAAGTCATGAGAGGGTGTAAGATGCTGAGACAGAGGATCCAAAGAGAGAAAAATAAAGAGGCTGCACATGGGGTTCTGGCAGTAAGACTTAGTAAATGAGGCCAAGGATTTTGGTGTTAGACAATCGTCTATCCATCTTGGCATTGCCACTGTGTGGCCTGGGCAAGTGGGGTGATCATAATGGGACAACATTATCTTATTGGTAAAGCAGGGGCAAGGATAATGTGAGCACAGGACAGAACCCATGTATGAATCTGTGCCCACTAACTCCATTGTACCATGGAAGGAGCAAAATGTTGTGTTATATTAAAACAAGGTTAATGGTATCCTCATCCCCAATTCTTCTACATGGACAGGGAATGTAACCTTCATTAGGCACAGGATCCAGACTCTTACCTGGTGCCTAGACAGGGGAAGGACAGAGGAAGGGAATTGCCTGACTCTCACCTTGATTATCTCCCAGGGATCCAGGCTGCATTTCTCCAGGCCACCGCTCCAGTTCTGGATATTTGGTGGAAACTGGGACCACACACTTCCTCTCCCTCTCTCTCTCTCCCTCTCCCTCTCTCTCTCTCCCTCCCTCTCTCTCTCTCTCTCTCTCTCTCTCTCTCTCTCTCTCTCTCTCTCTCTCTCTCTCTCTCTCTCTCTCTCCCCCCTCCCTCCCTCCCTTCCTCCCTTTCTCTCCTCTTCCCCTATCTCTCCCATCTCTCTTCCCTTCATCCTTCCCTCTCACGCCTCATTTTCCTCCCTCTTTTCTGTCTCTCCCTACCTTTTTATTTCCATCAGAGATACATTCTCCATACAGAACAGTCACCCAGCATACACACCTCAAAAGGCCCTTGGGAAGCAGAAGGCTTTCGCAGGCAGCACTGCCTCTCTGCCTGGTTGGCTCCATCCCTCCACTGACTCCCTCTCCTTTGCCCCATTTCTTATCTGGAAACCAGAGAAAAAGAGAGTCTTTCCTACATGTCTAAGCAATGAAAGTGAGGGGAGAAAACCCAGGGAGAAAAATCCTAAATAAAGAGCCCCAAATAGTTTGCAACCAAATTTGCAAAACACTGGGCACAGTGCCTGATGTATTATGTGTACTGAATAAAGGGTATTACATAACACAAATTCAACTGAATAAATTTGAAGATCAAACTGGCTTTATTCAGTGATTCATAAGTCAGGCAGCATCCCATCTACCACCTAGAAAGGAGCGCTAAAGAGAGATATAAAATAGGGAAGGCTTTTAAAGGCAGAGAGGCAGAGGAAAAATAAGTCTATTAGCAAAGCGTAGGTTTCAGTCCTAGGTACCCTACCTATGGGGATGGACAGGGTCATTCCAGGGATTACCTTACAATGCTGACCAGATAATTCCAAGTGGATGGGTTAAATGTTACATTTAGAGAGAGGCTAAACATGCAATTCAGTTGGACATTATAGTCTTTTTTCCACCTCAAATATATTTTTATTGATTTTAGAGAGGAAGGGAGAGAAGGAGAGAGAGAAAGAAACATCAATGATGAGAGGGAATAATTGATCAACTGCCCCCTACATGCTTCATACTTGGGATAGAGCCCACAACCCAGGCATGTGCTCTGACTAGGAATGGAACCGTGACCTCCTGGTTCATAGGTCGATGCTCATCCACTGAGCCACGCTGGCCGGGCGGACATTAGAGTCTTGATTCACTGACATGGGCTTGTCATATGTGACTCCATTTGGGGCATGTTGTTTCTTTTTTAACAAAGGAAGCATAACTTCTACTACCATTTTTCCCCTTTGACAATGGTTAGGAGAGGAATATGAGCAAAGCAAGGACAGTTTCAGGAGAGGGTTTTACAAGAGGCACAGGAAGAAAGAAAGTTTCAAGACTTTTGGGATGGTGAAAAGCAAAGTCTGTGAAGAGGTTGAAGACTGAGAAATAAATCCATTGGACTTGAAAAGAGGAACTTCATTGTTGACCTTTGAAGGTTGTGTCCATTGAGTGTGGAGAGACAGGTGTGCAGGGTCAAGGGGTGAGCTGATGAGGAGAAAGCAAGGACACTAAGAGTGAGGTGAGCTGGTAAATGTTTTGACTGTGAATGGAGGGAAAGGTGAAGAGAGCAACCTGAAAAGAAGGGCTGAGATGAGTTTGGGCTGATAACTAGATATCAACAGGATGGCTGCCTGGACATTAGGGGATTGGAGCCTTTAGCCAGAGGAAGTCTTCCCGGCGGCCCCAGTCTTTACTCAAGCTCTTTCCTCTGCCTGGAACCATCTCTCCTTCCCTTCCTCCCTCCCTTCCTCCCTCCCTCCCTTCCTTTCCCTTTCTGTCTTTCTCATTCACGGAATGGTAGGTTTCTACTCATTTTTACAACTTAGCTTAAATGCCATCTCCTGTTCACCTCCTCCTAGTCATCTTTCCATCTAATCTAAGTGCTTCTCTCCCCCAACCCCAATTATAGGACCCTCATCATTTTCTCTATGCCACTTATGGTAATTCACAATTTTGTATTTATTCCTTGATTGTCTGTCTTCCCAAGTAGATAGTTTTGTGAGGAGAAGGCTCTGTCTAATGCTTTGGTGGATACTCAGGGCCTGGCACGTGGTATGAGTTTAATACATATTTTTAAAAATGTATGAATGAATAAATCAGTGAATGTGAGGGCATCTTTCTACTTTTTAAATGAATTTTGTGGCATCTTTCTAAGCAGTCCTTTGTAACTATCTGAACCTACAGGTCCCTGCTAAAACCCTAAGAGCAGACCTTCTCAGCCTGACACCCCATGCAATAATTATTGAAATTAGGAGTGGTCAGTGAAAACTTGCAAATAATTATGGGTAAGGGAGCATTGAACTCTCCAACATGTTTCCTTTGTGGGTCCTAATGGGTTTCAAAGAGTCGCATTTCTGGATTGCCAGAAGCAGGGCCCATGCTTTCTTAAAGGAGTTCACAGGGGTTTTCTAAGTGTCTCAGAGCCTAAGGAGGAAGTGGAGAGAAACAGAGGGAGTGAGGATGAACTCAAGTTGGAAGAAAGATGACGTCTCCTTGTATTTCACAGAGCTCTGCGGGAAGCCACCCTCAGCAAACCCTGGACTGTCCAATGATTATCTGTGGCCATCTCAGAACCATGAGTCATTGCATTCTACATGGCTCTCATTTTATGGGAATGGTGTGGCTAGACTTGCAGTGGACTGGAGAAGGAGAGGGGGGATCCCTGTAAGGAGACTAGGAAACAGTTGGTGGGTGTCAGCACTGGGCTCAGAATGCTTCAGATCCTTCATCTTTTGGAAATGCAGAAAGTAAATTTCAAGGCTTCTATATACGTTCTATGTCTATTCATTTCACTGCACCCATGGTGTGTCAGACACAGTGCTTCATTCCTGGAGTATAATGCTGACCAAGACAGATATGGTCCCTGCTCAGATGGACCTCAGAAAGGGGCTCGCGAGACAGCTGGTATACCTTATCAGATGATTATTTAATGGAAGTTGTGAGAGATGATAGGAGGGGGAAGTATGCAGGATTCGATGAAAGCATCAAGCATGGAAATATAATTCTGTTAGAGAGAGTCAAGGATAATTATTTCAGTGGAAGAGATAAATCTGTGACTCTCCCTGAATGGATGTTAATACATATATCAAGGCCTTTTGTACTCTGAATGAGTTGAACTGATCTAACTTCAGCATTTCCAAGTGTTTAAAAGAAATGGGCTACTGTGGTCTTCCCGAATCTCTCCTTCTCCTTCATCTCAACATCTAATTCACCAGCAAGTCCTAATTCAGCTTCCCTTCCCCATCCCCACGGCCACCAGCCTATCAAAGCCACCATCACTTTCATCTGGATGATGCTCCAGCCTTCTAACTGGACACTTTGCTTCCACACTTGTCCCATCTTTCCTGTCCTCCACACAAGCATCCAGAGTGGTCATTCAAAGTCACAACCCCCCTCATGTTACCTCCTCCCCCTTAAGAAGCTTTAGTGCATTCCCCCTTCACTTCAGGATAAAGTCCAGACTTATTACCATTCCATCAAGGCAAGACCCATCTCTTAGGTTCCTCTGACCTCAAGGTATTTGACCTTATGTTTTGTCACTCTCCCACCATCTCCCATCCTCCACTCTACCTTCCTGATGTTCCTGGAGCATTGCAAGATGGTTTTATGTGTTTATTTTTGCCTCTTGAGTATTTGTACTTACTCTCCCAAATACTGTCTCCATGTGGCTGGCTCTTCCATAGCCTCTGGTCTCTTCCTCAATATGCTTTCCTCACTGGGGCTTTCCCTTATCTGTTCACCATCTCTGCTATCTATCAAAACGCATTGGTTTATATCACCACAATCAAGCATTATTTTGTTTCCCTATGAGTGTTCTTATTGTCTGTCTCCCTCACTTAGATGGTAGCATTCGGGCAGGGACTACCTCTCTTCTTTTGTGTATTGTATTCTCAATGACTCGTACCATTTGGGGCACATAGGGTTGCTTAAAAAGTATTGAATGAATGAATAAGTAAATGAATAAATGAAAATAGGGAGCCCTGAGTAATTTCCTTTTTTCTTCTTTGATATCATCTGCTGACAC
Source organism: Corynorhinus townsendii (assembly GCA_026230045.1). NCBI lineage: Eukaryota > Metazoa > Chordata > Mammalia > Chiroptera > Vespertilionidae > Corynorhinus > Corynorhinus townsendii. The sequence goes on from JAPDVU010000009.1 coordinate 70,524,359, forward strand.
AATGGGAGCATGCTTTTCTGTGAGAATCACTTCTGCCTATGCCATAGCTGTTACTGATCCTTGAGATAAAACCCTGGAATGGAATTGGGTGGCAGAGAGTGCTGTAAGAGAGGTAAAATTTGTCATTAGTATTATTGTTCATGTGGCCAGTGTCTTTCATATTTTTCCTTTTATACAGCATTTGACATTTGCAAAATGTTTTCCATTTATTTTTATGTAAGGGAAAGCAAAAAGCTGTATGTGTGTTTTTTTTCAAGTGAGCATAAAGGCAGGGCATCTGATTCCCAGTGATATTTGTGCTTTGATCAGGGCAGAAAGTAAGATAGATAGTTAGATAGATACAGAGACAGTAAGACACAGACAGAGAGACGGTTAGACACAGAGAGACAGAAAGACAGAGAAGGGGGGGAGAGAGAAAGAGAGAGAGAGAGAGAGAGAGAGAGAGAGAGAGAGAGAGAGAGAGAGAGAGAGAGAGAAAGGGAGAAAGAGAGAGAGAATAATGCCTCAAGCTGCCTTTGGGCCCCACCCCCTCCTGACCCAGCTCTTAGAAAGAACTTAGCCACTGCAGAAGGGTGGGGACATTAAATGACCCAAGAAAATGTGAAATGGTGTGGGGTGTGAGATCCTTTATTAGTCAATTTAAAATAAAATGTGGCTCAGTAATTTAGAATGTGTCTGGAGTCAAGCAGAAAATTAGCCATATTCACATATGCACCCCCCTCCCCTGCAGGCAGTAGAAGCACCTATAAAAATAAAAATAATAATACCTTGTATTTATGGGTAGCTTTCTCCCCAGGGATTCTTCTCACTCAACCTTTTTATCTTTTCTGCCCTTGGAGGTGGGCAAGAACTAGGAACCTGGGAATTCAGCCCTGCAAATATCACTCTTATCATTAAAACTTCTTAGAAGAACTTGATTCAATTTTAGGTTCCTTAACTCTTTCATTTATCCATAAATATTATCCAGTGGGTTTACTGAGCACCTGTATGTGTCAGGCACTGAGATAAGTCTGGGCAGGAGGGCATGGCATGCAACCTGTAAACTGCCTAGTAACAGCCCCACCCTTCCAGGTTCATATAGAACAATATTTGTTCATAGACTTTGGGACAATTTTTTTTAGTATTTCCTGAAAACCAGTCATGGCTTTCTTTAAAGCATGGCGCTATCTTCAGAGCATCCCCATTTTAGTTCCTGTGTGCCCTCAAAGGGTTCAATATCTGAGTTCAGGGTTGATAGGTCTGCAAGTTTTCTCTGTGGGGAGGAATGCCTGCAGGGGATTTGCCCTCTGGGGTTAGTGGGTGAATCTCTGTGTAATTTGTTGACAGGATTGTCTCAGTCTAGGCAAGGCAAGACCCCTGGGCCCATCCTGAAGACATCCTTATTTGGAGCCTCAGCATCCCTAGAGGCTCATGAACGTGAAGAATGTCTCACAGAGGAATGACTGTTGCATAGAGATGCAGCCTTCTCTGCCTCTCCTTAGGGTCCGCAATTTCTGCTGTCCGTCCTGACCCTGATCACCGGGGTAAAGCACCTGCCAGAGGAACCTAGGACTGTTAAGAAATGACACAGGCAGGCATGCAGGGGCACAATGGAGAGCCCTTCCGTCCAGGGCACCCCCACCTCCCCAGAGAGACTCCCTCCCACTCATGTATGAGGAAATACAATGTTTTCCTGCATCACTAGGGGAAAGAGCCTTAAATCAATAGCAAATCAAGCCATGGAATAAAGTCTTTATGGCCCAAGAAGGTGATTTCTGAAGGTTGCCATTTAGCAGGTTTGGGTTTGTGCCTCCCTGGGGCTCTCCAGCAATGCGGTGCCTCATATCGGAGGTACCTTTGCCTACACCAAAGTCACCCCCTTCCTCTCTCCCCACAACCCCCCAGTGCTGCCAAGGAGACAGGAATTCTGGATGGGTCTTTCCCTTTAAGTTTTTCTTCTCGGTGAAGCCTGGCTCAGACGGGCTGGTTGGCTTATTGGATACCGACCTTCATTTGAGAGTGCTCCCTCTCCAAGCAAAGGGAGTGCGTGCAGGTCTCAGGACGGCTTCTGTGGGTCACAGCCTGGAAGCCCTTCTCTCTCTTTTTCTGCCTTTTTTCTCTCATTTAAAAGGAGTCCAGGTCCTCATGTTATGGCCTGTGAGCAGTTGCCATGTTTCAGCTCTCCTGGGTCATGCCAGTGAGAACACTGAGGGGTTATGCTTACTATATGGGTGCTTAAGACCTGAGTCTGCCCCCATACAGGTGCTGAGGCAGGTCCTGAAATATACAAACAGAAATGTGTGTATGAGCTCAATGTACCCACTGGCATGGCCCCATATTGGGAAGGCATAGGGACCTCCCCTCCTCTCCCTCGTCCCCCTCCTCTTCCCCCTCCTCTCCTCCTTCTCTTTCTCCTCCCCATCCCCAGTGCCCCTCCATCGCAGGTTCTCTTCATTCACATACAGTCTGGTCCTCAGAGGCCCACACCCCTTGGGTCTACAACCCCTGTGCTCGCTTGCCTCCATGGCTGCCTGGCGGCCACTCCTTCATTCCTCCTGCGCCACCACTCACCCCTTCTACTCTGCTACTGTTTGTTGACCTGGTGGGGGCTCAGAGTTCTGTGATTAAAATGATCTCTCTGTTCTTCTGGCTTTTCCAAGGTGGGTAAACACCAGTTTTAAAATGAGCTTGGCAAGTATAAGCACATCTAGATTGGGGAAGGGCATGGCAGGTCACATGAGCCAGAATACACACTGCCTGTCTGAGTTCCAGCCCCTTCCCTGTTCCCCGGAGGCTGGGCTCTAGAACCCGATTCTTAACTGCAAATGTCACTTATTGAAATTCCAAGTTTCTCTGGCACTGAACGTGGGAGCTCTGCGTGCTTGCAATGCATCTTGCCTTTGAAAATGTTCCTGCAGTCATAGTCTCTTCCAGACCGAGGTAGAGAGGGATCTGCCTACCTCACTGAACCCGCTGACCCTTTCACCTCCCACCAGCCCTCACTCCCACACAGGCTGGCTTGCTGGTGACTGTGAACAGAATGGTTCTCAGCCCTCAGATACGAGAGAGGGCTCCACTGCACAGGCCAGCAGGGTTAACTTCTGTATTTCTTTCAGCTCCTCCTTGAAACAAAGTGAGAGTGATATGCCTGTAACATAAACCTCTAGAAACTCCGAAATTTGCCCGCAGCATAAAGAGAACAAGGATTTCTTCCCACAGTGGGTTCTGGTGTAGACTTGCATTCTACATTCCCATGGATCTTCATGCCATAAGAAAGCGTGCCCTGAGCTGCCCACTGTGGGGGATGTAATGTGTATCACATACAGCAGATTATTAATGCACTGGCCAGGAGCCATCGAGTTGATATACTTGAGGCCAAAGTGCCACCTCCCCACCCCCATTCCACCCCCCCACTCCCACACACACTTATGTTTACTCTTGCCTCGGCTCATTGCCTCTACCTTGTCATGGATGCTGTTGCTATGGATGGTGACATAGTTTGTTCCTCAGGAGAAATCTGATCAAACAGTACGTTGAGTGTGACAGCAAACAAGAAGGAACAGGGGGTCAGCGACTTGTTACAGGGCTTTGGTGGAAGCTGTGATTGGAATAAGGCGGAAGGTGTGACTTGGAGCAAAAGTCACGGCAAGTGTTTCTGAGTGATTTCCAGTGGAGGGCCTTGCGGGAGGCATTCAGTGGTTAAAACGGTGGCTAGCCCAGCAGAGGCCAAGGGGGAGGGTTGCTCTTTAGCCCATGGCCACAGCCCATTTCTGGGAAATGAGGCACAATTAACTTACTAGAGAAACAAACAAACAAACAAACAAACAAACAAAAACAACACACACACACACACACACACACACACACACACACACAACTGCTGCTTCCAGGCCCTAACTCACAGGTTCTAGTTCCGTGCACCTTGCAGTGTGGACTCCGCCTGACCAAGAGTTAGGATAAAAACAGGGTGTTAACAGAAATGCACCAGATTGCAAGGCACCAAGGATATGTCTATGGGGGAGTTTTCCTTTTAATGACGATTGCAAGGGGCCCTGGGAGCTGGAGTTCAGCAACTGCAGGCTATTACAGAATCTTTTGCTTTCGCTTACACCGCCCCCCTCTTATTAACGCGTGTCTCAAGTTCCTTCTTTGCATATTGCAACCCTCTCTGGCTGTATGCGCCTACCTCTGACCCTCTTTATGCACCCAGAGGAGGCTGTGTATATTTAACATTTTGAGGCTGCAGTGCCCAGTTCCCCGAGTGGAAAATATAGCTGTTCGATAGAGAGTAGAGATTTTTCAAGTTTGATTTTCTAACGACTCACCCTTTCCCTGTACTTGTGAAAAATTCCCGTTGTATAGTTTAAATGGTCACTGGGTAGATGTGCTGCCCTGCTGTCTACAGTTTTCACATGCTTGAATGATCTCCAAATGAGGCAGTCGCTTGAGCAGAAACCCAGAGTCCTGGGAGGCAGAGCCTGCAGGAGACAGAGGCTGAGTCCTGCAGCCCTGGGCTTGCCCGCAGACCAGCAAGGAGTGTGTTTGTAGCATGACCCACGGGTCTCCATTTGCATCCTCCTCCTGTTCACAGCTCTCAGCCAGGTGACTCTGCATGGGCTAATGTCAGTGTAGTCTGGTGCCTTTTTGTGGAAGGAGGCATGAGGATAGAAACACCTGGAGTCAGAGTATTTTGCTGCTTTTTCCAGCTTATAGATTTATTTCAGGTAAGAGGCCTTCTGCTGTACCCACCCTTGACTTGTCCTCAGTCACAGTGGGAGATGGTCTTTGAAAAGTCAGAGACAGAATAGAGAAACCCAAATATTGCAAGTCATCTCTGAAGGTCAGTTTTCCCAGACCTCCACCCTTCTCCTGTTGCTTCAGATCCAAGGTTATGCAACTTCCTGGTGCGGTTCAATCTGATGGGAGTAGCAGTGGCCATATGGCCATTTGCCTGTTAAGGAATTGGCAGTAGTCATATCACCCAGGATGCAGGGTGCTGAGTCAAGTCTCTGAGATTTGCCTCCAAATAATCACCAAAATGCACCCATTGAGCCGTTGGTGAAAACCATTGCCTTCCTTGCGTGGAGTGCCACAAACTCTCTGCGGTTCTTTCCTCCCCCCCGACCCCCACCACAACCCCTCACACTCACTCCTGCCACAGCAGCTGCAGTGATCTTTTCAAAGCAAAGTCTGATGGTGTCACTTAGATACCATGTGCCATGGCTCTCAGCAGAGAGCATCTCTTCCTTAACACAGCCCTTCTCCTCTGGGCTCTACTCCCCAGCTGGGCTCTACTCCACCACATCACCTGACTTGCTTTCACAAGAATATGCATGCGATTGCACACCCAGACTTTCATACACAGTGTTCCCTCTACTGGGACCCTTTTCCACATCTGTTGTGCATCATTACCTTTTTTTTTTTTGGGGGGGGGGGGTCATTAAAGAACCCAGCAGAGATTTTCAATCTTACGGGAAGCTGTCTGTGAACTTCCTACCCCAGATTGGATTCTCTGCTCTTTTCTCCCTCTTCCCCAGGTTTATTCCAACCATAAGGCTTTCATGATCTATTGATGTTTTTCTATTCAGTAGCCTCCTCTGTTAAAAGATGCACACCTTAAAGATAAAGAATATGCTTTATTTACCTAGTGGCTGGCAGCAATTTAAATGCAAGGAGTGGAAGAGACTTCCGGGAAGGCCTATTTGTGCAACCTTGATGTTGTCCCTTAATTCTTTCTGTTTTTTTTCTTTTTTCATCTTCCATGTTAGTCTAGGCCCATCCTGTGTTAATATCCTACGATTTGAGGAGATTATTTGTGTACATCATAAAGTGAAATTGGTCCCTAGGCTACATTTAAGAACCGCTGATTCACGCTGTACTGTATATAGTAACAGCCGTGACAATACCTTCCATGACTAGCACTCAATGATAATCACAGTTTCATAAGTGATTATACTTTGAACAAAGTAAGGAACGGGGCTCTTTGAACATCTCATAAAAGATGGTTTCTCTGTTCGAGTACACTGCTCACTTCCTGGGTATTTCCTTCTCTATTCACTATTTAATGCTTTACAACTGTTATCTCCTCCAGAAAGACTTATTAACAAGTACAGTAATGTTTTAAAAAAGATAAATCAAAGATTGTTTGGATATCGGCTGTTAACTTTTTGTTTCTTACTAGGAAAAAAAATAGAGCCAGCCGTGTGCACAGGAGCATGTGGGGTTATTAATAATTTACTCAATCTATTGATGCTCGTTAATTGCAGTAGCTGAGAAAAGTTAGTTAATGATGTGCCTGCTGGCACCACATTATAATTATGATGGTAGTTCCCCTATTATTAGGGCTGAGTAGGTGTTCCCATTAGAAACCTTAATTTTCAGGCTGATTGTCTTAGCCATTTTCAATTACACCAAGCCACATTTTTGGCAGACACTTTCTGAAAGCAGTTAAACTTCTTTCCAAAATTATTTGACAGGGCGTTACAGGAGTTCCCACTAATGAAAGAACCTGTGAAGTGTGTTCATGCTCAGGAACTATTTGGTTGAGCCCCGACCACCATCGTCATGTAGGAAGTTGTCCAAAGAAGACAAGTTGACCCAGAGGCCACCTTGGCCAAAATCAGCAACCTCTTTGGGAAAGTGAGTTTTTAATATGAGTCACAGAGGAAGAGGAGAGTCACACTTTTCTTGCTTTCACTGGATTCATCAGAACATATTTTATTGCAAGTGACAGAAACCAAATTTCAAGTCATTTAACCTTGTGTGTGTTTTTGTGTGTGTGTGTGTGTTTGTTTTAACAATGAGATTTATTGACTCATGAAATTAGAAATCCTAAAGATACGTGTCTGTCCTCAGGCAGGGCCGAGTCCAAGAGTTCAGCTAACATCGCTAATGTTATATGTCTCTTTTCTACCTTCTGACTTCATTCTTAGCATTGGTTTCACTCCTCAGCAGATTTTCTGCCTGTGGCTAGTTGTAGACTCTACACTATATTCTCAACAACTGATGTCTTGAGTCAAAGAAGATCTCTATCTTCTAACTTCCATATATAAACTAAGAGAGATATCTCTTTGGGATCACACTCTCATCCTGAACAGATCCCTGGGGCTAGAGGGAGAGAGCATTCTGATTTCCAGTTGAGACCACATTTGGATAGCAGTGGTACAGGGAAGGTGTGTCAGCAGGAAGAGAGGGCTGCTGCAGTAGAAATGAGGAAGAGTTCCCAGCTGGCATGTGTCAGTGGTTGAGTGTCCACCTATGAACCAGGAGGTCACCATTTGATTCCTAGTCAGGACACATGCCTGGGTTGTGGGCTCAATCCCCAATGGGGGGGTATGCAAGAGGCAGCCGATCAATCATTGTCTCTCATCATTGATGTTTCTATCTTTTTCTCCCTCTCCCTGAAATCAATAAAAATAAATTTAAAAACAAGAAATGGGGAAGAGGTGGTGGACTAGTAACAATATGCAGATTTACTGCTCTGTATCTGTATCCACTACCTCATCTCATTCCTGGCTGACCCGATAGCCAGTGAGTGGTGCCATTAACTCTTCATACCCATCAGAGTTTAGAACCCTGTTCAAACTTTATTTTCACCTCGAACTGGAGCTTCCTGCAAAATGGCTGTCATAGGTCTGGTGCTACAAAATAGCTGCTCATGCAGTTTTGGTTAATCTGCACAGTAAGGTCTTTGGTTTCCGTTTGCATCATTGCTAGTGCCTCCTCTGTTATGCCAAAACCACCAAACAGAGACATGTATCTGGTGGGTGCACCTGTCACTGAGAAGGAATTCCTTTCTCTTTGAAAGTGCAGCAGGAGAATAACAAATCGTGTCCTGGTTAGTTCAGCTCCTGTGAGAAATAGTCTGATGAGTTCTTTGTGGGATGTGGGCATGGCACCTCAAGTTTTCAAGTTCAAACATGGTGGGCCATTTTCTCTCCATAGAAGGGACAATAGATGGTGAGTGCTACAGAGCCTGGCACAAAGGACCTTAATTCTTTGGAAGACGCCAGGGGACATCAGAGAACAACAAGCATGGATGGTTTCTAACAAGTGTAATCTGAGTAAACCAAGGAAAGGCCCACATGAGGTCACTGCTTGATGCCTGCTTATTTATGATCCAGAGTGTGCCCATTTGTGATTCTGATATGTTTTTGTTTTGCTTATCATTTGGTTAATTATGTCGAACCATGACATAGTTTAACATTTGGTGCGAATCCTTTCTTTTATTGCTATAATCTGTCTGGGGGAAAATAAACAGAGCTGGATTTCCTCCTTCCCTCCTGTTATGAATATACTTGTGTCACTTGGACACAAATATTTATTATTATTATTCTGCAATAACTCAACTTTGGGGCTGGGCTAAAACTACTCTCAAAGGCATACCTAGAGGCATGGGTCAAAAATGCCTGAACTTTTTCATGTCTATTGATTGAAATCAGTCAATAAACATGATCTGATTGAGTCTCTGTGGTCAAACTATAAAAGCAATCTTTTATTTTAGTCTTTCCTCCCCGTCCCACTTTCCAGGAACATTTTTGACTTAAGGAAGGAGGATGTATACTGCCTGGAAGAGATGTCTACTTTCTTGTTGTGCTTGTTGTCAGCTAGTCATCGTGAGGGAAGAATGCTATGGGGATGGTTCTCAAGAGGAGGCAGCCATCAGATATGTTTGCTATTGATAGCAGGGGTAAGGAGATGGATATAAATCATTCTAGTTAGGCATTAAAGCTAATAAACACATCCCTGCTCAAATCATGGGGAGGGAAGTAAAGAAACAGAAACATTCTATTGACATCTCTGTGGATTTACTTTTCAATTTATCCGTCATTGCCATCATTGTTGCTCTTCTGTTATTAATATTTTAACAGCATATTGGTTTAAATAATCTGTCAGAATATTTAATGGTCTGGAATTTACAGGGAAATTTTTGTAAATAGAAAAGCACTCAAGATCTCATTACAGGATTCATTTTATTCTCTGAAAGTCATTCATTGAGGACCTACTACGTGCAGGGTGATGCGAGATTAAGAAATAAACAGGATCCAGTCACTGTCTTCAAGGATCAGTGGACGTCATGCTATGCATACATAACCAGTGACATGCCATTGTGCTGCAAAGGAGGCAGTGAAAAAGACTGTAGGTGAAGGATTGAGAACTAGTCCTCTATCTCCACCTGAGAGATTAGAAAAACTACAACTGAAGTATAACAAGCATTTCGCCTCTGAACACAGGGGGAGCCTGAAATAGCCCATTACAGAGACCCTAGGATCTCCCCAAGGCTTTTCCCAAAGCAGCTCATTGGCTTGGACACCTTCAAGTGATGGACTATCTCATAGGAAGCCACTTCTACATGGTTTTAATTGTTAGACATTCTTTCTTATGTTAGATTAAGCTGTACACCTACTCCTCTTAGGCTTGAAGAAGGCATTTAGAAAAGGTTGAGGATAAATGGACAGCTGTAAGGAAATATAATGGAGACCCATGAAACTTAGTTTGGGAAATGGCCACGTCCTCTGTCTTCAAATGTGTGTGCTTGTGTGTGTGTGTGTGTGTGTGTGTGTGTGTGTGTGTGTGTGTGTGTGTTACACATACCATATACACATAATAATTGAACATCATCGTTAAATAGACACCTCCCAAATGCTTTATGCATAGTATTTCATTTAATATTTTCAACAGCTTGCTAAGGTATGTATGTATTATCAAACCCACTTTATAGAGAGGAAAATTAGGATTAGACTTTGATAACTTGGTCAGATTTACATGGTCAATTAGGGAAGAGACTTTAGAGAAGGGACTTTAACTCTGCTTTTACACAGTTTTTGTCTCAAAATAACATATTGGTTTGACTAAGGTGGAGCTGATATAATATGCATTTCTATGGAGTTGGAATAGTGTGTGTGTGTGTGTGTGTGTGTACACTTAATATGAGACCTGTCCTCTTAAATTTTAAAGTACACAGTGCCATACTGTTTTCTGTAAGCACAGTCTTGTCCAGCAGATCTCTAGAGCTTATTCATCTTGCGTATAACTTGATACCCTTTGAATAACAACTCCCAATTTCCCGCACATCACAGTCAGCTTTAGACCTCAGTGTAGCAGATCTAGAGAAAGGAAACACAGGTTGCAGAATGAGAGAAGCCTCAGTATTTCCCAGAATCAGTCCATGAAGGATTTACCAACCAACCAACTACACACACACACACACACACACACACACACACACTAAAAAATAAAACAATTTAGCCAGCTAGTGCTCTAATATTATAAATAAATGTTTCATATAAAATAATTACATACTGGATATATAGAACTTATTCTTTTTAATAGTTTCACAGTATTTCATTTCATGAGTAAAACAATACTAATGTAATCGAGTACTTATTAATGTACATTTAAATGGTTTGGTTTAGGGTTTTTGGCTTGGTTTAGGATTTTGTTTTGCTTTTTCTATTTCAGGCACTGCATCTGCTTATACATCTCTATCTCTCCGTGTTTGTGCATGTATATTTATAGGGTAATTTCTTAGTTCTGCAAGGGCTGGATCAATTTACTTTTCATAGATATGGCTAAATTTTCCCTCCAAAAAGCGTTTCATTCATTTACATTCCTACAATGCATGTGCCAACCTGTTTTCTTCACCAAAAAAGTACTTTTTACCCCCAATTTCCTTATAATAAACATACATCCTCTGTCGTGAGCCAGTGAAAGTTGGAATGGAATTTGCAAAGACTCTCCCATTCTGTTCCAGTGTACTTGATTATGCTACTAAATATTCAGCAGCATCCATGCTATTATGTGTGGGAGAAGGCAATAATATTCTCATTGGCAGAGGTTAATGGAAGCAAACTCACCTGAACATCATCTCAGCTTTAGAATCGCAGGTGGAACAGCTCCTCTGGTAGATGCAATGTCTGGCCTTAGGCTGCTGTGAATGCTCCTCAGGTTCCTGACATGGGAAGACAGACCCGATGCTTCATTATTAAATGAATTCGCAGGACAAACTATCACAGAAAACATGTGTAGTACAAGATATCATTTCCATTTGGAAATGAATGTGGGTTAAATGAAATGTTCACTCCATGCAAAATGCAGTGAGGATGTAGGGTTGCCATGGAATCGAAGGAAATGTTATGCCAGCAGTTAGATGCAGTTCTGCTTGGGGATGGTGGTACTCAGGCATTGGTTAGGTACTGATAGAGCCATTTAGAATTAGAGCCAACGTAAACTCAAGGGTTTGGGTATCTTAGTTCCAAACTCCAGGCTCATGCCAATGTCAGGGTCTGGTTTAGGAACTCTAAATGTCTACCTTTATTGGTCAGCTGATATGAATTGGATTGTGATGGTGGAGATGACAATATCTCTATACCCCAAACACTCCTACATATTGCCTCATTTTGTAGTCACTGCAGCCTGTGTTGAGAGAGTGAAAATATTTAGAGAGAAATCAGAATCTGGGCAAGAAATTTGATTTATTTTACAGGGTGAGGCCAAAGTAGGTTTATAATTGTGAGTATGTGAAATGCAGTTTATTTATATGAACAACTATAAACCTACTTTTGCCCAACCCTGTATTTTTTTTTTTTGTATTGAAAGCAAATATGGATAAAAACCTGATGATTTACTTCAGGGAGGACAAGTAGATTTCAACTGATGTGCTCACTTTGTTTCATTGGTAGACCTCCAAGGGGCTATTTATTTTTTATTAGACTTTCTATTTGAGATAATAAACATACATCCTCTGTCGTGAGCCAGTGAAAGTTGGAATGGAATTTGCAAAGACTAATGAGAATTAGTGGATTCTCATGAAGCTTATGAAATAATGCAGAGATTATGTGTCCTCTTTACTCAGGTCCCTAAGGTGAAGTCTTTAAAAATTATAGTAGAGGCCCAGCCGGCTTGGCTCACTGGTTGAGCATTGACCTATGAACCAGGAGATCATGGTTCGATTCCCGGTTGGGCCATATGCCTGGGTTGTGGCTGGATCACTGGTGTGGTGCCTGTAGGATGCAGCCCATCAATGGTTTTCTCTCGATCATTGATGTTTCTATCTCTCTCTCCCTCTCCCTTCCTCTCTGAAATCAATAAAAATATATTTAAAGAAATAAAATAAAAATTGTAGTATCATATCACACCCAGAGATGGATCTTATTGATATGTATGATCTGCTGCTCATATCAGACAATGATTCCATCTGCTGATGCAATAGAATGATCTTACTCAGGTTTTTCCAGTTTCATTTGTATTCCTATACATGTGTGTGTGTATTTAATTCTGTACAGGTTTAGCACCTGTGCTGGTTCATGCATCCATACCACAGCCAAGGTACAGCCCAGTTCCATCAGCATTAGGATCCCACATACTGCATATAGCCCCACTTCCTACCCCCATCTTTAACTCCTAGCCACCAGATCAGCCACACCAGCCAGGGCTCCTGACAATCACTAATCTTTTCTTCCTTTCTTACATGTTGCCAATTCAAAAATCCTATATAATAAAAGCCTAATATGTTAAGTGCCCAGTTGTCCAGTTGACCTTTCAACCAATCAAACCGTAATATGCTAATGATATGCTAAGGCTGCTCAAATGCTCGCTATGATGTGCACTGACCACAAGGGGGCAGTTGACTGGTCGACCAGTCACTATGACATGCACTGACCACCAGGGGGCAGACGCTCTGACCAGTAGGTTAGCTTGCTGCTGGTGTCAGGCTGATCGGGACTGAGCAAGATTTGCCAGACACACCCCAGTGCCCTCCCACAGACCCTTTCTGGCTGGCCAACCTCTTGTGTCCCTCTCTGGCCCTGATCATGCACCGGTGGGGTTCCTTGGCCTGGCCTGTGCACTCTCACAATCCAGGATCCCTTGAGGGATGTTGAAGAGCCAGTTTCAGCCTGACGGTGGAATGACTGGTCGCTATGATGTGCACTGACCATCAGGGGGCAGACGCTCAACACAGGAGCTGCCCCCTTGTGGTCAGTGCACTCCCACAGGGGGAGCGCTGCTCAGCCAGAAGCTGGGCTCACAGCTGGCGAGCACAGCAGCAGTGGCGGGAGCCTCTCCCGTCTCTGGGACAGCACTAAGGATGTCTGACTACTGGCTTAGGACTGCTCCCTGCAGGAAGCGGGCCTAAGCCGGCAGTCAGACATCCCCCTAGGGCTCCCAGGCTACGAGAGGGCACAGGCTTGGCTAAGGGACCCCCCCCCAGGTGCACAAATTTTGTGCACTGGGCCTCTAGTATTATATAAATGGGATGTACCTGAATAGTACACAATATTTTTGGGATTGGCTTCTTCCATTCAGCATAATGCTCCAGAGATTCATCCAATAGTTCATTTCATTATCTTGATAAGTAGTATTCAGTGACATTGCTTAACCACCCAGGGAGTGACATTGATAGAGATCCTGAGGGTGAGAGAGAAAGAGTGCCATTACCAGCCAGTCCTGTTTGTCACAGAGTCTGGAAGAGGGGCTGCAGATATGTGTGCCTAATTTGCCTGGCTTATAAGTTTGTGCTGATATTTGAAAGAGAATCAGGAAAGAGAAAGAATACACACCCATCTCATGCTAAGAACAGAATTCATGCCTGGCAGGTGTGGCTCAGTAGTTGAGCATCGACCCATAAACCGAGGTCATAGTTTGATTCCCAGTCAAGGCACATGCCTGGGTTGTGAGCTCAATCCCCAGTAGGGGATATGTAGGAGGCAGCTGATTGATGATTCTCTCTTTTTTCCTCTCTTCCTCTCTCTCAAATCAGTAAAAGCATATTAAAAAAAGAACACTCATGAGTCAAAGACTCATGAGTACTATCACTCATGAAGCTGGTGATGGGTGGACTTCTATTCCATGACTTAGATCTGGATCTCTGGTGGTAGAGGGTAGGATTTGAACAGGTGTCTCCAGCCACTTGTTCAGGGCTTTCTGCACTGCACTCTATCTTCTGTTTTCTCTACTTTTTGCTGGTGCTGGAGAGCACACCATTTGCAGGAGGTGTTTTTGTCAGATCTGCCTAGTTTTTTGGGTAGCTTGATAAACCCCTGAAATGACTGCCTTTCTTCTTTCCTGTAAAATGTCTGGACTACTCCAATGCATAGACCCCATCTGCCCCAACAGAATGCTGGTAGTTTGCTCACTTGGAATGGAAAACTAATCTTTGGCTTGGCTTTGATCATATATACTAATTATTGCTAATATAGACACCAGATGATTGCATTTTATTATATCTTTGTTTTTCACTAAATGTTTGAATTGCTTCCTTGGGGGAAATTGTCATACTAATTAATTGTTTTGTGTTTTTCTTGACACATCTCAGCGCTATCTGTTCCATGTGTCTGTTGTTCTAAATATTGAAGGCATTTATAACAATAATAGAACTCATTTGTTCCCACAACTAAAATTGCATTCTTTTTCAATTTTCCATTTCTGACAAAGCAATTCTGATGCTTCCAGGTTTCCAAATCTTATGTAATCTTTGACTTTTTGTCAGTTTTGTTCACAATAATATCATGTCTCATTATTGAGTCCTTCATCAGATTCTCTCCTTTAATTTTTAAAAACTATGTTTTATTAATTTTAGAGACTGAGGAAGGAAGAGAGAGAGAGAGAGAAACATTGATGTGAGAAACTTTAATCAGCTGCATCTTGCATGCCTCCTATCGAGTATTAAGCCTAAAACCTAGCCATGTGCCCTGACCTCGAATCAAACCAGTGGCCTTTTGGTGCATGCGACAGTGACTAACCAACTGAGCCACACTGGCTAGGGCTCCTTTTTAACATTTTTAGATTAATATACCCTCTTAGCTCACATTTGGATTGGGTAATGCTATTCTCACTTGCTAAACTTTTATAGAACTTTTTTTTTAAAAAAATGAACCTTTCAATTCACCCCAAACCTAGAACAGACTTCACTTTTCCACCTCATCACCACTCTGACATCCAAGAATGGGCTCAAAATATAACCAAGAATCTCCCCAAAATTGATTTAAAGAAGGACCACATCCAAGACTGGGATTAGCATATTTTTATTGTATCTTGTGTTTTTCTTTTCAGGGAAATAATAGTTCATCAGTTCTCAAATCCAGTCAATTGCCAAATCTATTGATCTTTCTCTCCTTAATGATTTACCAAATTCTTCCAGAATTTCTCCATCTTTATCATTCCCCCCCTTTTTGTGCCAGTGGCCACCTTCTCTCACTTGTTTTACTGAAACAGCAATCTAACTGGCCTTCCTGCTCCTAGCATGCATCCTGGCCCTGAATCCTATGGACAGCAACCAGGAGATCTATTCAGATGCAACATCATGATGACTGTCTCCTGCTTAAACCACTCAGTGGTTTAGTCTTTCCCTAAAGCAAGACTAAAATCTATAACCTGGTCTATGGGAATTTGGATGCCCTGCCTCCTGCCATATTCCATAGCCTCATCTTCCTCCACAGCCTTCTTTCTTTCCTCCTACCCAGGTGGGATGCTTGCAGCTCTTTCCTTGAGCAAACCACAGCACGTAAAACTGCACATTCTAACCTGACATTCTCCACTTCCTTCCCTTTTCTCCTTTGTAATGATCACCACTTAACATAGCATGCACTTGTAAAATTTACCTTGTCTTCCTCCACTAGATCGGGAGCTTTGCAAGGGCTGGAGTTCATGTGTGCATATTTTTACGGGTCCTTCCAGAGTAGCTATAACCATAACATAGGCATCCCTAAAGAAATGTTTATTGAATGGATGAATGAATTAATGCATCTATCAATAAATAGAAGGCCCTAGTAGGATGTATTTACACACAGTATGTTCTCACTAATTATAGATTATGATTACTTAAATATTGCCAGCCAGTACACTCATTTTTTCTTCTTGTTAGTGTATTTATAAACCCACATGTTAATGGGAGGGTTGCTTGCAGGCACAGTGCTAAGCCAAAGAGGATTGAATGACTGTCATTTTTTGTTGTGTATCAGTCTTGTGACATGATACTCACATATGCTCGAAAGAGAGGGGCATGTTCACAGTGACTGGTCTTGCTTCCTCCTCTCTGATGTTGCAATGGCAGTGCACCTGCTTTGGGGCTCATCTTTTTTTTTAGATAAAGTACAGCAAATAGGTAACAGACTATGTGCTTTGATGGCAGATGGGGCTATTTTATTCCTGACTTTTTTTGACACATGCCAGACAAGTTTCTTCCCTCCTGAACATCAATGGCCTCATGTGCAACATGGCAATGAGAACAAACACACAAGAAATAACCTTTATTTGGTCTTCTCCTCTCTCTTTCCATCCTTTTTTCTCTTTCATCTTCACCCCCTTCCTTCCTTATTCTTCAGTAAGATCACTTAAAATAATATGCTAAATGCCTAACCTACAGCATGGAATATGCTTATGGTAAAATATATTTCATTACTTGATATACTAGTATATAATTTATCATTTATATATTTATAATTTCTATTAATTTGTTGATGTTGTTATTGATTCCACAATATTTTTTTTTCTCTTTGCTGAAAAGTCCCAATACCAATAATTACCTACCACTTGCTTTTGTATGGTTCACACAGCCCACTCAAGCCTGTTGGAGAGATAATCCTCATCTTAATTTTATTGAAGGGCTTTTTGAAACTCTGGTGCTATATTTTCTGGCATTTTTTAAGCATAGGTAGCTGAGCCAATCTTTTTAAAAAGTTTTGAAATTGATGAGTACTGCAGGTTTCAACCTTGGAAGCTCTTTTTAATTCCCCCAATTCAACTCTGAATTCTTCAGCCTGGCTTTCCCTGCTCTCCAGCCAATATCACATCATGTCAGCCCCAAACCTGTGATGCTTAGGAGAAACGAAGTCAGCGCTTTACTTGGCCCCATCAAGATTAGGCTCCTTTTTGCTATGGTTTTGGCTCAAGTTGTTCCCGGTTACTCAAATGCCTGCCTTCATTATGCATGTTACCTTTATGTAATGCTTCTATGACGACCAACGTCTGGGATAATAAAATGGTTTTAGGTTACTTTCCATCTCTGGGTGAATGGTAGTGTCTGTCTACAATGGGACTATGTAGTGGACTGTGGGGTCAAAGACAGGCTCATGAGGAACGGGTGCCATGATCCACTGATGATGTCCGCTGTGGTCATGGGCTAAGAAGACACAGCAGGGGCAGGGTGTATTTGCTAAGCTTCAGCACACAGTGCTTTTTCCTGGCTCATCTGCTGAGCCCTTCCTTATTTGTCTTCCCTCAGCACTTCATGTTCTCAGGCTTACCTTTAAGAAGATATCCTTTCAGGAAGTAGGGATGCCCAGTGGAATTTGGCATGGACAGAGGGAGTCAGCCTATGTCTGTGATTTCCTGACCCTGCTATTCATGGAGCTCCGGTCATAATTGTTCATCCTTCTGCAGAAAGGAGCCTCTGGGGGTGTGAGAAGGTAGTGTAAGAGGAATGACTAGCCTTCTCTCGCTCATTCACCCATACCTCATCAGGGGCTAAATATCATTATATGTGACATTCTCCCACTATATGGGACTTAAACATAGCTATCTTAAAATTTTTGTTTTAAATTGATTTTAGAGAGAGAGGAAGGGAGAAGGAGACAGAGACAAACACTGATGTGAGAGACAGGCATAGATTGGTTGCCTCCCCCAGTGATCAAACCCACAACCTGGGTATGTGCCCTGACCTAGAGTTGAACCTGCAACTTTTTGGTGTGCTGAAGAATGCTACACCAAACTAAACCACACCAGCCAGGGCTAGGCATGCCCTTTTAAATGTTCTTTGTGTTGCTTTGGAATGGATAACCAATTTAAATATGTATTTGCTAAAGATACCATGGTCCCTACTACTATCAATAGATATATTTATTGTTCAGTTGTGAGGGCCTGGATACATCCTTCCAATCAGTAAGTAGTTCTTTTAATCCTTAGGGCATCCTAAGAACTGGAGGACATTATAATCTCTATTGCTCAGATATGGAAAATGATGTGCAAAGTGGTAACGTTGCTTAATAAAATATTATACCGCCCTACCCGGTTTGGCTCAGTGGATAGAGCGTTGGCCTGTGGACTGAAAGGTCTCAGGTTCGATTCCAGTCAGGGCATGTTGTGGGCACATCCCCAGTAGGGGGTGTGCAGGAGGCAGATGTTTCTCTCTCATCAATGTTTCTAACTCTATCCCTCTCCCTTCCTCTCTGTAAAAAAAAAAAGTAAATATATATATATATATATATATATATATGTATATATATATATATATATATATATATATATATATTTGATATTATACCTAGTAAATATACAAATCAGTATTTGAACATGGGCAATCCAATTCTAGATCTCTATACTAAGGTGCTGAAGATGAGGTTTCTGAATGAAGAAATTACTGAACTTTTTAGGGAGAGATTCTTTTCATCATTTGAGTAGCTACTCATGAGAACCATCTCTCTAGATATCAGTAAGACTACAAGCCAGCATTTATAGAGGTGATGTCAGCATGAGAAGTTCCTAGTCCAGTGGTCGGCAAACTCATTAGTCAACAGAGCAGCAAACTGTGGCTCGCGAGCCCCATGTAGCTCGCGAGCCAGTTTGCCGACCACTGTCGTAGTCGGTCTAAAGTGGGAAGATGGGATGTAATTCAATAGACTTCCATTTGGAGCTCCCGGGTTGAAGAAGGCAATGCTCACTCCTCCCTCTAAACAGGCTCAAAGCTCGGAGGCTGCCCAAGTTGCGATTTCCAGGCAATGAACCACTCACAACGTATTTGTTCCCAGAACACAGCCAGCTAGTCAGGTTTTCCCACGGGCCCTGACATTTACTGTAACAAGAGTCTGTTTCCTTCCCTCCGAGCTGCAGCCAGCGCCTCACAAGGGAGTTGGTGTCTTGCCAGAGAAACCCCTCCAAGCTCCCACAGCCATGCCAGGGAAGCCGGCAGGGTTTTCCCTTTAGCTGAAATGTGCCAATAATGCCAATAACGGCGGAACGTGGTCTGGTTTTTAAAATAGCAAGTTAAAATATGATTTATATATCATCTACCTGTCTCTCCCCTGTCTATTCATTCTATTTGTCTATCTATCTATCTATCTATCTATCTATCTATCTATCTATCTATCATCATCTATGTGTCTGTCTGTCTGCCTATCTATCCTGTCTCTTCATATGATGGTAAACTGAATATGTGTATTTATTTTAATTTCAGTTAATTCTGGAACTATAAGAGAGAAAGTGTCATTATGTCCCAATGTGCCGATGATAAAACTGGTATAAGAATGCAGATTTCTTGATTCTTAGGTAAAAGACAAAGGTAAATGCAAAAGAGCTTTCTTCTTTCTCCTCTCCTGTTTCTCTTTCCTCCTGTCCTTTGTCCCCTTCCTTTCTTGTTAAAGAATTCTAGACTTAAAAGCTGGAGGGATAATGGAAGGTATTCTCTGGCCCATCCCCTCCAGAGCATGTTGAAGTCAAGGCAGCTGGGGCCGGGCTCCCATTTTAGTCCCACCTGGCATAGTGACCTCAGGCAAGTCGCCTTGCTTCTCCCAGCTCTACTGGTCCGGTGTGCGTGCAGACTTTCAATATCACGTCTACCTTCATGAGGCAGCCATAGTGCCCATCTTATCTCCCTGCCAAGCGCCATGGCTCACGTAAATAACTCCTAATCTAGTGAACGCATCTGCAGCTCCAGGTTCCCAAGTCTTATTTCTCCACTTTAATATCAGCCAACTGAGATTTGAAAAGGTTTCTACTTGCCCGAGTGAGCCAGGGGGGGTATACTGGCCAGCTTCCTTTGAGTATCACCTTGTTTGATTTGGACGCCGGGGCAGGGAATTGTTTAAATGTCGCTGTTGAGAGTCCTTGTCCCCTGGTAATTAGTAACC
The DNA here is from genome assembly GCA_026230045.1 of Corynorhinus townsendii. NCBI lineage: Eukaryota > Metazoa > Chordata > Mammalia > Chiroptera > Vespertilionidae > Corynorhinus > Corynorhinus townsendii. The sequence continues at coordinate 70,544,179 of JAPDVU010000009.1, forward strand.
TTATCAATTCTGAGCAAAGAGACATGTTCTGAGATTTCGCTTTGGAAATGGCCCACAGATGAAGGAATTTTATGACTATGTATGAAATGCCTGGCCTGGTGATGTGCTGTGTTTGGACGTGGGCGACTGACCTCCTTCACTGTCTGACCTGTCCATGCCGCCCCCCTGGGTCAGCTCTTCCCTCTGTGACTCACTAGCATCTCCGTCTCTCCCTCGCCCCCTCACAGTCTCAATAAACTTTCTCAGGACCTCAGTCTGTCAATAGCCAAATAGTTTCAGGACATATTTTTCAAGTTTGATTTTAATTTTTTTCCATGACAGAAACAATACATGTCTCTTTAGCTGCAATGTGCCAGTAATGGCGGAAAAATCCAAGCAACAAAAGAGTAAGGGCACAAGAAAGATATGAGTTTCCTTCCAAATCCTACACTCTGGAGATCGCTGCTATGAATAGCTTCTATTTCCTCCTCTGTACACACACACATACACACACACACACACGCACACACACACACACACACACACACACACATTTCAGAATCCTATTAGTATGCACTCCATGTTTCTACTCAATTTTACCCACTCCTGGTGGCTGTATAGAAGTCTTTGTTAGGGTTGTTGCATAATTTAGTCTAAAACCCCCTTCAGATGAGTGACTATATTATCCTCATTTTTTTGCTCTAAAAGCATTGTTGCCATACCTCTTTGAAGACATTTTCAAGAAACTGTAGGACAGCAAGACATTTTAAATGGGCCATAAAACAAATCAAATTGTCTGCTTCTTAAATTAATCTTAAATCATAAATTGCAATGGGAAATCAGGGCTGGTGAGGTCCAAAGCGTACCAGGGTGACACTGCCTGGTGCTGAGGCTCGGGAGAACAATCTATGACAGTTTCAATGGTTTCAAAGACCAGAGAAGCAGAGCTGCCATTTGAGATCCCTACCTGTGCCTTTGGTTGTCCACGAGACCACCATGCCAGCATTCACCCATTTCCCAGGTGTGTGAGCACCTGAGAGTGCTGGATGCTAGCTACACCAGGCAGGGAGCACCAAGGGGTTCATAAGATGGCTCAGGCCCTGCCAGGGCAGTTGTGTGCACTTGTGTGGATTGTGTTCTGCTCCAAGAACCCCATTGAGGGCGAGAGCTGGATCGAGAAGTTTGGGAGAGCCCGAGTGAGTTCTTCCTTCTGAACCAGAAATGGACCAAGGTCTGGTGTGTAGCTGGCTAGTGAGGGAAGGAAGACAAGCTTTGTCTGATATGTGCTTGGGACTAAGCAGAGCAAGCAAAGATGGGCAGAGATGAGAAAGAGTGGATACCCTATCACAATGGTCAAATGAAGAAAGTGAGGAGGCAGCCTATGGAATAGGAGAAAACATTGGAAAGTCATCTCTCCGATAAGCAGTTAATATTCAAAATCTGTAACAAATCCATACATCTCAAGAACAATACTAGCAACAACGAAAATTCAACAGCAAACAGTCCGAGTGAAAAAAAAATGGTCAAGGGAGCTGCTGAGTAGATGTTTTCCCAAAGGACACATACAAATGACCGACGGGTACATGAAAGGTGCTCAACATCACTAATCATCAGGGCGACGCAATCAAAATGACAGTGAGGTATCACTCACACCTGTTAGAATAGATAGTGACACGTTAGAGTGGCTCATGGCAAGGATGTAAGGAAAAGGGTACCCTACCCCCTCTGTTCATGGGAATGTAAATTGGTTTAACCACTCTGGAAATAGTATGGAGGTTCCTCAAAAAATTAAAAATAGAACTATCATATGGTCCAGCAGTCCCCCTTCTGGGTATAAAACAGATATTGAAAAGCTTTCTATACTCCCATGTTTATTGCAGCATGGAAACCACTTAAGTACCCATCAATGAATGTGAATGAATAAAGAAGATGTGATTTATATATGATGGAATGTTACTCAGACATAAGAAAGAAGGCAGTCCTACCACTGGCCTTGAGGGTTTTATGCTAAGTTAAACAATTCAAACAGAGAAAGACAAATCTTTATATGTGGGATCTAAGTAAACTGAACTCATAGAATAGACAGTGATTGTCAGGGATGGGGAGTTGGGGAAGTGGGGGATGTTGGTCAGAGGGTACAAACTTGCAGTTAGCAGAAAAATAATTCCTCGAGATCTAATGCACAGCAATAATACTGTATTATCTATTTCAAAACAGTTATGAGACTAGATCTTAAATGTCCTCACCATAAAAAAAAACAAATTATATTATACCATGTGATAGAAGTGTTAGCTAACACTCTGGGGATAATCATACATTATATAAATGTATCAGATCAACACATTATATCCCTTAAAATTACACGATGTTATATGTCAATTATATCTCAACAACAACAACAAAAACCTTAATGGTCAGACTCTCATCTGGCTCCCAATCAGTGTGAATCTGTGCACCTCCTCGGCCAGCCCAGCAAAGTGGCAATGGGAAACCTAAGTCTGTTCTTAGTGATACAGAAGCTTCTCATAAGTCAGTTGAGTAGAAGCAGCCACACACACATCCAAGAGCAGAGCAGTCAGAAGGGTTTCACTTGCTTTCCTACTTTACGTCTTGGTTGAGGCCAATTTTATGTCCTTCACGTATTTCACTTAGAAGCCTCCCCCACTTATCACCATAACTTCCTTTCCTTCCTGCTACAAATTTTCTCCCTAGATTTACTCTTCAGTCCCTAAAAATATCTGTCCCGTATTATTTATTCACTCCATAATGCATACCATCCAAAAGACAACAATTTTGCCAATAAACTGTTATTCCGATGAATAATTCATGCCACCTCCATTCTCCTGACATGAACAAATACACTTTCAAATGGGAGGAGTATGGCTCTATTTTAGTCTTAACTCCATTTTTTAACTTAATCTTTTTTAAAGGTTATGTAATGTCCTTCCTTGGGTGAACTCCATGGGGAATCATTCTAATACTCTAATTAAAAGAAATACACTGTGGCACAGAATCGTAACTAAATGCATATACTGTGTTTGTTACATGGACAATAGGGTGTTTGGATGGGGAAGAAAAGGGTGTTAATCAGCCCGTGATTCAGCATAAGGAAAACATGGAGTTCTCTCCTAATAAGAAGGTGATGCCAATCATCATTTCAAATTCTGCCAATGTCACCACCATAGTTTCCTCATATTTGCTTGCACAGGGCATAGTATTAGGTGCTGATGAAAACAATAATTGTAATAACAGTCATAACAATATCGTTACTATTGAATTTCTATGAAATACTAGGCTTTGTGCTAAGGGCTTTCCATATATCAGGGCTCCTCAACCTTGGCACTTCTGGTATTTTAAGTCAGATCATTCTTTAATGGGAAAGGGAGATGCCCTGTGTGTTTCTAGAATGTTTAGCAACATCCCTGACCTCTGTTCACTAGATCCAGTAGCAATAGCCCCCTTTAAGTTGTGACAGCAAAAGTGGGTCCAGATATGGCCAGATGTCCACTGCAGGACAACATCCAGTAGAAAGTCATTGATATGCATGATCAAGGGTGTCTTCATATTATTCTTACCTGACAGGTGCAGTATGAGCCCAAGCTAGAAATGAAAAAAAACACACAGAATAATATGTGACAGGACCAACATCTGGTGAAAGTCTTACTATCACATTACTGTTAAGGCTATTTTGTTCCTGTGACAATTCAGAGCATCCTTTTTTCCCCCCCTTTTTTCTTTTTCCTCTTACATGGATGAAATTTTCAGATTAATATTATATATATATATAATTGATATAATTAGCAGGTTGGCATACATGCATTAAATAATATTATTGCATATTTTCGCACATAGGCAACCACACATTCCTGAAGCCCTTTATGTAGGAAGTGCTAGAGATGACATGATGACAAAGTTAATGGTTGTTATAACAATAGTTATGATAGCGATAGCAATTCCTCTTTGTCTTCCCACCACTATTTATTGAGCACTTTTATGTGGCAGGCTAAGGGATTAACCTGGATTACCTGTTTAATTTCCATATCTGAGAGGTACGTGCTTTGATTAGCCTTTAACCAAAGGCAGCGGATTGGCTTTGTTTTGTTCTCTGTTGTATTCTGAGCATAGTAAGGGCTCCATACATGTTGGTTGAAAGAGTGACTTATGAGGAGATGGAATCTTAGAGAAAGTATAAAGATTGCTAAGGTGGCGCTGGATCTTGAATGCAAAAATACAGGTGATGTAACCTGGTGTGTATCTTTCAAGTCTAACACAGGTCAGGTTTCTCAGATCATCTCTTGCCAGTGATGGCAACACACATTCTCCCATCTTAATCCTATCCCCTTGGTCAGTTTCTGCCCTCCACCTAGAACACCATTTCATTTCCATTTGTGTTCATCTTTTTGTTGTTGTTGTTTGTTTATGCTCAGCTTAATCCCAGCCTCCTCCTGGGACATTTTCTCTTGATCCTTGCAGTCTCAGGCCTCACAGGAAGCTTGCTGCCTTTGTCAGCCAATAATTGAAGAAGAGCCGTGCAAATCAGATTCTTTCAGTATCAAACCCAGGTCTATCTCTCCAAGAAGTGTGATCTTGGGCGACCAACTTAACCTTTTCAAGTCCCAGTTTTCTCCACTATGAGAACAATAATATTGCTGTAGAAGATCCTAGTATACTGAGGACACAATGAGAAAATGTTTAGCATAGTCCTTGACACCTTGCAACTTCTTAATAAATCCCTGTCATCATTAATTTCACTTTCTGATTTATTTATACAGGGTGAAGTAAAAGTAGGTTGACAGTTGTGATTATGCAAAACAAAGTTTATTCTTGCATTATTATTTAATAATTATTCTATTACTTTTCATATAAACAACTGTAAAGCGACTTTTGCCTCACCCTGTATGTGTCTAATCTCCCCAACTAGATGGTAGGATTATAGAAAAATAAATTCAGAGTGGATTTTTAATAAGCTACTGAGTTCACACAACAGGTAAATCTGTGGCCAGGAGGCCGCCTCAGAATGTAATTGTTTCTCTTTGCATTTTGAACTCTGGTTTCTTTATCAATACCATTTACTCTACCTATTAGAAGGGCCATTGCAAGTGGGTTTATTTATACCGGGAACAATGCGCTAGTGTTTTCCGAGAATGTCAGCATCAGAACTATAATAACTTGCTATCAATCTGTCCCGATACTTCACTGAGGTCTCCGAGTCCTTTGAACATTGCCTTAGCCAATCTACTTTATTTGTAAAAATTTGCTGATCATATTGTTTAAAGTATGTGATTCTTGAGCCACATCTCCAGTGATGAGTGCCACTTACGGGAAGATATGTTCCCATGGAGAGTGATTTCCAGAAAGGAGCTGTGCATGAAGGTTCCAGACCCTAAAGAAGCTGGTTTCTTATTCTAATTTTTTTTAAGGATTCACATGATTTGGGGCAATTCAGAAAAACATTTCTGTGCCTAATGCTCCTATCTTTAAAATGAAGCAGATACGGTATAAATTTACCTTTCATTTCTATAATTCTGCATCTCAGAATTAAAGTTTATTTGGGATGAGCCAATAATTCCATATATCTTTCTATTTTGCCTAAAATCCAAATGCCCCATAATAAATTTATCCTGAAGGGCTTTCAAATCCTATTTTTTTAAATCTACTGCCTTCATACAAACTCTCTTTTTTCATTCCCTGTTACCCCACACACTTTCCTAGTAAAGTATAGAATAGGACTAAATCTCCCCACTGGTGTGTTTATCATGCGGGAGACATTGCTATTCCCACCATGGCTGTGGTGAATAAAAAATACATAGCTCTCTCACTCCGGAATCCACCCTTTCATCCTCAGCCTTTTATCAGCAAATCAGAAGTGCTACCTTCTGCAAATTAGCACCACCTCCTGCGAAACTGTGCCAAGTTCCATTACACCTAATTAGCATTCCCGTGGTTTCCTTCACATTGCAAATAACAACAAAAATGTATCTTTCTGAGTTACTGGGAAAACATCATCCTGCGTTATAGGAGGTGCTGGTGTGAGGCTGGAAGTAGGAGGCAGGAGAGCATCTTAACCCACTGCAGTGAGTTCACCTTCATGGAGGCAGGAAGTGGCCAAACCCCAATCTTTAGTTTTTTTACTTTTCAGAGTGCACATTGCTTCCCACGGTGGAGTGAAACAGCTGGCATGGTGCCCTTTGAAGTCAAGGTTTGGGGAACACGGAGAGATAATTATCTCCATCAGTTTAACACTGACCTACATGGGGTTCAGAAGGAGAAGACTCAAATATCCCAAAGCAATGCATTTCACAACTAAATTCTATGGACCTCTTTCCCAGATGGTTTCATATAAAAGGACTGCAAACAAAACAATTGATTTTCCCTAGAATTTCATGATAGAAATAACATGCTAACACCCACCCACAAGGAGGAAGGATATGAACTGGGTTTGGAAAACAGTGCTGGGCACATTGTATCAATAACAATTACTGGAAAATCTCTATATATAAAAGCCTAATATGCAAATTGTCCCCTCGGGAGTTTGACCAGGAGACCAGGAGTTTGACCAGGAGACCTGGAGTTGGATAGCTCACTGTGATATGTGCTGACCACCAGGGGGGCGGCACAGAATGAAAAGAGGCCCCAGCTGGCAACCAGAAGGCCCCGATTGGCCTTGATCACCTGCCAGGCCTAGGGACCCCACCTGTGCAGGAATTTTGTGCACCGGGCCTCTAGTATAAATATAATTTTACTACATTCATTAGAGTAAAAATTACAGAATCATTTTATTAATATAAAAATAAAAGGAAAACATCACAATGTTGCTTTCCTTCTTTTATTTCAAACTTCACCATCAGTCATGGAAATATCGTCAGAGTCCCTCTGCATTTAGAAACCACTGTTGCGAGAGAGGATGCAAGATGGCGGTGTAGGTAAACACCTAAACTGCTGCCTCGCACAACAATTTCAAAACTACAACTAAAAAACAAAACATCTATCACCCAGAACCACAGGAAAGCTGGCTGAGTTTAAGTTCTACAACTAGAAGGAAAGAGAAAAGAGCATTGACATGTGCACAAGCGCTGAAAATCTGAGGTATGGAGGCGCGCAATCTGGGCTGGTGGCAAGTGTTGTTTTTTTCAACCTGAAAGGAGACAAGTCCCCGATTACTCTGAAATCCAGTTTCTGGGGAGACGCGAGGGAACCAAACTCCTACAGGGAGAAGCTGGACTGTCTGCCATTGGGTCAGAAAGTGAGGGTGGCTTGCTTGCAGAGCTGTGTGCAGGAATAATTGTTTTCTACACTGGGGCACGCGACATGGGGATATGGTGGAGACGCAGAGCCAGCAAACTGGCAGCAATCACTGTTTGCCACGCCTAGACTAGTGACACCCTGAGACCCCGCCCCGCACAACCTACAAACCCACCTAAGCTCCAAGCAGCAGCTTTACCATATGAATGGCCTGCCCTATTGCAGCTTAACCTAGCAAACTTGCAGCCCAGGTCAGACAGCTCCAAAATCTTCAAACCCCAAGCAAAAAGGAGAAAACTGTAGTTCTCGCTGTAGCTCCTGCTGGGTGGCCTCAGACAGTAGCTGACCTGCACCCCATTGGAGATCCAGAAGCCTGTGTACCTAATGGTCAGTGTTAGACACCAGATTTCAAGTTCTCACATCCATAAGTGACACATTCAAGAGGCAGACTCAGTGAGCACCAAAGCCCCACTGAAACAAGTCCTGCACCATAAGCATGTCTCCAGCAGATCAGTTCTTCCATTATAGACACAGCGGGTCCTCGCAGCCAATTGGCCTGGAGATCAATTCCTCCCAGTGTACCAACAGCAATCAAGGCTTAACTACACCAAGACTTTGCACTCAGCCCACAAAGGGGTGTACCAAGAGTGTCCACCTCAGGTGATTGGGGAGGCTGAGCTACTAGCCCCTATAGGTCACCTACCAGAAAAAGCCACTCCACAGGGAAACAGCCAAAATGTGGAGACAAAGAAACATGTCATGAATGAAAGAAATGGAGGAAAGCAAACTACTGGACGACATAGAGTTCAGAACCACATTTATAAGGTTACTCAAGAATCTTCTAAAAACCTCTGAGGAACTTAGTGAGACCTTTAAGGATCTTAATGAAAATGCTAAAAAAATGGAAAAGGACCGGTCAGAAATTAAGCATACACTGTCTAAAATAAAGAATATACAGAAACTCAACTGTAGATCAATGTACCAAAGATCTGAAATATGAGGAAACAAAAAACACCCAACCAGAAAAACAAAAAGAAAAAAGAATCCAAAGATATGAAGATAGTGTAAGGAGCCTCTGGGACAACTTTAAGCGAACCAACATCCGAATATTTGGGATGCCAGAAGAAGAGAGAGAGCAAAATATTGAAAACCTATTAGAAGAAATAATAACAGAAAACTTTCCCTACCTGGTGAAAGAAATAGACTTACAAGTTCAGGAAGCACACAGAACCCCTACAAGAGGAATCCAAAGAGGACCACACCAAGACACATCATAATTACAACGACAAGGGCAAAAAACAAAGAGAGAATCTTGAAAGCAGCAAGAGAAAAATTGTTAGTTACCTACAAGGGAGTACCCATACGACTGTCAGCTGATTTCTCAACAGAAACTATGCAGGCCAGAGGGAGTGGCAAGAAATATTCAAAGTGATGAACAGCAAGAACCTACAACCAAGATTACTCTACCCAGCAAAGCTATCATTCAGAGTTGAAGGTCAGATAAAGAGTTTCACAGACAAGAAAAAGCTAAAGGAGTTCATCACCACCAAACCAGGATTACATGAAATGCTGAAGGGTATTCTTTAAGAAGAGGAAGAAGAAGAAAAAGGTAAAGATAAAAATTATGAACAACAAAATGACATCAAATACATACCTACCAACAAGTGAATCTAAAAATCAAGTGAATAAAAAATCTGAAGAACAGAATGGACTGGTGAATATAATAGAATCAGGGACATAGAAAGGGAGTGGACTGACAATTCTCAGGGGGTAAGGGGTATGCGGGGTGAGGGAAGAGTTTGGACAAAAATCTTACACCTATGGATGAAGATAGTGGCGGGGGGGTAAGTGCATGGGGTGGGGTGGGGAATCAGGTGGAGGGGAGCTATGGGGGGGAAAAACGAGGAACACCTGTAATAATCTGAACAATAAAGATTTATAATTAAAAAAAAAGAAAAGAAAGAAAGAAACCGCTGTTGCCAGGGACTTTCAGCTACAGCACAGTACCACCGCCAAAACATGTGTCCCTCTAACCCTGTTTGCTTTAATGCTACAAGACAGACTTCCAGGTAACATGTGCACTCCTGTGCCAAAGTGGGCAGAGAAGAAGTTGCTGGCTTCAGGTGTTTGCTGTGACATTGAGTTCAATTCGAATGGCAATTTTTCTCTCTCAGAAGCCATTTTCTCTCTTTCCTTGCATTTCAGCGTTTGTCATTTCAATTAAAGTACTGCATCCTATTTTTACGCTTTGAATGCAAATTTCAGACACACTGCGGAAAGAGCAGTGAAGATATTAGGAGGTGGTAGTTAAGACTGAGCCTGGCTCCAAGAGGGTGGAACACATTTAGCACATTTTTTATTTTAATTATCTATTAAAAAATACTTGCACAGACTCATCGATAGTTAAGTCCCACTTACAGCTCAAAGCATCATAAAATTGAATAAAGTAATATTCTCCAGCACAATGTCATAACTATTCTATTATATATGTTAAATAACTTCCTAAGAATTGAGGGTGAGAACCAAACATTTCCCACGCTGGGTCCCACTGAGAAATAGCATGCAAGATAAACCATTTAGTCCACCCCCAGGAGGGAGCTCAGCCTAACAGAGAGAGCTGCTTGGTGGAGGTTTAGTCACTCCATGCATGTGCTTTGTGTTAAACACTGGAGGGTGACTCTTTCTGAGTTACCCTGAAAACATCAAGTCCTGTGGAATTTACTGTCCCTTCCCATGCAAAGTCACTTTAGCTCTCTATAATTTACTCAATCTTGATTTTCTATTATGGATGGAAACTCCCTATGGACTGAGTTAAACATGGGACAGAGGGACTTTATTTAGGCCAAAGGATCAAAAGTCTGCTTCTTTCCACTTCTCATGAGTCATCACTTTGGCTTCATTCCCTGCCGGTGATGATATTTCTTTTTTCGACCGGGCAGGTAGCAAAACATAGGAAGCTCTGGGATTTTATCCTTATAGATTTAGTGTGAATTCAGTTTGTTGTTCATCCTGATTCCATAACCTCCCCCTTCCTAACAGAGTACCAATTTTGCTCATGTATCCACATGGTTACTCACATATCCATCTCTCTCCATCAGATTCATGTGACGCTGGAGAATCTGACCTCATCCCCATTTGGAAGTGGAACTGTACAGGGACTTAACTGGTCTAAGCCCTTCCTAACAATCCTATTATCCTAGTCAGCATTTTATTCTGGAAGCCAGACTTCAGGCTATTATTAGACAATTACTCTGGGGGCTGCTAGTTGGGTCATTTGACCTAAAAGGGCCCAATTAATGTTTAATCTTCTCTCTTAAATTATTAGGATGTACAATACTTGCTTTCTTTATTGTATAAGCTAGTTTGAGTCTGGATTTTTATTATTTTCAACCAAAAGCATTCTACTTGCTAAACACCTGAAGGCAACAGAGGAAATGGAGTTTATCTTGGCTGCTTCCACTTAGAAAATATCCTAGAAGAACATTGGTCATGCTTGCATCTTGTGCAAGTAAATAGAGCATGATACTTTCCAGGTTTGTGTCATATAAGCCCACCTCTGTGTCTCTGATTTGTAGTTTCCACCAAAACTCGTGTATGGAGGGCACCTTGGCAGGAGACTTAACAACCCAGTTGCAGGGATGGGCGCACTGATCTCACATGCAAATTATTCCATTTGTGGATAAGGTACATTTCAACCCAGAACTATGCCTCCGAGAAGGTAGGGTCTGGGTTCTTCATCCCACCCTTGCAGCTGTGGTGCTTAAGAGCAACACATAACCGGTCAGTGCAAGTTTCCTGAGGTTACCTCTTTCAACCACACAGTGGTTGGTATTATTTCCTTTATCTTTTGATAAAGTGACTTGCTCTTTCTCAGGGTAAAACAAGTCTCTGCACAAATTTCTCACTTGGGTAGTGTAATCTGTGCTTTTTAATGAAAGGTTACTTCTTAGAGGAGTTGAAAGGACTCAAGGTTCACACATTGTCCCCCTGAACATATATCAGCCCAGAGAAATAGACACCAGGTTCTCTGTTGCAAAGGTTGTGCATCCTTGAAAGCTCTGAAAACAGAAGGCTAAATACCTGGGAGGTGAGTGCATAGCAGCCAGCAGACACATATTTGACATGGACCTCAGCCAGCTAAAGGCCCCATTAACAGGCCACTGGTGTGGTTCAGAGTTTGTACTTTAAATCAGATTTCTTCTACTGGACCTACATGCTACTTAACCATGTTAAGTTTTGGTTAAATCAACTATAAAATGGGATTAATAATAATACTTGGTTCTTAAAATCCTTGGTAGGATTAAATAAGATAACGCATGTAAAGTGCTTAACATCATTCTGAATTTCTTAGTTATTACATTTTTTAATGTTCTATTTAATTTTATACCTTTGGCTCTTAGAAGAAAACCTGGCATCGAGTGTGCACTCAGTGACAATTTTTAAGCACATACAGTTGAGATATCCATTCATTCATTTACTCTTTTATGGATTCCTTCATTCAATGATGCCATGATAAGTATATTCTATGTATTTATTCTATGTATTCACTCATACCATAGTATTATGAGATGCCTACTATGAGTCAGGCAGGATTCTGGATCAGCAAATTATAGCTCTTGGGACAAGTCCAGCCATTGCTATTTTTTATAAATAAAGTTTTATTGGAACACAGCCACACCCATTCATTTGCACAAGGTCTATGGCTTCTGTGTGCTACCACAGCATAGTGTAGTTGAGTGGTTGTGACAGAGACTGTGGTCTAAAGTATTTATTATTTGGCCTTTTACAGAAAAATGATTTTTCAATCCTGTGTTAGATACTGAGAATAAAATAGTGCACACAGTAAGGTGATATTCCTGCTCCCATCATAGTTAGGATGAGACAGACAATAAACATAAATACGTGTTACATGCATACATACACACAAAATATATGTGGTGATAAACATGATGAAAAAAATCAGGAAGTATAAGAGAATAGAGAAGAGTCTGGAATAGGGACAGGAGAAATTATTGTAGAAAAATAATTTCCCATTTAAATGTCTCTAATCTCAGATTAAACACTCACTGCCTCATGAAGCCTCATGGAGCACTTTCAGAAACCTCCCCAGGTTAGACATAAATCCCGATGCGCATAATCTAGAAAGCTGGTTCAGAGGGACCTCATAAGCAGTGTTATGAATCTGAGCAGGAGACACTTGGTGTTTGCTGATGGGCCTATGTTTCTGCCCACGAGTAGGTCTCCACACAGGGAGAACAGTGAGGCTATCACTGCTTATAGTCAAAGAGGAATTCTATCTGTGTCCCTCTTCCAGGCCGATTGTCTGTAGACAAGACTAAATTGAACAGTATTCTACAAACAAAAAAGCCTCCCCCAGGGGGTCCCAGAGCTTATAATAACAGCAATAAGAAGTAGGTCCGAGAGGCTACGGAAGTTTCCCTATCCTGTGGTGTCTTATTTTCAGTAGACTTTCACCATGGTCACCACAGATTGCTTGCTATGACTGCAGCTGGGCAAGCAAGTTGCATTTTTAATAAGATTGTCACCCTAACTGGTTTGGCTCAGTAAGTAGAGGGTTGGCCTGTGGACTGAAGGGTCCCAGGTTTAATTCCGGTCAAGGGCATGTACCTTGGTTGAGGGCACATCCCCAGTAGGGTGTGTGCAGGAGACAGCTGATCAATGTTTCTCTCTCATTGATGTTTCTAACTCTCTATCCCTCTCTCTTGCTCTCTGTAAAAATCAATAAAATATATTAAAAAAAAAAAGACTGTAGTAGGAGCAGGGCACTTCCAGTGCAAAGGTCAGCAAACCTTCTCTGTAAAGAGCCAGATCGTAAATTTTTTTAGATTTATAGTTCTGAAGTCTCTATTGCAACTACTCAACTCTTGTAGCACTAAAGTAGCCTTAGGCAATACATAATGACTGAGCATGGCTGCATTCCAATAAAACTTTATTTACAAAAGCAGCGAGGATCCGGTCTGTGAAATGTGGTTTTCCAGCCCCTGGTCCCGTGCACGTTTTCCTCTGCAGGTGTGCTCACTAGGTGGGCGGGAGAGCATGTGCAGCACACCACGCTGGTCTCCTCCCCTCTGACCTTCTAACTCAGGCCAAACAAGGGCACTTCTACCAAAGCTCCCATAGGTAGTCAGTATATGCTGGGTTATGCTGCTGTTACAAACAGCCCCAGACTCTCAGTGACAGTAGAACAAAGGTTTGTTTCTTGTTCATGCAAAATCTACCATGGGTCTGGGTGACTCTCCAGGTCAGCGGTCCTCTAGGAAGTGACCTAGTAATTTAGTCTCATGTAACTTCACTTTTGGGAGCACACAGCCTTCTTGGATGATGTGGCTGAGCAAGAGCAAGAGAGGAAGGTCTTGCAACAGCAATTTAATGACTGGGTCACTAACAGTTTGTCTGTAGCTCATCACATGGTTGACTCGCTGCAAGGAGAGGGCAGTTGAGGCTTCTGTGTGCTACCATCTTCCCCTGTGTCTGGAAGGGAAGGGGAACTGGCTATGGATAAGCATGACAAGTTTTTGCTCCTTTGATCCATTTATTTGATTGGGTAATGGATTGGTAATCATTACTAAGCAACCTTATGTGTTCACCAGTGAGCAACCTGTCTGTGTGGCATTTATGGGGACATACTGTTTGCATCATTAGAATTTGGACAGTTACCCATTGAGGGGGATCTGAAAGAAAAACACTAGACTTAGGGTCAGACCTTTCTTACTGTATCCTGTTCTTATATTTGAGGTTAAAGCCATTACCAGTGTTGTTAATCCCAGGTCTGACCTCTAAAAGTCAAACACAGTCACACAGACCAATGTCTTGTGACCTTGAGTTCCACCTGTTATCCTGTATGTTATGCCTAATGGACACTCATCTTCACTTTCTATACAGATCCAGTTTGGTTGACTTCACTAATTTGGTTATAATAACCCAGACTCCTTTGTTTATGGTTGACAATACTGGCCCATTATAATTTTCTATGGCAGCACATATGGCGGGCAATAAAGTAAATAATAAAGCTGTCACGTGGAGTGTGGGTCTGTTTTTATTTTTATGGCTGTTTCTTTAATCAGGTACATAATTAATGTGCAAGGTGCAACATTTTTGGGGTCAGATCCCAGTTTATTTGTTGCATTCTGAGGTGTTTGTTTTCTTGATGCATTTGTGAGTAGGGGAGCGAGAGAAAACCAGGCATCTATATGGAAAGATGTGTAAGCAGGATTGTTTCCCCCTGAAAACACACTTAAATTACCTTTGCTTTCAGAATCTCTTTTCATTGAAAATGTAAAGGGATTTCAAGTTTAGGCTTTTTCTACGTTAAACCACCTTTCCTTGCTTAAGAGAACACACTTCTAAAAATCTCCTCCTTGGGGTATAATTTTCTCTGCTTCCATCTCTCTCAATGATTTGCTCATTCTCCACAATTTGTCTGGCTTTCTCTCCAACTGATTTACGATCCCCCCCGATCTGTGGGAGAATTTGCCAAGCTGCAGACCGATTCATTATGTTTGCTGTTGGACCTATCTGTTAGGTGCTGGCATTTCTCCTCCATGGAATGTTTTAAATTTAATGTGCACACGTTTCGCTTTTGTTTTTCTTAAGTATCAAGCTGATCACACAGAGGTGATTCCAACAACAGCAATGAAACTCACTGGAGGTGCATTGTCCTTCATTTGTATACAGAACCTTTGCAAAATGGTACAACTTCCCCACAAATTTTGCACAGGGCTGGTGTCACTCAGAGAAAAAGTTCTGTGTTCTATTCACAAAAGTCCAATTGTGCTGTTCATGGTCTTCCTTGCAACACCATTATTACAATGTAACACTAATAATATCCGAACAACAGTAACAGTTGTTTACATAACACTCATTGTAGGCCAGGGAACCTTTAATGTCCATTACATGTATTAACTCTTTAAATTATTATGTAATTCTATAAGGAGGGTGGGTATTATTATTATTCCCTTTTTTTATTTCAGATAGGAAACAGGCCCGGGGAGGTTAAGCAAGTGACAGGTACCACACAGCCAGAAAGCAACAGAGTTTTCGGAAGCTTGTCTCCTCCTAGTGGGATGCTCTTCTCATGTGATGCAGGACCAGGCAAGACCTGCATTCTCAAGGCATGTTTTCCAAAAGCAGACATAAACTTGGTTATGCATTGATATTGATTCATTGGGTAGGGCCCTTTGATTTTATTGGTTAGCACTTTACAGGCTGATAGATGGATGCCACTAAGAATAGTGACAGTGTTCTTTCCCTTGCCTGTAAAAGGTAAGATGGTTCCCTGTGGTGCTAGAAAGGCCTGCAGGAGGTTTGCTTGGGGAAAATCATCTTTTCTCCACTCCCCAGCTCCATTTCCACTGTGAGTTATTAGGAAAAAAAGAAAGAAACTGCAGAACACTTGCTTCAAGGTGAAAATATTTAGGCAAAATATTACCACAGGGAAAGTTTATTTTGAGCATCCTGGTGAAAAAAGAAGCATGTGTCAGGATTAGGATTTTATGCTTAAGTCTCGTCACAATGCCATCAGACATTGGTTGGCAAACTTTCTGTAAAGGGTAAGACAGTAAATAATATTTAGGCTCTTGGACCATATGGTCTTTGTCACAACTGCTCAGCTTTGCAGTGGTAGAATCAAAGTAGACATAAGCAATAGGTAAACCAATGAATGTTGTGGTTGTGTTATGATAGATCTTTATTTTGAACATCAGACAGCAGGACAGATTTGGTCTTCCGGCCATGGTTCACTGACTCCCAGATGTAAAGGAATTCTGGGCCCGGGGCTTGGGAGATGGGGTTTCTGTCCTGGCCTGTCATTTGCCAGCAGGATGGCTGCGGGAAAGTTACTGAACCTCTCTGAGCTGCAGTCTCCCCAGTGGCTAAAGGGGAAACAATTCCTTACCTATGTATCAGCATGGCTGTGATTGTGGAATGAGTACAGTACTGAATGAGCGAAAGGCCAGATTCAATAGGAGAAATGCTATTCTGTCATTCTCCAAACTCGCTTTCGTTCTACCTCTCCCTGCCTTCTGTTCCTCACTTAGTAAGTGATAACAATCATAGTTGCCTGAGAATGTTAGAATTTTTTATTTTATTTTGGGATTAGGATAGTTTTAAAGAAGCACTCCCAAAGAACATCTTTCTGAATACTTGCAGGTGAAGTGGTTCTGAAATAGTCGGTAGGAAAAGAAAGATCACAGCCCTCATGATGTGGGGAGGAAAAGGGTTTTTTCTTGTGTTTGTTTGTTTTTTAAATATTTTTATTTATTTCAGAGAGAAGAAAGGTGAAGGAGAGACAGAAACATCAATGATGAGAGAAAATCACCAATCAGCTGCCTCCTGCATGCCCCCCTACTAGGGATCGAGCTGGCAACCTGGGCATATGTCTTGACCAGGAATCGAACCTTGACCTCCTTGTTCATATGTTACTACTCAACCATTGAGCCACACAGGCCAGGCAGGATTCATAATTTTGGAACAGAGATAGGAATGCAGAACTTAGCACCAGTTCCCCCCTCAGCCCAACGCTCATGGCACACACCAGCAGATGATCCCGACCTTGTTCATAGATGAAGTGGTAAGTGTGTGCATATAATTCGTTAGTCACTGCCAATGGTCTGTAGTTGTCTCATAATATGAACTTTAGGTATCTGCACCCTAGATCATTTGCTTTGAGGGTCAGGGAGTTTGAAGCTTTCAGTAACAAATTGTATGCACACACTTTTTATATGCTGTATGAAGTTGTAGAATGATTTCAATTTTATCCCCTGTTTCGTAAATAGTGATGCTTCTATAGGAACCTTAGCTTGTTTCTGAAGCCACAAATAAAAACAGAGTAAAAGTATTGTCCTTCCTCAAGCATTATTTCTTCATGATATGACCACACATCGGAACATGGTGATCTCCCTCATTTTCTTGCTTCTAAAAGGCTTAGCAGCAGCTGAATGTCAGTTATCTCTCTTTGTTCTGCATGCTGTGGCCCTTTTCCAGATGTTCTATTGGTGAGCTGTTACTCCAGACATCTGGGGATAAAGGCAGTTCTAATTCTTTTGGGTGAAAAGACAAAATCTCATGCCATACTCACCTAAGTGACGAGGGAGACTTTAGTTAGAAAACATCCCATAAGTGTTAAGAGGAGGGACAGCAGGACACATAATGGATTGCAACAAGGACCCAGAGAGGCATCAGCACCGTGGACAGCAGCCTAGCCTTTTCTCTGTGGTTATGGCCAACCCTTGGGATGTGCCCTTCTGTCCACTTTGCACATGGCACATAATCCTTCTGGAATTCTTTCCCCAGATCCTCACATGGCTGGTTCCTTTATGTAAATTGCATTTCAGCTCACGTGCTACCTCTTCCAAAGGTCTTCCCTGGCCATACCCCTCACATGTCATGATTAAAAATTACCTTATTTTCTTTGTTTACTAATTTGCCATATGCCTCTGCCACCGGAACCTAAGCTTCTGAGAGCAAAGCCTTGTCTAGAACAATGCTTTACAAAGAATAGGCTTACAGGAATGTTTATTTAATATATAAAAGTATAAATAATAAAGTGGCTCCTCTAATTCCAGATTCCTCAGGACAGAGAATTAAATGGGCCCAGCTGGGGTTGGTCTTCAACCCTGGTCCTTTTCATTGGGACACAATGGGTTAACTCTAATAGAATGGCCACTTTTTGTGAGTGCCTGTGTCTGAGGGGAAATTGACTGATTTGGAGAGCCATCATGGACTAGGAAAAGATGTCTCCAAATAACTACAAGTGCATTGTGTTTGTGAGTTTACTGAGGGAGGTGATGGTAGGGGCTGACCTCCTTAAATTTGTCAGAAGAAATGGAGGTAATTTTTCTACTTGAAGTTTCATATCAGCAGGTGAGCCTACTGAGCACCATGGAGTATCCTGAACCTGAAGGCTTTTATTTATTTACTGCTGGTAAGCAATTAAACTCCATAGGTCAACTCAAACTTTTTCCACAACAGATGCTTTGTGCTTTTTCCCTCCCTTAGTTACTACACCAATGCTTCTGAATCAAGGATTTGTGTATTTATTGTCAGGTTCCCAGAGCCCATGTCAATGAACTCATAGGGTCCCTAAGCAAAAAGATGTACTAAGCCTTAGTAATTAAGGACACAGGGCCAAATGGTGACCTCTAGGCAGAAATGATGGAACAGCTGACTCCCACTGAAAACAAACCAGGGCTCAGAGTGGCTGTCAAAATAGAATTGTAAAGAGTATGGAGCACTTTTCATCTTTCCATTTTCTTCAGCAAGGAGGTGCTTGTCACTGATGATCAGACCTGGTTTTAGATGTGAAGAATTATCGGGCTCTGCCCCCATCAATGTGCCATTCTAATTTGGAGAGTAATTGAAAATAGAGAATAAGCAAACCAACAGAGAGAGGATAGAATTTCAGATGTGATGGTGCCATTAATAAAATAAAATGGGATGATGTGAAGTGGAAAGACTAGAGGAGATGCAGATGACTGGATATTTCAGGAAGCCTTGGGGAAAGAGGCATGTAGGATCTGTGTGGAGAGCATGTGGATGGTCACTGGCAGGGAAGGGTGGGGTGTGTTAGAAGAGCAGACAAAAGGGAAGCACGTGGCTGTGATGAGCTCCAAGAACAAGGGGGAGAGAAAAGGGTGGAGGAGAAGTAGATGGAGGAATATTTCTTTGCTTATGGTAAGGAGCTAGAATTTCAGTCCCAGATCAACGGGGAGACACTGGAATGGCCTGAAAAAGGGACAACATCCAAATTACAATTTATAGTTCTTTTGTGGAGCATGGACTGGAGAGAAAAAGCTGAGACATTTTAACAGAAGCCCAGCAGAGGGATGATAGCGATGGCCATACAGGGTGAGGCAAAAGTAGGTTTACAGCTATTCATACAGATAATAATACAATAATAATAAATAATAATACAAAAAGTAAACTGTTTTGCTTACTTACAACTGTAAGCCTATTTTTGCCCCACCCTGTATATCCACCAACTCATCACGTAATACAGAGCATCCATTCATTTGCATTGTGTGTAGGTTTTAATCTGCTCATAGTTAACTACATCCCCAATATCATGGTCAAAATAACTACCTGATCTAAGTGTGGCACCTCTAGTGTGCCTTTGCTAACCTTGCTGTGTTAGCAAAAGTATGGTAACACCAAATCCTAGAGAGATAAAAATATACCAGTCTTGATTACATCGGTGTACTTAAAGAAATATGAAGGCTCCTTATTCTGCGAACTCTTGTGAAACTGTTTTTGTAAGAATTAGCTAACACCTAGAAACAGCTCAAGTGCCCATCAGTAGATGAGTGGATAAAAAAGCTGCAGAATATGTACATAATGGAATACTATGCAACTGTAACAAAAAAGGATCTCTTACCCTTTGCAACAGCATGAAGGGACCTGGAGAGTATCATGCTAAGTGAAATAAGCCAGTCAGAGAAAGACAGGTATAATGTGATCTCACTTATATGTGGAATCTAGTGAACAAAATTAACTGACGAACAAAAAAGATCCACAGGCACAGAAGCATAGCACAGACTGATGGATCTCAGAAGAGGGTGGGGGAAAGATTAACCACAGAACTTATATGCATATAATGCATAGCCCATGGAGACAGACTATCGTGTTGTGACAGTCCAGGGAGAGGTGGGAACTGGTGGAGTGTGGCAATGGGGAATAAATGGGGAGCATCTATAAAACTCTCAACAGTAAAGATAAACCAATTTAAATGAAACTAAATAAAATGAATAGCTATAGATAGAGCTTAAACTTTTAGAGTCAGGAAAACCTTGCTTCTACATTTTTGTGCATCTGCTTAACAATTCAGAACCTTAAACAAGATCCCTAACTTCTATATGTGTGTATGTATGTAAAGGGATATTAATTAACTATGGTAATAATGCTTACTAATAATTGTTACTTAATAAGTATAAGAATGAATGCCTACTTTGTGCCAAATGTATGTTTGAAATTTATATGCATTATCTCTTTGTAGCATTACAATGACTAGGTGTCAGTATGCAGATTCATGTCCCACGCTATGAACAAGGAAATTCAACCTTCAGTTAAAAAACACATTAGAAATCGGGCAGTCAGTAAATAGACGAGTGTCCATAGAATTTATCTCACTTTACTCACCTAACAATGGGGCCTTGTGGTATTGTTATGGAAACATTTGGCATAGTTTCAGTCAGACTTTGTGTTTGATAAGTTTCAGGCTGCATAGCTCTTTGTAGATTTCAAATATTCATGACCACAGAATTAGTTCTAAGGAAAGTAAATTGAAGGAGGTGTTTGTGTGTAATTTTTTTCCCTAATGATTCCACTGTACCCTTGAGCATTCCACATTTGTGTTTAATCACAGAATCTCAGCCATGATGTTTCTGACAGGTAATTTCCTTAATACATTTGACAGAGATGGATTGCATGGATGTCCACTGGATTCTGTGATTTTGTCTGCAAGTGATAAGACTAGATCAGATCTATCCGGTTCTAGTGCCTCTGATGATACTGCATCCTAATTATCTCCATGATAATATAGATCATCTTTGAGGACACACATTCTTGGCCAGATGGGATACGCAAGTTTGCAAGACACCCTGCCACTTTAGTACACCTTGAGAAATATCTACACTGATATCTGTGTGTCAGGGTCATAAATCAATTTAGTCCTCAAAGATAGGCCTACTTGTGCAGTTGATCATCAAATACACTTGTTTTTTTTCTTTTCCCTGCTATGACTGAAAGTGTTGAACGATGAACACAAATGTCAAGATATTGACTCCTTTTTCGATTGCAAGCTCTTTACACTGGCTGTGACAATCTAGCATCGTCAAGACTCACTGAGACTTGGTGAGCCACAATGATTTGGGCACAATGGCATTTCATCCCTAAGTGCCAATAATCCCAATCCATTCTCAAGCAAAGACTCGAATGCCTCTCTGTAGAGACTCGCTTCCTGATTCTTTCTCCCCCTCCTCTCCAGTCTGAATCAGCCTTTTCCCTCTGTGATTTGTTGGTGTGTTTTTGTCTAGATCAAGGGCCACAGGGAGTCAGGGTCAGGGGTCTCTGATGCCCTTGGAAAACACAAATGCTGCTAGTTCACAGGATGGCCTTCAGGCTAATCATGTTCCTTGCAGGCACAACCTTGAGTAGCATCATGGTATACCAAAAATAGAGATTTTATTGTTGCCAATCTAGTACTAGTCTCTTACATTGACCCACCTGGACCCTCCTGTGTGCTTATAGATTCATTGAGAAGAATGTCCAGTTCCCTTTAAAAACTATTTTTTTCTGTAGTGGTTGCACCAGTCTGAACCCTAGTTCACTGCTGGTGGGAATGCAGACTGGTGTTGCCACTATGGAAAACTAGGGAGTTTCCTCAAAAAATGAAAAATGGAGCTGCCATTTGACCTAAGAAACCCGAGACAACAATCAGAAAGAATGTATGCACCCCTTCTAGGAATATAACATAAGAAACCCGAGACAACAATCAGAAAGAATGTATGCACCTCTATGTTCATGGCAGCACAATTTACAATAGCTAAGATCTAGAAACAGCCCAAGTGCCCATCTGTAGATGAGTGGATAAAAAGCTGTGGTATATTATACCATGGAATACTATGCAGATTTTAAAAAAGAAGGATCTGTTATCCTTTAAGACAGCATGAGGGGACTTGGAGAGTAAAATGCTAAGTGAAACAAGCCAGTGAGAGAAATACAAGTATCACATGATGTCACTCATATGTGGAATCTAATGAACATAAAAAAACTGATGCACAAAATAGATCCAGAGACATAGAAGCATGGAACAGACTGACAAATCTCAGAGGGAATTTGGGGGTGGGTGGGGAGAGATTCTGGGCCTGCTCGGGGAAGGGGCCAAGGGTGGTTGGCAGGCCAGCTCCGCCCCCTGGTCAAGTGGACAATTTGCATATTAGCCTTTTATTATATAGGATATGTTTAGTCCATGGACAGACTATCATGTGGTAAAGGCCTGGGTGGGGGCTGCAGGATCAAGGAGTCAATTGGAAAAAAGGGGGACATCTCTAATACTTTCAATAAAGAAAAGGAGAAAGTAGACATCAATGAACACCATATAGTCACTATTGGTATTTAATAACTGCAAATATGCACAACCATTTTTAAAGAATGTTTTCAGACATCATGAAACTTACTTCTCAATACATAAAGATGTATCTGGAAAAAGAAATATGATCCTTTATAAAATCACTATATCACTATTGTAACTAACAGCATCAACTTAAATCCCTCCTTTGATCAAATAGTCTATATTCAAACTTACTCATTCCCAAAAATATCTCTTTTGACTTATTTTGAAAACATAGATTTTTAGTCATTTCAAAGTACTGAAATTATATGTAAGGAAAGGAGGACAGGTGCCATAAGTTAGGACATAAATGTTGAAAGTATTTTTTTTATTTATAGTGAATCTGCCCTTCCTTGCGTGGTCCTTCTGAGAGATAATCAATCACATAAAGAATCACATAAAGTGTTAAAAAGGAGTATACATATAATATAGTGCTATGGTAATTATGGAAATATATATAGTTCCCTATGGAAATATTTACCAGCATTTTTCCTAATGCTGAAAAGTTGGAAACAACCTAAATTTTCAACACAGAGAATTAACTAATATATGGTGGTCATATAGGAAAATGCTCTCAGTATGTTGTCAAGTGAACAAATCTGACTTTACAACCGCTTGGGCAGAATCACTGCACTTGAAGAATTAGCTCACAACAAGACAAAAATGTTAATACATATATATATTAGAGGCCCGATGCATGAAGATTCCTGCAAGAATAGGCATTCCTTCCCCTGGCTGCTGGCACTGGTTTCCTTCCAACACCCAGGACCCGGGCCTTTGCTCTGGCCGCCACCTCCCGCCTTCGCTCTGGGGCCAGGAGCTGCCTCCTGCCTCCACTCTGGGCCGGCCACCACCATCTTTGTCACATTAATTTGCATATTCCCTCCTTATTGCCTGTGGGCGCCACCATCTTTGTTGCAAAGTGACGGTTAATTTGCATATTACATCTTTATTAGATAATATATATATATATGTATATATACACACACACACAATGTGTTAACCTTAGTTACCTCTAGACAGTGAGATTATAGATCATTTTATTTCATTTCATTTTTCTAAAACCTTTTACATTTTGCATGAAATGTGGAATAGCTTGATGATTACATTTAAGAAGTTTGATGAATCCGTCAACTCAGCACGAGATTGTATAGCTAGAAAGGAAATTGTAGCATAAGTGAGAAGGGACAGAGCACCTTTGCGCCCCTGTACTCAGCAGAGGTTCCTGCAAGAGAACATGGCTGTGAGCTGCAGAAGGTAACATAGTGCTTTATGTTGAAATGAAGTATAGCACATCTTTCAGTGTTTCCTTTAACTTTGGAAGTCTTGCATTAAAATGCTCTGATATTGTCATAATATGGTTTTGTTAAAAACTCTAAAGTTGGAATTTGCATTGCAATTAGTTTTCATGATACCAGTTGGAGGAAGCTTTTCATTGCACATCATTGAGGTCTGATACAGACCCTAACTGAAGTCATGCTCAGAGGAAATGCTTTGGCCAATTGCTATTTTATACTGTAAGCAAATGAGAGCAGCTTGTGCTGCAGACTTATCCAATGAGCCTCGGTTCCTCAGACGACTTTTGATACCACTATCCTGAGTTGATTATGTCCTCATTTACGTGGGGTTCTGATGCAGATCAGTTGTGTCTCATGATTATAGGAAGTATGACCATGAGAGGTGGTGCAAGTTATTCCACAATGGAATGCCAGTGAGTTGACTGCTAAAAATGTGAGTTTCAGAGACTGATGAACCTTCAAAGAAATGGTGGAGGAGATGGGGGGTCAGAGATCAGCAGGCAGTAAGGAATTGGGGGAAACTCTTTGACACTATGAAAGCCATAACTGCAGCCTGGGACGCAGGGTAAACCTTCTAATGAAAGGTTGGCCAGAGGCAGGTCAAAACTCCGGGGCATTTGATGGGAAGGTTGAGTGATTTCTAGCTGGTAAAGCCTAGGAAGATATCTCCATGGGGACCCTGCTATAAAGACTCACATTTATTTAGTCTCACAATTCTGAGAATGTACTGCCCCCATTCCAAAACATCCCCCCCAAAACACACACACACACACACACACACACAACAAAAGGCATAAGACACTCTGTGAGGCATATTTATCTGTGTTTGTAACTCTGTTTCAACTAGCTCCCCTTTGGAAGAATGGCATTCTGTGTACATTGTGGATTACTAGAGGAGGTCTAGATCAGCAGTTGCCACCATTCCCAGATACCTGCAGGCAATCTCCTGCATACCTTCCCCAAATACATCTGCAGAATAGACTTATATTTCTTTCCTCCAGCTTTCTGGAGGAATCTGTTCTATCCCATCTACACTCTGATCACCTGTGCATCTGGAACGGGCCCAACCCAAACAGAGAAGAACAAAGGGACATTACCCCAAATGAAATAGAAGAGCTTTGGGCAGGGTATCAATTAATATCCCAAATGCAGAGTTCTCTGTTGAGTAATGACAAAAGTCCGAGGACTTCTTAGAAGGCCACTAAGAAACAGAAAAAGGATTGACAAATCAGTGTGCTTAGAACAACTAAATTTAAATAAATTTAAAATAATTTTTGAAAGCATTTAAAAGTCCTTGCAGCCAGCGTCAACTGACCTCATTTTTGTATAAGCATTGATGATTCTAACTCTTCAATAAATCCCCATGAGATTTTGACTTCTCAGCCAGGTACTTTTTTTTCCTGAATGATACTGTGATCTCTAGAACTAAAGGGGAGATAGGAAGTGACCTAAGTGACAAGGGAAAATTGAGAATGGTGGGCACACAGAGTGGAAGGGCTGCTAGGAATCAGCATTACTCGAAGTCCCCAGCACCCCATAGAATGAGTGTGTTGCTCTCCTGGCCACTGTGGTTCTAATTGTGTGGAGCAAGGTGTCCAATGGGCACATAGAGTTTCTCATACTCACGGTATCACTCATTTGTTTTAAGAGTTAAAATGGGCTTGCCTGCACACATACACATGCTAAACAAGGTTTGGTTATGCTCAGAGGATGCTACCTGTTCCTAGAATCATGGAAGAAGCCTTTTTAAAAAAATTAAAATTAAAATAGAATTCCCAGGCTTTTCTCCAATCTTCTCAAGTAGAACCCAGAGGAAGGGACCCAGGAATCTGTAGTGCATGCCCTTCCCTCCTCCCACATAGGATCCTGATCATCAATCCAGTTTGGGAATTTGTAGGCTATATGAATGTGATATGAGCAGGACACTGTAACTGTGATTCATAACCCAGAAGGAAATGCGTCTTAACTCTTTACCATCATACTTACTGTTTATAGTCTGTGCTCTCTTCCTGAGAAAACCACACGCACCTCCTCCCATTTATTCATATAGAACTTTGGTATGAGAATGGATTTCCTCAGTCTTTAACATTTGATTGGAGAAGTAATTCTGGTCATGGTACAGCAAAAGCTGCTTCATACCCCTCTTTCTAACAAGAACTATAACCCATTGCTAACACACACACACACAAATCTGTATAGTATCTCCTGAGTGCTTTAGAATAGGCTGTGACAAATGGCATCTTGCGTTGTACAATCGTCCTCCTGACTTGTAACACATCGTTTAATGAATTGATCACAGTGGAATGTAAAGATGAAGTAGCATTTATTTTGTATGTTATATTGCATATAATTTTTAGAGTTGACATTTATAACCATAGAGGATGTTATTTTACATATCATCTTCAAACCATATCAGCCTTAAACACATTTAAATTTAATAAGCAAGTAGATTAGATTTGCTTTTAAGCTAGGCATATCATTACAGTGTGTATTTCCGGCAGCAGGGCACCCTCAGGATTAAATACTGTCTTTGGTTGTCTTCAAGAAACAAAAATTATTAAGAAAGGGGTTAGAGAAGAAGCTAAAATAATTAACTATGAAGCCCAAAGAATACCCTTTGATGAACTAGTCAAAGCACAGTCCTCTAACCATTGAGGCAAAAGAGTCCATTGGTTTTATTAACAATCATCAGGCAGCGGAGAGGCCAAATGCAAGCCTGGGAATGAAATGCAAATTCTATAATAGGAACATCGTTGTGATAATAATTTATTAAATTTCCCCGGCTGTCTCCCTCTGAGGAGGGCAGCACAACGGCCCTGGTGATTAATTTTCAACACTGCTTAACATGTTATTAGAAGGAGACAGTTTTTAATCTATTGATGCCCTTTCTGTACAATTCCATGAGCTGTTTTCCAAAGGGGAAGGAAGAAGGGAAAATGGAAGAGGGGAAGGAGAAGGAGTGCTGACCGGAAGTTCTGGTTCCGGTGTCAAATGCCTCAGACTCTCCTGCGCTGTCTCGGCACGTTGGCATGTTGGCCTCATGGCCTCATGGTAGGTCACTGGTGTTTGCCCATCTATCTGAAGTTAGGAGAGGGACAATATTTGAGGAAAGGGTTACTCTGAAAGGGTTGGAGTGAGAAAGGTGCTGGACTGGGGCCTTCTCAGAATCCTCCTAGGGCTTACTTAGGGGCTGCAGACACAAATGCCTGTAGGGGTCAGGGAGTTTCCTTAAATGGAGGCTATAATACAAGGAAGGTGCGGAGGTACTTGGTGGCCCTATTCTGCTCAACCAAATGCTGGCATTGCAGAATCTCATCTGTGGGGAGACTAAAGAGAAACAACAAAAAAACAAGGTGAGACCTTAAACTGGATCCTGGAAAAGAAAAGGGAGATGTGTGATCTTCAGTTTAGTGAACAGTATTGTACCAATGTCAATTTCCTGGTGTGGATATCATTCTGTGATTTAGGAAGATGTTAATGTTAGAGGGAGCTGGGTGAGAGATACACAAGGATTCTCTATATTATTTTTGTAACCTTTCTGTGAATCTAAAACTATCCCAAAGTAAAAACATTTTGTAAGCAGTAAAAGCAAAGTGGGGGACATGCTAATAGAAGAGATCAAGTGCAAGGTTATCTGCTTGAGACCTCCCAGGGGACAGCCTTGGGCACCTCTGAGACGGCATGAAAGTGGAGATGTCCACCCACTTTATATGGGTGGATATCTCACAATTTGAAAGTGTGGTAGGCAAAATAATGTCCCCCCAAACATGTCCATGTCTTAATCCCTGGAACCCATGACGATGCTAGATTACCTGGCAAAGGCAATTAGGGTTGCAAATGGAATTAGTCTTGCTTATCACCTGGCCATGTTATGTGGAGGTTATTCTGAATTATCTGCTTGAGCCCAACATGACCTCAAGGGTCTTTATTAGAAGAAGAGGGAGGCAGGAGGAGAGATTGTGTTGGGGTCACATTTCTTGAGAAAAACTCTACTACAGGTCATTGCCCTCTTTACAATGGAAGGAGACGTGCTGAGAAATGCAGGCAGATTCTAAAGCAGTGATTCCCAAGGTGGGGCACCTACCCCACAGGGGGTAAATTTGATTTTCAATGGGGGCAATTAAAGAATAAATTATTAACAGTGATTTTCTTTTACATTTCTTATGGTTCTAGGGGCCTCATATACAGTATGTAAATACATATTGTGAGATATTTATGCATTTCAGCTCTCTATTATATGTTTTGAATCTTTGCTATTTTTTAACATCACTTCATATTATTATTATTATTATTTTAACAATTTCTTAGTGATTTCTTCCTCAGTACTTCAACTACCCTTTTGTTCTTTTATTTTTCTCTTTCATGGATGCCATGTTCTTTGGAAGCTTGTTTAGACCAAGTTAATGGCCTTTTAAGCTTCCTCCATGTGAACAGGAGTTCACTTTTTGAATAATCAGAATTCTATATCACAGGGAGGGCATCACCATTTTAGAGATGCTTAGGTGGGGCATGGCCCAAAAAAGGTTGGGAACCACTGTTCTAGAGTCTGGAAAAGGGAAGATCCCAGACTCACCCCTAGAGGCTCCAGAAAGGAATGCAGCCTCACCAAGCCTTTTTAGCTCAGCAAGACCTGCATCAGGTTTCTGAACTACAGAGCTGAAAGGCAATACATTTGTGCTCTGTTTAGCCATTACATTTCTGGGAATTTGTTACAGCAATAACAGGAAACAAATACAGACCAAAAAAAAAATCAATATAGCACCGCAAGCTCACATGGTCCTTATACGCTGTAGGCATTTCACATGCATCACCTCCCTCAATCCATTGAGGTAGGTACTACCCTGCATCCAGCTTTAGAGAGGAGGAGACTGAGCAGAGAGATGTGAACTTGTCCAGTGTCGCAGCTGGTGCATAAAGAGCAGAGCATTGGAGATCTGGGACTCGTGGGCAAGCAGCCTGGTATATTAGCACTGTGCTCTAGCACTGCCAGTCTTAGCAGCAATTATGGTACTGTGTGGAGGTAACTTAAAATTGAAAGAATATGTCATGAGAAGGAAGGAATAAGAGACTGAAATTTTCTAGGAGAGATGACTAGAAAGATATGCTATTCTAAAAGCAGCTGAAAAGACAGTAGTATTACTGTTTTTAAAGCATTGGCTAGGAAATATCTTTCCCAAATTATAAATCCCATTTGATTATTATGGACTTCAGCGGCACATAAAGGTGCTATTAAATAATGTTAATCAATTATTTTTGGGAGGAATTATTTCTTTTTCAATTTTCTCCTAATTCCCCTGTTTATGCCATTGATAAAGTCTTTGTTTGGTGCTAGGGTGTCTCTCTATCCCTTGGCCATCTCCATTTTCAATAATAAAGTGGAGACCTGGGGATCAGTGTCTGCAGGTTGTGATAGCAAGATTTTACTGACTTGTGGTTGTGTTGTATTTATTTTATGGTGACTCTCTACTTGGATTAAGTGATATTTTTCCATTTATAGTATTGACATAAACTTATCTTTAAAAAATAACATTTTTCAGTGGAAGCGAAGTTCATCAGAGTGAAGATATATTAAGCAGCTAATGGTTCATCATTAGGACACATGGTAGTCATTTAGCGGTAGTAGCAGAAGAATTACTTGGATGTGGGAACATCTGATTCTTTGGGGCTGAAGAATTCCAAGGATCAGCTCTAAATACCAAAGAGATGCTCATTACTGAGCTCCAAAGCCCACAGGCATCTTGAAATTCATTTTGTTTTCAAACTTGTCACCAGAAGTAAATGTTTTTGTTGGATTTAGAACATGGAGACTCCAAAGACAATTCATAACATTTTTGCAGCATTAAAATTTGATTGGGATTAACTAAATCCATTGGTCGTTAATTTGCTGTTTATTTTTCTACTAATTCCAGAAACGCAATTTCTAAAATCCCTATTTTATGAAGTTTATTAAAAAGCCCTTACTGTCTGGTATCCCTGCTATTTTTTGTGGTTTGAATCACTTCTGTTGTTGGTCATGTGATAGTCAAGTCAAGCACGAACTCTGCTACTGGTCTGCTTTCCTAAAATAGCATTATATTTGGCACTATGAAGACTCTTAGTGCCTCGTCCTCTTATCTGATTTGTCACCTACCAGTCTTGCAGGATATGGATACTTGTGAGAATTTTGGTTATGCAAGCAACCCAAACTAATTCTCCCGGTGAACCGGTGAACCGGTCTGCAGACTTCTTATCCACCATGCAAATCACAGGTCAGAGGAGGTGAGCATTATTGCATGGGCAGGGGCAAGCTGTCCAACATCTGGGGTGACATCTGGTGTATGGTATAGCAAAACAAGGCAATGACTCAACAGCACAGGTTTGGAAGAACTGAGTCCCTAAGATGCTCACAGTTTAAAGTACCTGCCTTATATCTCTTACAAATGGATGATTGCATGTACCTTAGCCCATGTGATAAGCTTTTCTTTCATTCTCTGTCATGTTGCTATTTGTGTCAGGATCTAAGGCCTTTCACCCAGGATCTGAGCATCTAACAAACCTGAGTATCATCTTTCTTAGTCTCCCAGAGGAAGTTCTGAAACTTCATGAATTACTGTTTTTGTTTTGTTTTGGTCTCCCTCTCTTCCTCCTCCTCCTCCTCTTTCTCCTCCTTTTATTTATCCAGAGAAGACAAAGGCACAGACTGAATCAGCAATTTTGAGGTCTAAATCAGCATGCTCCGAGTCAGAATGGCAATAATGATAATAGTTATGATGGCCCAATTCACTTATCACGTGTATGCGTTGTAAGTTTTCTGCTGGTGGTGCTGGCCATGTTATGTCCATTCTTACCTTTCATCCTGAAGATTGGATGAATCATTTCCCCACCTTCGTTCACCTCTCTCTTCCTCTCTCCTTTGCCCCATGTTCCAGGCGTGTTAGCCTTGCACAATCAAGAAGCGTCCTTTGTTCAGACCATTGCCAACCTTGGTAGTGCAGGTGCTACCCAAGTGCTTTGCAATCATGTATTAAATCCCTACGATGTTCAAGGTAGTCCTCTTTAAATGTGTGAGCTCACTTCACCCTGACAACAACCTTGAGAAGTGAATATGTTTAGTCCCATTTTAAGAGGAATACAGAATCCCTGTCTTCAATGAGCACATGGCTAGGAAAGTGAGACAGGCCTGTAATGATAAGGAATATTGCATGGCATATGAGCACACAGGGTCAGAGGTTGTGCTGAGAAGTGTGTCTTGGGAGGTTGGAGGAGAGAGGTGATCCTTAGACATGGTTTTGAGGATAGGTGGGCATTTTTCAGGCAGACAGTTTATGGAAGGATGTTTCAGGCAAAGAGGACAGCATTTGCAAAGGGGAAAGGAAGTGGGATTGAAAGCCAAAGATAAATGACATGCATGGCTAAAATAGAGTTAGAGTGGTGTGCAGAGGGGAAGCTGAGTTAACGGAACTGTATGAAGCCAGTGGTCTCATCTTTATGTGCAAGTCTGTGTAATTTTTAGGAGAGTTTAAAAGACTCCATTTCCAAGGTATATGCCACAGGCAACCTGAGTGGCCAGCCTATATACTACCGTAATATCTGAATATATACATGGTTCCTTTCCCATATCTCCAGTTGTTTTTTCTCCTTCTATCCCATGTCCAACATGCCATTCACCGAGCATTCTCTGGTTTCTCCTTTGAAACTAAATATACACCTGGTTCCTCTTAGCCTCTTACCCAGCTGTTCTCTCATGGGAGGGAGGAAAGGTATGAGGAAAATATCTCTGAGCACATCCTGCTCTATATTATTGCATTTGAAACAGGAACAGGTGAACTTGCTGTTGATTTTAACTCCTGCATTGGGGATTCAGAGCTTCCTTCTAATTCTCAAGTGATCTTTTCTTGAGTAGTAAGTTACAAAAGATATCAATAAGGGAGAGCCTACAAAGCAGTGAGGGAAAAGTACAATCACACTGTGGAAAACAGTTTGGTGGTTCTTCAAAAAGTTAGATGTGTGACCAAGCAATTCTGGTCCTGAGCATATACCCAAGAGAAATGAAAACAGGTACTCCAACAAAAACATGTGCATTGCAGGCTCATACATTATTCACGATAGACAAAAGCTGGCAACAGCCCTGATGCCCATGGATGGAAGAATGGATCAACAAAATGTGGTGTCACCATGCAGCAGACACCGTGTAAAGTCATGAAGTCCTGATACATGTCACAGCATGGGTGGGACTTGAAATATCAAGCTCAGTGAAAACAAGCCAGACACAGAAGGTCACAGATTGTGTCATTATATTTATATGAAACTAGAGGCCCAACGCATGAAATTCGTGCAAGGGGCTCACCCCTCGCAGCCACAGCAGCTTGCCTTGGCCCTCACAGCCCCAGCTTTGTCATGAAGGTTGTCTGGAAGGACGTCTGGAAAGTCATCCGGCC
Organism: Corynorhinus townsendii; assembly: GCA_026230045.1. NCBI lineage: Eukaryota > Metazoa > Chordata > Mammalia > Chiroptera > Vespertilionidae > Corynorhinus > Corynorhinus townsendii. The sequence goes on from JAPDVU010000009.1 coordinate 70,576,239, forward strand.
ATCCAGTCTAATTAGAATATTATGCTTTTATTATTATAGATATCCAGAAGAAGAAAACCATAGAGATAGAATGCAGAATGGGGGTTTCTTGGAAAGGGGGAAGAAGGGTAGTGGCTGCTGGGTAGATGCAGGGTTGTCTTTGAGGGTGCTGACAATGTTTCAAAGCTCAATAGAGGTGGTGGTTGTGCAACGTGGGACTGTACTAAATGTCGCTGGATTGGACAACTATACATGGTAAATTTTATGCTATGAGAATTCCACCTCCATGAAAATAAAAAGCTCCCTCAAAGGGAAAACGCAGGGTAGGTTGCAAGGAAATGAGTTGCCTTGCACACAATTTGCACAGTACGACCCATGCTTGCAGGAAGGCCACAGAAATGGGTCCTTGGAGTAACGATGTCCATCTGCAGAGTGGAGAAGGAGGCGGTTCTGAACATGGGGGCTCAGTCTCAGTCCAAGGTGCCCACGAAGTACGGCCACCAACGTTACATGCCCATACTCCTCCCCAGAGGAAGTTGCAGCCTGGGAAGGTGACAGCTCTTCAGGCCGGAAACCGAAGATGAGAAAATTGGAAATGGATGGGGTTTTATGCCAATGCATATTTAACTCCACTTCAGCGTAGAGGGGACACTTTAAGGAGCGAAGTGCTTAAACCAGACAAGATTTCCTTCTGTCTGATAATAAACACACCAAAGTGCCCTTTTATGTTTAATAATTCAGGACCCAGTGCGTGTTTAAAGGTTTTCTTGTTTTATCATTTGAAAAATCGAATGGTAATCGGTTAAAAAGTGATAGATGAGAAATGTTCTCAAGATGGGCCCAAGACCTTGCCCTTTGGAAATGGATGTGTGTGTGTTCTCCACAACAGGCACTCGGAGGACTGCAAATTTTAACACAGCCAGACGGGTGTCTTGTCCCTGGCTGGAAGGATGCATCTACTCCCACACACGGCCTAGGCCATATCTGAGTGGGGTTAGAAGAAAATCAGACAGAAAGGACATCCGGGATCACTTTAGTGACCCATCCTTGAATGAGTGTGCTCAGAATGAAGCCAGATTCCTGGAAAATTCTGGAGAGAAACCTGAAACTCAGACCATAGGGACAGGAACAGGTCATACCAATGGAAAGCTGTGGGATTAACCTGGCCTGCAATTGGGCTCCACGGGAAATGTGATGGTTCACTCTCGGCAGCAGCGATGCTTAGAAAGGAAGACTGGCTCACCTTGTATGATAAGGATGATTCTACGACTCTTAGATTGAAGGCAAATGATTTTTCCCAGGGAGTGGAGTGGGGATGTGAATAGACTCATGGCAACACCAAATTGCCCTGTCTCCTGGTAGAACCTGAACATGGCAGAGGGGATCCCTGCATGTTCTTAAACATCACGTTGGAAAAGGAAAGCCGCCACAGCACTTCATTCTTATTCAGCATCTGTTTATTGTGCCCATCAGACACCGTGGTGAGTGCTGGGGTTATTGTAGAACACTACACGGACAAGATCTCTGGCTGCGTGAAGCTCATATTTTCTGTAGAGGAAAATCGTTCAAGAAGGAATTGTGACAGACCGCCAGATGCCTCCCGAATCCCCATTTATTCCTTAGTCCTTGGTAATCGGTCGCTTAGTCATAGCCAGGACGCCCACATGAAAGGGAAATGATACTGTGTTCCCCACCTACCCTTGCAGAGAGGAATCACCTACAAGATGGCAATGAAAATGATTGTGTGGTTCCTGGGGAAAGCCTTTAGTAGGGGCTGACTCACCCACTGTGGATGTATCCTGCACCTGTTCTCCCTCACCCTCTCCCTCTGCGTGAAACAGCGTGACCTTGAGGCAGCTTTGAGGATGGAGTCTGTATCCTGAGGAGGGTGGAATAGAAACATGAGGGGAGTAACAGGACTCAGCATGGACTGCCCAGCCCTGAACTTCTTTCCTGGGAGAGAAAAAATGCACCTGCATTCTGTGTAAGCCACAGTTATTTTGGGACTCTCCAAATAGCAGCCAAGTCCAATTTTATGAGATCAAGGCTGAAAACACAAATATAAAGTAATTTCAGGAAGAAGAACCTGCTGTGCAGGCAACAAAATAGAGAGTTGTGCGAGAGAGAGACCAGGGTGGGGGCAGGCTGCTCTGGGATGGGAGAGAGCAATCTCTATGAGGTATGAATGGCCAAGTGGGTCAGAAGTGGGCAGTTGCTGGGAAGGACATTCTAAGCTGATGGGATGGCAGATGCTGAAGCAACCAAAATGGCATCACTGAGAAACAAAGGATAGTCAGAGGGGCAGTAGTGGTAGAAGATGCAGATATGGTGCTAGATGAGGGCATATGCAGGGGAGACCAGGTCCTCTGAGGTTGTAGGCCATGCCAAGAAGTTGGGATTTGATCCTGAGTGAGGTGGGTCATCTGTACTCTGCTGTGGGCAGAAAAATTATGATCTCGTATTTATTTTTGAAGTGTGTCCTAGCTGCCATGTAGAAATGTGCATGGTGTGTGTGGAGTCACCACTTAGCAGGTGACTGTCAAGATCCAGGTGAATGGGGGTGGGGTAATGGGGGAATAAGGACACATATGTAACACCTTAATCAATAAAGAATTTTTTAAAAAAAAAGACATCCAAAAAAAGAAAAAAGAAGATCCAGGCGAGTGTTGATTGTGGGTTTTATGCTGGAAGTAGCCCTAATGGGACTTAGAGAAGTTTGGGAAACCAATTAAAACCTAAGCAGCTTATGTTAGGAGGCTGAGCATCAATGCAGCATCGACATTGCCTTTGGAAGAATCTCTCACACAGTCCTCCTGTTAGAGCCACTCAACTGTGTGCACAAAAATTAACACGGGTTACTCAACAACAGCAACAATGAGCAAAAACCCACACAAATAACTCCATTCAAAAACAGGCAAAGGACATTTCTCCAAAGAAGAATTACAAGTGGCTAATAACCACACGAAAAAATTGCTCAACATCACTGCTCCTTAGGGAAATGCAAATCAAAATTACAAGGAGATACCACCTCACACCCATTAGCATGACTACTATCAAAACCCAAAAAACAATACATACTGGCAGTGATGTGGGGAAGCTGGGACCCTGTGTACTGCTTGCTGGTGGGGATGTCAAATGTGCAGTAACCATGAAGACAGTATGGCAGTGACTCAAAAAATTAGAAGTAGAAATAGAATTACATATATGGCTTAGCATTTCAGCTTGTGGGTATACACTCCAAAGCATTGAAAGCAGGGTCTCAAAGAGATATCTGTACCCCGTGTTTATAGAGCAGCATTCTTTCTAATAGCTAATGTGTGGAAGCAACCCAAGTGTCCATAGACAGCTGAATGGCTAAGCAAAATGTCATGTACCCATGAAACACTAATTCCCCATCCTCCACTCCCCCTCGGCCCCTGGCACCCACCATTCTACTTTCAGTCTCTATGAATTTGACTACTTTAGATGCTTCATAAAGTGAAACCTGTAGAGTTTGCCTTTTTGTGACTGGCTTATTTCACTTAGCATAATGTCTGTAAGTTTCATGCATGTTGCCGAATATGCCAGAATTTCCTTCTTTTTAAGGCTGATTAATACTCCACTGTAAATGGCTAAGCAAAATGGCTAAGCAAGATTTACAAATGGCTAATAAGCACATGAAAAAATTGCTCAATTTCAGTGATCATTAGGGGAATGCAAATCAAAACTACAAGGAGGAGTGGAGGATGAGAAGTTAATGTTTCATGGGTACAGTCTTAGTTTTGCAAGTGAACAGAGTTCTGGAGATGGATGGTGCTGATGACTGTACAACAATATGAATGTATTTAGTGCCACCGAACTGTACCCTTGAAATTATGTAAAATGGAACACTGTAGTGTTATTTTCACAATGAAAAAATGAAGAAAGCTTCACCTGGGTTGTCTCTGGGATTACAATGAGTTTTCAGCCAGAACAGCCCTGTCTGTCCTTCTCACAGCTCAGAAGCAGACCCCTGTATCTGTGAGTTCCAGTCCACCATCGTGTTGACAATTGGCATCTCTGAGGTTCCTATTTCCCCCTGCAAATATCAACGTATTAGTGACTTCTTCTCAGAAGCCCCTCCAAACCCAGCAAAGGCAGCCTGTGCCTTGAAGCATGAGCATGTGGCTCCCACCGACTGATTGAATGAGACATAGAAGGATGTCCAGAGACCTGATCCTCAGAACAGGCCTGGAGTCAGAACTAGTCAGGGAGGACATGTGCACATTTGCATATGATTTGCATCTGCTTTACATCTTGACTGCTAGCCTTTTCTCTCCTCTTCTCCCCTCTGCTATCCTCCCCTCTTTCCCCCACCTTTTCCCTCCCCTTCCCAGCCCTCCCCTGCACTCTCTTGTCTCCTCTCCTCTTCTCTCCTTCTAGATCCTCCTCTTCCCTCCTCCATACCCTCCTTCTCCTCTTCTGCATCCCTCTCTTACCCTAACTTTTCTCTTCTTTCTCAGTGAATGAAGGGTGAGCCACTCATGTCATTCAACAAACATGCATTTGATGCTAATAAGCTAGTAAACAAGATTTACAAGCCCTTACCCTCCTGGAGTTCACAGGCTTGTGTTGGCAAAGATAGCCCCCAAAATGTGAAATCCATGAACAAGCTGTCTTTACCATAATGAGAGAAAGCAGTACACAGGCAAGGAATTAGGCAGGGTTGCCAGTTGAAATTGAAGGCGTCTCCATTGATGATCTTGTGAGAAAGGGTCTAAGTGGAAGGGCAGAAAGACATAGCCCTGAAGCCAAAGGACCTCAGTGCACTCAGGAAAGACCAAGATGGCCAGTGGGATGGTGGGGCTCAGGAGGGACATGCAGGACAAAGATGTGAATGAGGAGGGACTTGCCAAGCAGAACGTCTGATGCCCTGTTGAGTGTGCATTTTACTGTTGGTCTCTTTCGATTAGGGAGCACCGATATCATGCATAGTGTAAGCCACCACCCTGCTGGTTAAGGGGAAAGCCACCACCCTCCTCACACTCGCCCTACTTATTTGTGCTCGATGCTCCTTCAGGGACTGCCTAGCAGAACCCAAAATCCTGTTTTCTCATTCTTATGAAGAGTAATTCCAGTTTTCTCTTTATCTTGCACTCTCCTTAGTGTTAGACAGAGAGACAGAGGAGAATTTTGCCACTCCCATATGAAGTAGAAGTAGAAACTACATGTGAAATATTTCCTTTCTTTTCTATTTACCCCCACTCTCCAGCACAGAGAATAAATAAGACAGAGGCTAATAGATGGTTAAAACAGTAAATGTGATGAGTGATGCCAGGTAAATATTTTGGGATGTTCCAGTGGAGTGAAATCTTGTGGAAAGAAATGTAGAACCTTCTCTGGAAGGTGTCTCCCCACCATGCCCCCATCTATGCTGTCCGTGTTTACGATGTATGACACAATTGGAAAATGGCATTTTCATGCTTTTCTCGTCATTAGCAGTGTTAAGGTAAACCTGGCTATTCAGCCTACAGTCTTTGGCAGTGGGCAAAGGAAGAAGAAAAGTGGCCCTGATGTCTTTGAAAAGGAAAAAGGCAAGTGCATGGGCCACACCAATGACTTCTGGGCAGTGAGTGCTCCCCTCACACTGGAGGGAACCACATGTAGCAATTGCTGAGGGAAAAGAATGCTCTCTGACACACCCCAAAGCAAGGCAGTCACTAGTGCCCACTCCTCAGCATTCGGGGTGGAATGCAGGCCCATTATCCGCGTTCTCACACACATAGACCGACAGCAGGCGAGTCTACGGCAGATGCCATTCTTTGCACACAGGTGTGACTGGGCCACCTGCATGAGAGCAGGATGTTTTGCTCTAGTTGAACCAACATTAAGAACGCAATAACATGTTTAGCAGATTTAGATGAGTGCTTACTTAATTTAGAAAAACAACCCTCTCTGTATAGAAATATTTATTGCCCGAATAAGCCAGTCAGTGTAACTGATTATCTTGCTAGGGAGACGTGATACGTAAGGTAGATTGGCTAAGGAATAACTTCTTAGTATTAGATGTTTGCAAGATCTGGTCAAGTTCAGGATGGGGGCCAGATGAGAGTTTTGAGATTGTCTGCTAAGTAACGTGCCTTACTTTGCCTTGCCCATAACAGACCCCTAACGAACACCTTGCATGTGTTTTTAGCAATTAGGATATTTCTTCACAGGTATTTTTAAGTATTTATGGCTTTGTTTCGTGCCTGAGTTCATGTTCATGTTCATTCACTGGCACGTGTGTGTGTGTCCACATGTGGGGGATCCGGATAGGAATCCTTGTCATCTGCTCCTTGGAGAGATACTTGGTACTGGGCAGAACTAAGGGCTGGGGATGGGAGAGAGACAGTCCAGTGAGGTCAATAGAATGCCTTTCCAGGAGCCAGCAAAGCCTGTTTTGCGGCTCTGCCTCTTGGTGGCTGTGTGACTGGGCAAGTTATTGATCTCTTAGCCCTTCTGTCTTGGAAGGATCGTGACAATTAGAGATCATGCATGTCCAATGTCTACAGGTATTTTTTTTTCATAAGAAAGAAACTCAAAAACTCTAAAAAGTGAGTTGTTGCCCTAGCCAGGTTTATTCAGTGGATAGAGAGTTGGCCTTTGGACTGAAAGGTCCCATGTTCGATTCCATGCAAGGGCAGGTACCTTGGTTGCAGGCTTGATCCCCGGCCCTGGTCAGGGCATGTATGGTAGGCAACCAAGCGATGTGTCTCTCTCACATTGACGTTTCTCTCTCTCTATTTCTCCCCCTCCCTTCCACTCTCTCTGAAAATCAATAAAAACATATCTTCAAATGAGGATTAACAACAACAACAACAACAACAACACACACATGAGTTGTCTCCTTGCCCATGTAGCTCAGTTGGTTGAGCATTGTCCTGGGCACCAGGAGGTCTCCAGTTCAATGCCTTGTCAGGGCACATGCCCAGATTGCAGCTCATTCCCCAGGAGGGGGATATGCAGCAGTCAGCTGACTGATATTTCTCTCTCATCAATGTTTCTATCTCTCTCTGTGTCTCCTTTCCTCTCTCTGAAATCAATAAAAAAATATTTTTTAAAAAGTGAGTTGCCTAGTATACCATAACCCTCTGCCAATCATAGAGGTTCAGGCAGATTTTATTGCCAGTCATATTGTGCTGGAGTTGAAGTGCTAAGAACACTGTCTTATCCCTCAGCGAGATCAGTTTTAAAAGGTGATCTTGGAGTCCTGTCAAGCACAGAGTGAGGATTTACACAGTGACAAACACATGCCCATGACATTTACTATGAGATTTCCCAGAACTGAGTCCCCAGCTCCTGTGCAAGGGGAAACATGCAATGGGAGAGTTGGGAAGGGGGTATTTTAGCAGAGACATGGTTTAGAGCACAGGGAGTTCTTTTTATTTTTAGGTTGGTATTTAGAAACAATCAAACAATCCCCTTTATCTGAAAAAAAGTGGGGAGGCAGGAGAACTCATCTTGACTTGAAATGCTGGTTTATTTTTTCCCATCGCCACGGTTTGTTTCCTGTTTCTATTAGTCCCGCTGACCTGCTCAGGGCTCAGGGCCTTTTGCAGCTAATTTAGCCCTTTGTAGCTCATCATCATCTCGTTCCTCATCCCAGAGACTTCCAGGGCTTTATGGAAATATCATCCGGGTGTGTAGGTGCTTTTGTGGAGTCTCCAAATAACCCCATCCATCTTCCTGGCATTTCTTAGCTGATCAACAAGAGGTTTACACTGTGCTTTCTTTTATAGCATCTTCATTACCTCTGGCTGTCACACAGCTGCCCATTTCTGTGTATATCGCATCCTCAACTAGGCTCTCTGGTGGTGCCTCTGATATCACTCTGGCCCTTCATTCCACCAGCTGCAGCTCCGTCAGTCACCATGCCACTGACCAGACGGCACATGCTTCTCACTATTTCTCCACTGCCCCTTCTGAGAATCTGTATCCTTCCTTCCATGAGATTCCCAGAAATGGTACAGAGTGGAACTCCACAGCATAAAAGAGCCAGAACTGAAACTTTGGTTAAAACCAAATCAAACCCAACCCAGATGGGTCCCTGATACTGCCTAGTACACAAAAGATGATACATTGAATATTGTTTGAATGGTGAAATTAATTGCTGATCTTGCTACAAAAAATAATGAAATGGAATTAGAGCCATTCGGGTTAAGGGCCAGATGAGTCATCAGTGATAGTCTTAGGAAGTACAAAGAACCCAACAATGGAGTAGCGACCTGGGTTCTCTGTGTGGCAGCTGCTGCCAGCCCGTCCACAGCAGATATTCCTGTTGGACCAGTTCAGGTGGTTTTGTGCTAGAACCTGCACTGATGCAGGGCAGTCAGCTACCACCTGCCACCAGGGAATACCTGACTTTTATTCAGGGGGTAAAGCCTTAGAGGGAATCAACTGCTACAGTTGAACTTCAAGGAGGATGTCCTCACCTCTCTCCGTCTGTGTCTTGGGAAAGCTCATTGGTTACTTCTATTTGGGGCCTCTTCTAAGTGGGATTTATTTTGCTCCTCATCCACTGAACTTGGTGCATCACATCCCCCCTGGCAAGCTGGAACTTGAGGCATCCCTAATGAGATAACCAAGAGAGGCTTGAGTGCCTACACTTAAAACAGGGTTGCTATCTACCTCTGGAATTTGGCTTTGGGAAGCAGGAATCTAGCTGGAGCTAAAAAGTATGAAGTTGGAGCCAGTTCTCTCACCCTCTATTATGAGCTGAATCGTGTCCCCGCCTTCCAAAATTCACATGGTAAGGTTCTAACTTCCAGTATGTATGCTTGCAAATGTATTTGGAGATAGGGTCTTTAAAGAGGTACAGTTAAGGTATAATGAGGTCATTAAGGTGGACAGTAAGCCAATATGACCATGAGAGGACACAGTGAGAAGGCGGCTGTCTGAAAGCTCAGAAAAGAGTCCTCACCAGAAACCAACTCTCCTAACACCCTGGTCTCAGACTTCCAGCCTCCAGAATTGTGAGAAAATAAATGTCCGTTGCTTAGGCCACCCAGTCTGTGGTACTTTGTTATGGAAACCCTAGGAAAGTAATAGGCTATCCAACCCTAAATGTGTTTCCATGGAGAATGTGGAAGGGCTAACCTCACAAAATGAAAGCACAGCTTCTCTGAATATTTCTCAGATAGATAGGTAGATAGATAGATAGATAGATAGATAGATAGATAGATAGATAGACAGGTGGATGGATGGATGGATTGACAGGCAAGTATCAAAGAGAGGCATGTATTACAAAGGAATTGCTTACATGACTGTGGGGGCGAGCCAGGCAGTCTGAAGTCCTTGGGGCTAGCCATGCAGGAAGAGCAGGCTGGGAACCCTCAGGGAGGGACTGACACCTAGTCCACAGGTCAAATTTCTCCCTCCAGGAAGCTTCCGTTGCTTTTGAGGGTTTCCACAGATTTGGTGAGGCTCAATAACCTTTCCCGGGATAGTTTCTGTAACAGACAACTGATTGTAGGTGTTCATTCCATCCACAAATATCTTCAAAACAATACAAAATTAGTGTTTGATACGATGACTTGGTGCCTAATCACCAAGCATCATAATAATGACAATGATGATGATAACTGCTATTCTTTATTGCATTCTTGGTAAGGTATTGGGCATGCTGCTAAAATTCTTACATGTGGTATAGTGGTCCCTCCTTATCTGTTCCAAGATCCCCAGTGGATGCCTAAAACCACAAATGGTACCAAACTCTCTATATACTTTTTTTTTCTATACATACATACCTATGATAAATTTTAATTTGTAAATTAGGCATAGTAAGAGGTTATAGATAATTAATAAAAAATATATAATATGCAGTAATTGTGAATGGCTTTGGGCCTTTATTAAGTAAAATAAGGGTGACTTTCACACAAACACTGCAATGGCATGACAGTCAATCTGATAATGAAGAAGGCAGCTAAGTCACTAACTAGTCAATAGCTTATAAGGTGAGGATGCACTGGACAAAGGGATGATTCAGCTCCTGGGCAGGAAGGGACGGGATGGTGCCAGATGCCATCAGACTACTCAGAATGATTCACAATTTAATTCATATGTGTTATTTATTTTGGAACATTTTTGTCTAATATTTTCAGACTGAAGTTGATTGAAGTTAACTGAAATCACAGAAAGTGAAACTCCATACAAAAGGGCATAGATTGTATTTATGTCTTTTTTTAAATATATTTTTATTGATTTCAGAGAGGAAGGGAGAGGAAGAGAGATAGAAACATCAAGGATGAGAGAGAATCATTGATCAGCTGCCTCCTGCATACCCCCCCACTAGGGGTTGAGCCCACAACCCAGGCATGTACCTTGGCAAGGAATTGAACCATGACCTTCTGGTTCATAGGTTGATGCTCAACCACTGAGCCATTCTGGCCATGCTGTATTTATATTTTTATCCCAATTATATCCTCACATTATCTATAAGGAGGTCAGGGAGGTTACATGACACATTCAAGGTCACATTGGATTAAAAAGTAGGTCTGTGTGATCTCCACATCCAGACTTCAGACCATCGTGCTGTGCTGGTGGCTGTCAGAGGGAGAGACATTCTGGACTCTGGGCTCCATCACTCATAAATGTAGGAAATAGTAAAACCCTAAGGAGCATCTCCCATGTCAGAAGCGATCCATGCATCTGAAATGAGAGAGAGTGTGTGTGTTGGAATCTAGGGCCACACCTAGATTATTCCTTTTGTTTCCAGGGGGAAGTGGACAAGAACCTCAGGTACAGTCATTCCTGCCAAGGGGATTACGGGGGCATTTCCTCGTCAGCTCCCATATCAGGTGGAGGGTAACCTGAACCAGGAAGCCTCAGGGGGGTTGTTCCAAGGCCCCTTGTCTCTAAGCCACTGTGAGCTGTCTTGTCTTCCCCCAGTCCATCCCCCGCCCTGAGCACGAGGTGGTTACAGCACTTTCTAATATAAGTGCAAGCAAAATAAAATTAGAACTGTGCCAGTGGGGGAAAGCCAGCTACCCACGGGTGCCATAAATTGCCTTTCCTCTCACCCCTCCTCTCCTGGGCCCACCCCCCTGTCACCCCCATCAAGTCACCCCAAATAACCTGCCTTGCCTGGTTGAGTCACTGTTTCAGGAGAAGCAGGGCCAGAGAGATCTCAGACAAGCCCAGGGAAGGATGATGCATGGATGATCTGCATTGAAAAGAGAGTGTGCCAAATGCCATGTGATAACCTGTGTGGGTGGCGGAAGCAGACCATTTGAGTGACATCTGTCATTTAGGGTCAAGGGAAAGAAATCAGAGACTGCTGGATGTAGTCATCACATCAGCCACTGTTGAATATGATCCCTTTGCTTCTGCTTCTCTGACATGGACACAGTTATTCTCTCAGGGAGAGTCATTGTTGGCTGTAGCATCAATGACCCTGGTGTTTGATGACCCAGGGGCACCTATGCTATTAGCAGCCTCCCTACACACACAATTTCAAATGTATGGGCACATGTGAATCTCTACAGAAGCAAATTCAAGGTGTAAGAAATTCAAAATCTGGGTACATGCTAGGGTAGAGTGTCTCAGCATTGTCAGGACCCCTTAATGGATTACCAGGGCACATCTTTGTCCCATGGAACCAGAATTACTGGTGCAAGTGTCTGGGACGAAGCATTCACCGGACAGAGGAGTCTCATGCCCCTGGAAGGCTGATAACCTTGGCATGAGGCATTCTCACCCAGGTGCTTTTTTAAAAAGAAGATAAAATAGCATCGATATTTGAGGAGTTTAGTTATTGAGGCTAAAGTGGTTCTATGCTAAGATGATGATGATGATGATAATAATATGATGATGATGATGATTGTAGCCTTAATATGAATTAAAGCAATAATGGTGACATAAGACCTATTATTGAGCTATTGCTATGCCATGCATATTGAAGATCTATGTTCCATATTCCATGGAACACATCATTTGATCCTCTCCCAAATCCTGGAAGACAAGTATAATTGTCCCATTCTTGTTTTTAGAGGTGGAAAGAAATAAATGAGAGCCAAAGGGTTGAATAGCTTGCCAAGATTATGGTGCTAATGGTAGTTAGAATGGATGATTTGTAGGTCATCCGGGGCCTGGAGGCTGATCTCCAAACCACCGTGAGACACAGGCAGCTGAGGGGACATGCAGGGACTCACAACAATGCCTTGAGCAGAGGAAGAAAGGCCCCTATATTTCTCCCTTAATCAATGGTTCTCCCTTTGGGTTGCACATTAGTGTCTCCTGGGGTGCCTTATGAAATATTGCTTGTGTCCAATCCCACAGGGTCAATTTAGGGAGGATGGGCTTGATCATCAATATTCTTTGTTAAGTTCACCAGGTATTTTAATGGGCAGTCAGATATGAGAACCAATGCCTGAGATCAGAGATTCTTAAAATACGGTTTATGGATCAGACTTCAACAGGTCTGTTCCAATTTTTCATTCATGACCATTTATTGAAGAGGTGGGGCATGATTTTCCTTGATTCTCAAAAGGATCCCCTAACATCAACAAACAAACCAAAAAAGGTAGAGCATCGTTGCTTTAGAGGATGATGGTAACCATCACCACCTCCAACTGAGAGCCTACTGTGTGCCAGGCACCAGAGAGGGCTCTCACTGACATTTAGAGATAGACTGTCTCACTGAATCATGAGGGTAGCCCCGGTAATGTCCTAGTTTATACATGAAGGAGCTGAAGTTCCAGAAGGCGAGGAAACGTGTCACCAAAGTGTCACATGAATGAAGGATAAAGCCATAATGCAACTCAAGTCTATTTTATGCCAAAGCTAATTATGCCTGATAGACTTCCCTGATGAATAAGGATTAAAAAAAATAAAAAGTCTTGCCCAGAAATAGGGAAATGAACTTGGAGATAGCTGGAGGGCTTTGCCAGCCACAGGGCATAGAGGAATCTGAACTGGTGCATCATTAAGAAAGCAAAACAGTCCAAGTTCACACTGTGTGACTCAGGATTAATCTCCACTGTCCTGAGGAGCAAGAGAGAAGACATTTGACATTTCTCTCTTGCCTAGAACCTGATCCTTTCTGGAAGCTTCTGGACTTGCTTATGGGGAATGCCTTTTCTCACTTCTTTCCTCCAAAACCTCATTTTGTTGGTCCCTGACTCTGTATCTCAAGCAAGGAAGTGTTATCTGTCTAATGAAGCAGATGTAGGCCCTTCATTGAATCAAGACTCTGCCTTTTATCCAGTTTTCTTCTAATCTTTCTTCCCCAAAGACCTTCTGAGATTTAATTTCTTGTGCATGTGGGAGGAGGATCTTCACAATGACTCAATGACCTTACCCAGCAAGTATGTTTTCCTACATAGATCCTATGTTAGCAAATGACATGGCCCCAGTTGTTGAAGCTGAACTCGGTGCCTTCCTTGATCCCTCCTTCCTGTGCAGCCGGCTCTCCCCCCTGAACGCCCAGTAGATTGCCATGCCCTGACTTGTGGTGCAGAACCATCCATTCTCTCCATCTCTACCATGTCTCAGGCCCTGGCCTCACCTGTCTCTCAGACAGGAAACCACTGTGGCTTCTGCATGATCAACCCCTTGCTTTGCTATCTCTACTTTATCCTGTGCACTCAGAGTAATAGTTTTTAATACCAATCTGATCATGCCCCCACACTACTCTTCTCCAGTGCTGAAGATGCACATGCACACACACACTCACACAGACACAAACACACGCAAACATACGCACAAGCACATTGACACATACATATGCATAGCCAAAGGCACACATCCCTCTGAACCATGGAAATAAAGTGCAGAAGCCTTCACATGAGCCGCCACACATCACAGGATCTTCTTTCTGCTCTCCACCTTCTGTGCCCCCCAGTGTTTCCTTCTGCTGGTTCCCACCTCTGCAAAATTAAGTAGGTAAATGTTCCTCACATCATATGCTTTCATCCATGAGATTATGAGTGAAGTGGTCTGAGTAGCTTGCCTCACAAGGAGAGGATTTCTTGTTTGTTTCATAAATAGCTATATTGAGATATAACTCATATACCATACAATTAACCCATTGCAATGTACCACCCAATGTGTTTCAGTCTAGTTGCAGAGTCGTGCAGTCAACACTGCAATCCAAGGAACATTTCATTTCTCAATGCATAAGCATATGTAATCATCACATTGTAAACCTTAAATATACACAATTTTTGTCAGTTATACCTCATTAAAACTGGGTCAAGAGGAATAACCATGGTAATACCCCAAAAAGATCTTGCAACAGATTAGCATTCATTTACCCCTTCCCTCAACTGTAGGCAATTTATGAATTGCCAATGTTGGACATCTCATAGACTGGGAATCCTACAATAGGTGGCCTTTTGTATCTATCTGCTTTGACTTAGCAGAATGTTTTTAGGTTCATCCGTGGTGTAGCAGACATTGCCAGAGGATGTTCTGTTGTATGGATATATTTTATTTTTAGATTGTTTCCTCTTTTTTTTTTATTGTGAATAAGACCCCCCTCTGCATATCAGTTTAGAGCAGAGGTCCCTCTATTTACTATCAGTAGGAATTCAGCCAGCTATTTGATTCATCTAAGCCTCAGTTCTTTCTTCTGTAAAATGGCCTCAGTAATAGCATCTACCTCGTGGGTCATTGTGATAATGAACTATATAATGTGAGTAAAGTTTAGCCCAGCATATGTTACATAATGAGCACTCCATGAAGTCTGTGCCACTCTTCTAGATTCCCTTTATGTTGAGCTAACATTCTTATGATGGCAGTTGTTGACAACTATTATTTTTTCACAGATGTTCATTTCATTTTCATTCTGTCCTAGTCATTTACTCATTCTTTTCAATAAACCTCTGAGGCAGTCATTATGTTCTCATTTTACATGTGAAGAAATGAAGTCACAGATGAATCAGGAATGTGCCCATGTGCACATAGGTAAGAAAAAGTACAGCATTACCTCTGTCCGAGCCCAGACAAGGACTATCTGGGACCTGCTATCCACTTGCCTCCTGACTTCCAGCCCCGCTCTGCCACCCCCACCAAAGGCATGACAAGAGGTTGTGACATTGCTGGGTCTTAGGAGTGTGACCGAGGATGTAGCTTAGCGGGAACGTACACCTGTTTCTTACCTGGGAAGTGTGCTGGTGGCTTGGAGCCTTTCCCTTTCTTCTGAGGAAAAGCTTCCTTCGCAGCAGGAGAGACGCAATGAGGCATCAGAGAGCACTTCCTAAAGAGTCAAGGTATTGAAATCTTGGGAGGCTCTCCTGAGAAGAGGCCATAGCACTATCTATGCTGACTGTGTTTATATGTGTGTGTGTTTGTGCCTATCTACATATGTGTGTATTTGTTTGTATTTGTTTGTGTTTATGCATTGCATGTTTGTATGTGTATATTTGCGGGGGTGTTTGTATATTTGTTTGTGTGTATGTAGGTGTATGTGTGCATACATATTTGTGTGTATTTTACATGTGTGTATGTGTACACATTTGTATGTATAGCTCTGTATGTACACATGTGTACACGTGTTTATATGTATGTGTGCATGTATTTTGTGTGCATGTTTGTGGGTATGCACATGTATGTACATGTGCACACATGGGTGTGTATCTGTATTTGTGTCTACACATGTGTGTGTATATATGTGCACACATGTTTGTAGGTATATCTGTATGTTCATGTTTGCATGTATGGTGTGTTTCTGTGTATACACATATGTGTTTCACATGATTGTGTATCCATGTTTGTGTCTATGTGTACTTGGGGGGATGCACATGCACCTGGTTGGAGCTCCGTCTTCAGAGGCCAGGCTGCATCCCTGTCTTGCTGACTCTTTCCAGTACTTTGCTTAGGAATAGGGAAGTGAGCTGAAACCTTACATTTTCTTTCTCTTCATGAGTCCCACTAGATCCTTTTCAAATCACTATTTTCTGCCACCCAAAGGTGTGTTTGGAAGTGGCAATTAACAAATACATTTGTGACGTATACATCTTCTTTCTCTCACTCTCCTTCAGTGTGCATGTCATCTGAGACCCATAGAAAGAGATGGAAAGAAAGATGAAGATAGCGATAGTCAGAGAGAGAGAGGAGACATGGAGAGACAGGGAGGGAGGGAGGGAGGGAGGGAGGGAGGGAGGGAGGGAGAGAGAGAGAGAGAGAGAGCGATCTGGATCTGTATCCCACATTAGGCAGCGAGCTCACAGAGGAAGAGGCATGTTTGAGGGAGAAAACAGGAAAACAGTAACTAGGTGTCACTCTTTACCAACAGTAATTGAGCAGAGAAAGGGACAAAAAAGAATGATTTTGTTAACCAGAAGATGTGATTTGGTGTAAGGATTTTAGGGTTCTGTAGTGTGTGTGTGTGTGTGTGTGTGTGTGTGTGTGTGTGTGTGTGTTTCCCTCCTACCTGGCTGTGAGACTTCCACAAGTCACCTCTCACAGTGATAAAAAGGAGTTTCAGCAGGGATTGCCTTTATTTGCCCGCGTCCCCTACAGGAGGTAATCAGGAGCCTGTGGGAGAGCATCAGAAGCCTTGGCTGCACTGGGGGCTTGAACCGGCCCCTTCCCCGCCCTTCATCAACCCCATGCAGTTTGCATGCTCAGCACAAGGTTATTGCTGGGTCTGGGCAGGCATGTGGGCTGTCCTCACGGAGCTGATATCCCCAGTTTCACAAACATGCCTGTTTCCTGCTGGTGTTCACAAGAGGAGGGACAGGGAGGAGGCCTCTGGGGCCCACAGAGCAGGCCTTTGCAAGGGAACATGGCGTTGGCCACCAGCGGTCTTCATTATCCCCCTCAGCACAGGTAGCCGGGCTGGCTTTGTGTCAGGCCTGAGCAGAGAAGCCTCGTTAATTCACCCCCATGAAAATGGAAGTTTCATAAGCATTGACTTAATTAATGAAGAGGCAGGCAGCATGCTCCACCAATTAACACCACAGGGAAAAGGAAAATGGGTTTTCTTTTGGCATGTTGTGCCAAAGTTAAGGACTGTAACACACAGCAAATAAATAGAGATGCTTTTAATGAGCCACAAGATCGAGCTGAATAACTCAGAAAGGATGGTGGGTAAACACTGCCAACTCTTTGCACCGTTAAGAGTAATTGATGAGCATAGTTAAAAGTTTGAGGGGGGAAAGGGACTGTTGGGGCTACAGCCGTGCTCATTTATAAATGCATTTTCCTCTGAAAGTAGCAGTTAGGTGTGTTAATGGATGTAATCTGCAGTTGGAAACAACTATGATGGACTAGGCCAGTGGTCGGCAAACTCATTAGTCAACAGAGCCAAATATCAGCAGTGCAACAATTCAAATTCCTTTTGAGAGCCAAATTTTTTTAAACTTAAACTTCTTCTGACGCCACTTCTTCAAAATAGACTCGCCAAGCCTTGGTATTTTGTGGAAGAGCCACACTCAAGGGGCCAAAGAGCCACATGTGGCTCAAGAGCTGCAGTTTGCTGACCACGGGACTGGGCGTTTGATAGTGACCGGGAAATAGGAGACGTAGCTGGACCAGAAGGAATACTGAGGTGAATTTTTCACACTTGATGGGATTGTCTTTGCCTAAGCCCCTCTGTGGTAGATCGCGGCTCCACATACACCTGGAAACAGAAGGGGGGGGCTTGGTAAAATGGTGCTGGAACCACTCCATTCCTCTCCGAAAGCCAGATGGACAACTGAATGATTTTTCCCTATGCTCATAAGATTAATACATGACCTTCCTTCCATCAAAGGGGTTTTTATTGTTTCTGAAAGAGCAAGTGCATTGTCCAAGGAGGTTCTCCAACCAAAGAGAAATCCATTTGATCAAAAAATAGCAACACAATAGGTTTCAGTAGCTCTTTTAGCTATTTTTAAAGATCTGAGTTGTATTGGCTTTGTCAATGTGGTGTGTCTGGTCCAAATAAACTTCATTTTAAAATTAAAGTGGGGCCCTAGTTGGTTTGGCTCAATGGATAGAGCGTCGGCCTGCAGACTGAAGGGCCCCAGGTTTGATTCTAGTGAAGGGCACATGCCTAGGTTGTGGGTTCAATCACCAGTAGGGGACATGCAGGAGCAGTCAATCAATGATTCTCTCTTCATTGATGTTGTTCTCTCTCTCTTCCTCTCCCTTCCTCTCTGAAATCAATAAAAATTTATTTTAAAAAAATTAAAGTCAGTATCATGGTCAGAGCATTCCCATGTTTAACCCAAGAGAATTCAGTTGTGGCTGCCAGGCCAATGAAACCCAGTAATGTTACATATCCTACCATCCCTGCCTGCTCCCATCAGCCCTAACAACAGAAATGCAGGCAAAAGTGCTTGGCATTCATGGAGAGCTTGCTCTGAAGAGAGGGGGAGGAAGGTGACTGCTCAGTGCGCCTAGGTCTTACCTGCCTCCCTGGTTCTGTCATTTCATCATGCCAAATGGGATTCTATTTCAAATTGTGTATCATTTACCCAAGGTGTCCCTAAGCACAGGCCAATATCTTCATCTGCTCTTGATTAAAAAAAAAAAAAGAAAGAAGAAGAATGCATTATGTCAGACATTTCTGAATGATGGAATGTTGGCACCAATATGGAACCTTCTTAAGCAGTTTCCTAAGACCTGACTATGTGTAAATTTCATTTCATGTGCCCACCGTGGACGAGACCCTGATGTTGGATGTATCTGTTAGAACCTGCATCACTTTTAGTTACATACTTTCAGGTACCATTGCTTCATCTTTTTTTTTTTCTAGTTGAGAGCCAGTACCTAATAGTTTTAAACGATACACTTCATCAGTGATTTGGGACAGTGTTTTTTCAGATTGTGCTCCCTGGACCTGCTTCAGAATCATCTGGAAACCTGGTTTGAAGTGGAGTTCCCAGGCCCACATCTGATCTATTATGTCAGTAGTCCTTGAATCAACATCATTAATGAGCATCCCAGTGTCCCCAAGTTCCCTTGATCTCCAGAACATTTATGCCCTGTTCTACTTTCTGTCTGTCATAACCTAGTGCATTCTGGGGACTTTCTATTGAATGTGTGCTTAGGAAAACTAAATGAATTTGTGTTTCACAGACTGATGAGAAGCGACACCTGTCAGGCTAAGAAAACAATCCACTGTTCTCCAAACCCAGCAACGAAGAGCCTAATTTTTTGGGTTTTCTGTCTGACTGTCAGATATATGTTCATTCTGTTCCCAAAGATGAGGCTAGGAGAGTTGTGACTAATTGAGATTTTATTGGATTGCGGCATTTTATACTGTGGCCCAGATTTAGATGTCTCTCCAAGAGCCATCAGCACCTTTTAGAGGGTGGGATTCAAAACAGTTGCATTGCACATTTGAGGGGTTCAAGAAATAGTTTGGAAATTGTCAGAATAAGGGCTGCCCAGCCACCAATCAAATCTCTGAAGGCAGGGTAGCCACACTATAAAAGGGAAAATCTAAGTTTTTCTTTCTAAATTATGCTCCACACCATGTACACACCTTAACGTGTCAGTGTAGTTACTGTCCATGAGGTTTGTTATTCCACCAGAGTGGCCACAATATTTAGAAGTGAGACCAGAGAACGCAAAGCTGATGAGAAGTGAAAAGTTAATTTCTATTTCAGAGGAGCTTCTGGATTTTTCATAGTTGTGCTGACATCTCAGCATGTCCAACTGCAAAATGGGTAGAAAACCATAAAATGCAGAAGAGATTTCAGAGTCTGAAGTTTCCTCTGCGATGGAAAAGGAGAGAGGCAGCATTTTATTTATTTATTTTTACCATTATTAGCCAATGTGTCCATCACTTAAAATTTTCTCATGAAGACTCAAAACCATGTGTTGAAAGCTGTGTGTCAGCCCTCCAGCTGATGCTATGAAAGGTGGCGGTGAATAGTCCAGCTAAATAAAGTGTCCTCTTTTCAAAAGCCCAGCTGGAGGCAAAAACGTGATGCAGAAATGACCACAGCAGAGGGAAGGTGGCCACAAAGCAGCACAAATTCCTTTCTGCTCTTGTTTATTTTACTCAAGTGCAGTAAGTGCCGGCAATTAAGGTATTCATGCTGCATTTGACAGGCAAGCAGCCCTCATGTACAAAGTCTCATGTTGGCTGTGTAGGTAGCTCCCCTGTCAATCCCAATTATTAACACACTCCTCAGTGATGCTAGTTTCCTCATTCATTCTTACGGAACTGTTAGGGCATGCAGCTACCCAGCGCTCTGTCAAAATGAGTTCTCCCCTTGAAAAGTTGGCAGTGCCGGCAAGTGACAGCCTACAGCTCTCAGGATCCTGGGATCCAGGGGAGGCAACAAGGAACAGTGGTTGTGCGTCCTGGGTGCTGGCTGAGCCCAACACTCCCTTCCTCCACTTGTGAACTGTGGAACCTGTAAGCCTTGCGTCCTCACAGGGTTGCCATGCAGATTAAATGAAATCATATGTCAGATCCAGCCCCATGCCTGACATACAGCAGGTGCTCTGTAGCAACTGATATTACAGTAGGAAGCGGGAAGCACGCAACCACAGGAGGCCCCCAGGGGCTCACCATAAAAGACAGCAGTGTCCCAGCATGTAGAGAAGGTCCCAACTTGTGATGGTTCAACTACATGATTTTCCAGCTTTACAATGCTGCAAAAGCCATACTCCTTCAATAGAAACTGGATTCAGTTTTTTAATTGAATGTACTGGGGTGAGATTGGTTAATATAATTATATAGGTTTCAAGTGTACAGTGCTATAATACATTATCTGTATTTTATATTGTGTGCTCACCACCCCAAGTCACGCCCGCCCCCCTTACTCTCTTCAACCTCTCTCCACTCCCTTTTTCTCTGGTAATTCCCAGACTGTTGCCTGTGTCTGTGAGTTTTTTGTTTGTTTAATCCCAATCCCCCACACCCCTCCCCTCTGACAACTGTCAGTTTGCTCTCTGTATCTATGAGTCTGTTCCTGTTGTGTTTGTTTGTTTATTTTGTTCACTAGATTCCACATGTGAGTGAAATCATATGATACTTGTCTTTCTATAACTGGCTTATTTCATTTAGCATGAAGCGCTCCAGATCCATGCTGTTGAAAAGGGAAAAATATCCTTTTTTACAGCTGAGTAGTATTCCATTGTGTAAATTAACATGGCTTTTTATTCACTTATCTACTGATGGGTACTTGGGAGGCTTCCAAATCTGAGCTATTGGAATGCTGCAATGAACATAGGGTGCCTATATTCTTTCAAAGTAGTGTTTCAGTTTTCTTTGGATATAGTCCCAGAAGTGGAAATGCTGGGTAAAAGGCAGTTCCATTTCTAACTTTTTGAGGTAACCCCATACTGTTCTCCACAGTGGCTGCACCAGTCTGCATTCCCACCAACAGTGCAGGAGAGTCCCCTTTCTCCATATTCTCACCAGCACTTGTTGTTTGTTGATTTATTGATGATAGCCATTCTGACACGTGTGAGGTGATAACTCATTGTGTTTTTAATTTGCATCTCTCTGATGTTTGGTGACATTGAGCATCTTTTCATATGGCTATTGGCCATCTGTATGCCATTTTTGGAAAGGTCCTTTGCCCTATATTTTATTTGGATTGTTGTTTTTGTTTTGTTGTTGAGTTTTATAAGTTCCTTATACATATTGGATAGGAACTGCTTATTGGATGTGTCATTGGTGAATATGTGCTCCCATTCAGTGGGTTGTCTTTTCATTTTGTTGATGTTATTTTTTTGTTGTTGTGTAAAAACTTTTTAGTTTGATGATAGTTACATTTGTTTATTTTTTCTTTTGTTTCCCTTGCCCAAGGTGATATATCAGAAAAACAATATTGCTAAGAGAAATGCAGGAGCTTTTACTGCCCATTCTTTCCTCTAGGATTTTTATGGTTTAAGTCTTGAACACTGATCTTTTCCCAGGCTAGGAATATGCAGTGTGATACACTCTCATGATACTGGGCAGCCACAGTGAGATGATTTTACTCAACTGTAGACAAATGTGGGTATTCTGAGCATGTTTAAGGTAGACTAGGCTAAGCACTGATTTGGATAGGTTAGGTGTATTAAATGTGTTTTTATCTTACAATATTTTCAACTTCTGGGATTATCAGCTACATAATGCAGTCCTAGGTACAAGAAACACCTACCTATATAAGCATTTTTCAGTGGTTCACTGAAGGGGTGTTTGTCCAGGATTCTCACTCATGAAGTTTTGCCCAATCAGGCTTCTCATTGGTAGTGAATTTCTTTCCGTGAAATTCCCAGCATAGACTTCTTTGCTCTGTGGCTTTTCTGCTATGGTTCCTTCTCCTCCTTCCACTTTCCAGGAGACTCTTGTGGGCTGGTGCCTGCTTGAAGGACAGGTTTCTGTTTATTACTTCCCAGCAGCAGCCTAGTAGGTTAGCTACCATGCTGGATGGGGGCAGATCACCTGCATCTCCAAGGGTTAGAGGCTAGCGCAGAGGGTGGATTAGCCAGGGTTAGGGAAGTTATCATTCATGGCTGGGTCAGCCGAAGAACTCAAGTTTGAGACCAGAGTAATGAGGAGGCAAGACCTTCAGGGGAGCTTTCACAGGGCCAGTGAAACCACATGTGCCTCCTATTCTCAGAGCCTGTGGAAGGATTTCTCTCTGAGCCTAGACTTGACAGTGAGTAGTGGACAAGGCTTCAGGGTTTGATGTCTGTCTATGGGGAGCTATATGGACAGATGTGAAAAGAGAAACCCAATCAAACTGTCTTTTTCATTCAATCATGATAAATTAGTATTGGTAATGTAAATAATATAATATGATAGATTCTGCTTAAGTGCTTTACCTGTAGGAGGTACTTAGCATGGCTCCCATTTTATTTTATTTTTGATTTTTTTAAAAAAAATTATTGTTGAAATTATTATATATGTCCCCTTTTTCTCCACATTGACCCCTTCTAGCACACCCCTACCCATCACCCCAGGCCTGCACCACTCTATTATCTGTGTCCATGGGTTATGCATATATGCATACAAGTTCTTTGGTTGAGCTCTTCCCACCCACTCCACCTTCCCTCTGAGATTAGACAGTCTGTTCCATGCTTCTATGTCTCTGGATCTATTTTTTTCTTTAGTTCATTTTGTCCATTAGATTCCATATATGAGTGAGATCATATGATACTTGTATTTCTTTGACTGGCTTATTTCGCTTAGCATGATACTCTCTATTTTATAGGTGGGTTTATTTAGCCAAGAATTTGGAGCAAGTCAAGCTTCCATTGAGGTCAACTGAACTCCCAATCGGTGCACTTTCACATTCTGCTATTCATTTGAGTGTCTGATGCCTAGGAGCTCCAGAAACGTTGACTGGATTCCCCACTACAAGCACATAGTGATGGATGTTGCAGGACATGCGAAAGTTCAAAGCGTGTAACCCCTGCCCTCAGTGGAGCCCTCGGTGGGGATGGATATGAGCCAGGTGGACAAAGGCAGAGAACATACCTGAGAATTTTTAGTTTTTGTTGGATAGAAATGGGCACATTTCTGAAACCCAAAGAGCATTTATTTTCCAGAACTAGCAATTTCTTTATTAAAATCTATAAACCTCTCATGTAATTTGGTTAGCATGACTTGTAGTTTAAATGCACCCAGCTAAAAGTGGACATAAATTAGGATAGGAAGACGTAATTCACATTCATACGCCTTATGCACTTCTTAAATATGTGACTTATCAGTACATAAGTAAAATATGATATATTATTACTATATATTTTTTAAATGTAGGATCATTGGGATAAACAGGTGATTTCCTAACTTGATTGTTCTAGGTTTTATAGGAACTAGATTTTCAAATAGCATTTTCTACCCTGACTCCTCCCTTTTTTTTAAAAAAAAGTTTTAGTTGAAGAACTAGCCTAATGCAGTAATTTATTGAGGAGAGATCCACAGTGCTAATATGCTAATTACAAAGTGGCTTATTTTAGTCTTAGTACAAGCAAACATTATGGAATAAGTTTATCTAAATGTGGGTGATAAAACTCAGCAGCTTTCATGTCAATATGCTGACTCTATCAAAAGCCATTGGCAGCCCCGTGACATTTGAATTCTGCCTGTATGAAGGAGTGGTGCTGTCATCACCCTTGGCCTATGAAGTCTCTCCAAGGTGTCTCTACTCCAGTGGTTCTCAGTCTTGCCTTCAATGTATGGAGCTATAATATACTGCTGTCTGGCCCCCACCACCAAAGCTTCTGATTTAATTAGTAGAGAAGGAGTCTGGGCATCAAGATTTTTAGATGTTTCAAATGAGTGCATGTTGGGATGGGAGAGAGGACATGTCTCAAAAAGGACATGTATTCTCATA
This sequence comes from Corynorhinus townsendii, assembly GCA_026230045.1. Lineage (NCBI taxonomy): Eukaryota > Metazoa > Chordata > Mammalia > Chiroptera > Vespertilionidae > Corynorhinus > Corynorhinus townsendii. The sequence goes on from JAPDVU010000009.1 coordinate 70,600,433, forward strand.
TTTGGGCTATATTGGCCCTGTGGGTGTACTAGGCCCTTGTTATTCTAAGTGTCCTCAGGAGACCAGCGCTATCAGCATCACTTAGGGACTCACTGGCAATGCAGAATCTCTGCTCCCCTCTCCCCTCTCACACACACACTGAAGCAGAATCTGAACTTGAAGGTGGTTTCCAGGTGCTCAGTGCACTTGGAGCTACAGAAGCATGGCACTACCTAGGTGCCAGTGAGGAGAAAGGTGACAATGATGACCAATCTCTTTTATTGAGCATCTGCTATATGTCAGGCACTAGGCTAAGACATGTTGGTGATATGCTTCTCTTTACATTGTTGCAGGAATTAAATGATGCCATGAATGAAAAGCAGTAAACCCAGTATCTAATATACTGACAGAGTTCCAAAAATAGTTTATTATTATCTTGTTTAGTTCTTACAATGACCTATAAAGAAGGCAATATAATTCCTCATGTACAATTGTGGAAATTGTGAGTTACTTGTTCAGAGTGCCCAGATAGTAGATGGAAGAGCTGAATTGCCACCTGAGGTCTTTTACCCAAAGCCATGAACTTAGCCTATTTGCCATAATGTAAAGGATAGGAACTATGACTCTAAATGTAAAGTTTTAGATTGTCTTCCTTCCAAGGCCACATGAGGCTATGGGATTGGGCCTTACAATGAGGTAACTAAACTGGGCCCTGACTGGTGTGGCTTAGTTGGTTGGATGTTGTCCTGTGCACAGAGAGGTTGCAGGCTCGATTCCTGGTCAGGGCTCAATCCTGGTCAGGGCTCAATCCTGGTCAGAGCATGCAGGAGGTGACTGATTGAGGTTTCTCTCTCATCAATGTTTCTCTCTCTCTCTCCCTTCCTCTCTCTCTCTCTAAATCAATAAAAACATTTTAAAAAAGGGATACCTAAGCAAGGCAGGGCAAGGGAGTGCTTTGTTCTCAACACTTTATTTAAGAATGACAGAAATCTAAATAGAACTGCCATTAGTCCAAAGAGGAATATGTTATACTCTTAAAAACATCGATTTTATGCTTCAAAATGGGTTTCAGGCATGGCTAGATCCAGGAACCAAATGATGACTTCCTTAGGAATGTGCCTTGCTGTAACTTCAGGCTCTACTTCCCTTGGTGTTTACTTTATTTCATGGCACATTCTCCCTACATGGTAGAAAGTTGTTTCCCAGCAACTCTGGACTGAGACTACGAGCTTATCATGGGCAGCATAGAAAGAGTACTACTTTCCCAGTCATCATGGCAACAACCCAGTGATAACTCTCTGTATCACATATCCATCCTTGAACCATGGGGCACGGTCTGGAGCATGGGGTATAGTGATTAAACAGGTTTGGACTCAAGGATGAATAAGACTGTATGAACTAGAAGTTCTATATGACTAGGGCTAGAGAAGGATATTTTTCTTCAACGAAATGCAAGATGTTATTCTTACCATGAGGAAAAATTACTGGTAGATGTTGGAGACTGATGTTCACCATAGGGTGTCAGTTCAGGGAGTCAAGGAGAAAGAAGTGAGGCGGGGACAACCGGCATTGCCTCTCCATCTGCCTGCATGTACATTCTGAGGACAATATCCTGGCTCTTCCCCTTCCTTCCATAACAGCTCCTTTCAACTCTGCCTCCCAAGGAAGAAAAGAGCCAACACCGATGGCTCTGTCTGGTATTGGAGTGATACTATATTGTTTACACCATTGACCCATTATCTGTTCAAAGGCACTCTTTAAGTGGATCTTGCAGTCTCGAACTTCCAGACCAGAAAAGATAGCTCCCAAATCTAGTGATGGGTCTAAGGTCATAGCTAATTGGAAGGATTATCTGGATTCCCAGTTCACTTCAAAAACCCATGCTCCTGTATAGTCCTCTCTGCAAATAAATAAATAAATAAGAATGTCATTAAAATAAAACCCAGGCCAGAGATTACAAATTTGAGAATTTGAGGTTTGTAAGGCTAGTGGATTTTATGGCTTGGAAATAGTCTCTTTTCCCCCTCATGTTGTGTGTGTGTGTGTGTGTGTGTGTTAAGAAATAACATTTTATGTAAAAATATGAATTTCTGGCTTCGCCCCATCCCTCCAAGATGAGGAATGACTGGTGTAGAGCTATGGTTGTCCCCTCTGGCAATGCATGCTTTCTGCATTCACCCAAAGCTCCCACCTGGCCAGCGTCAGTCACTTAGAGGATTTATTCAGCACTGGAGGCATCTGAGTTTGCAAATCCTGGTGTAATAGTAGCATGTCACCTACTCATATACATGGTGGCATATGGGATGTGTCAGTCCATCCCCAGAATACCTCCAAAACACAGTGTGTGCTCTATAGCCACATCTCTGTAGTTCTATACTTATTCACACACACACACACACACACACACACACACACACACACACACACGCACACACACAGAATTGGCCTTTGCTCTTTTCTTTCCTTGCCCCCTCTCATTTAGCTCTCTGTATAATCCTCCTCTTGTAACCTTCATCTCCACGATGTAGGAATTTAGCATGCTCTCTACCCAACTGCATTAATAAAGCACTTAACAGTATGCAATTTTATTCAGAATTATTTATCTAACTATCTCTGCTGAAGTGCCACTTCTGCAGCTCTTCATACGTAGCGGTTTCCCTGGGGGCAGCTCTCAGAGTCCGAAAGCCTTGACTGAAATGCAAACCCAAGGATGCAGTTGCACAGCCAAGCATTCCAGGCCCAGTCATGGCAAAACTGAGCACTGACAGTGGGCATTCGGTCCATCCTCCTGGCTCTAGGCTGAGCTGCACCTCCTAGCCTAGGTGCCCTGAAATTATTTCCTTCCTATTGCAATTGCAGGAAACTCTAATCTCATAATTACAGTTTCCTGTCTGGGAGAGCCCAGGGCAATGATGAAGTCTGCCTTAGCTGTTTTACTCCTGGCCTTAATGATGGATTATCTCACATCCCTCTCTCTTTCCATATAGCACGGTTTCTCCATTCAGGCAGTTCTTTATCGTGGGGCTATCCCAATTACTGGACAACTTTTAGTAGGATTCCTGGTCTCAGGCCAGGAGATACCACTAGCACACAGTTGTGGCAACATTTCTTCTATATTGACTGAAGCCCGCTTGGGGCAAATTTTCCCGGTTGGAACCACTGTCTTACAGGAACATGGCACAGATTAGCTACAGGACAGCAGGCATTGTGTTGGGTTTACTCATTGATGTTTGTCAACACACAGTAGATTCCTAATACATATGTGTTGAATGGATGAATGCATTTCCTCCTCATCAGAGCTGAAGATTATATTCATCCCCAAAGTAAAATGAAAAAACTCTAGTCTTTAAACTCACATTTTAGGAGGGAAATCAAGGGCTCCCTTTCATTTCCTTCTCCCATCATCATCATCAAAGGAGTTCAATAAATGTTTGCTGATTGATAGCCTAAATCATTATTATGACCCTCTTAACTTGGATATCTACCTTATGGCAGTCCAAAATAGGTGTGATCATTTCATTTCCTCAGGGATTCATTGCTATATGTAATGCCAACTTTTATAGATTGGGAAATTGGGAACCAGGGAGGTTAAGTAATTTGTTGAAGGCCACAGGGCATAAAGTTGTGGAGACTTGATGCAGACTTTATCTGGCAGGATCCTCAGGATCTTCTTCTTTTCCCTCTGCACCTTATTGTCTTCTCTATTCTGTTAAAGCTCAGTGTAGGATGACAGGAAGAACATTAATCCCAAGGTGAGATATGCAAAAGGTTAAATTGACTTGACTGAGTTTCCCATTACATTTATTTGGGGGGGGGGGGAATTGATTAAAAACAGAACCCCTTGGTCATAACTTCACATTCACTTGAAAATGAGGAAAGAGTTTTATAGACTCATAGCTTCACATTATCTGTTGCATTGTGAGAGAAGAAGATGGATGGAGTGGGGCAAAGAAAATAATATTACGTGGCTTTACATGGAAGGGGCAAGTGAGGAGAAGATGAGCTGGAAGGATGGGAACAGAAGGCTAAGGAAGAAGATACAAAAGAGATATGTGTAAATTATTTTAAAGCATGGTTAAGGGACTCAAGGAGAAATACAAAGAAGGAAGCACTCTAAAAGGTCAGAAAAAGTAGTCAAGTAAGAAGCAAGGTAATTTAAACATAAAAAGGAAAAGCTGCAGATACTTCGTTCATGCTTCAGAAAGCATCCGTCTTAAAGCTAGCGATGTACCAATAATTCACTGCAATCTTCTGCAAGACACGAAAGTGTTTCACAAAGACATGCTTCCCCCCTGAGCTGAAGAATACCTGAGATGAAACCACTAAGTTTTCTCTACATTAACCTTGATGATGATGTGTAGGACCTTGTCCAGTAATGGACATGGAGATGGCCTGGTTAGTTTTCCTATCTATGTAGGGAACCATCACTCAGATACTGATATATGAAAATATTATGGGATGAGAAGGAAAGGAGGGAGAGAAAAAGGGAGGAAGGAAGGGAAAGAAGCTAAAAGAAAGATCCCCCTTCTCACCATCCTTTTCTCTTCCATTTAGTCTTTAGTCACCATCTTTTTTTTTTAAATTGGGTATTTGCTATGTGTCAGACACTGTGTGAGCCACATGAGAAACAGGGGTAAGCAAAACCAAACAGGGCACCTGCTCTGATGGGGAACTATGAGGATGGCAGAAAAGAATCCAAGCATCGTGATTATGTGTGTTGGGGCAGGCTCTGTATTCTTGCATTCACACTTTGCTTCTAGCCTGACATGTCAGCTTCAACAGTTCATTAATTTGAAAGCCTGGCTCTCAAAACCCCACGGATTTGGGGCCCTGGATCAGCACACTGAGGAAAGAGCTGAGTGCCCTGCCTTAATGAAGCACTGCCCGGCAGACTCAGCCCCCATCAGTGAAGGAAAGGAAAGCTGGTTGCCTTTGTTTCCCAAACTGAGCGATGAAATTTGGTTCTTCCTCTGGCCTCTGATGTGCTCATTCTGGGATTTGCTCATAGCAATGCGTTGCAACATTAAATATGGAAGGGAGAGCCACTTGCAGTTGAAAGTGACCTCAAGGTCACCTTAGCCAGCCAGCAGGAATTTGCACTGCTGGGTTTTTGCTCTTTGGACTTAAACTTTCTGCACACTTTTCATCAGTTTGATTTTACCCAATAGAATTACTATTGTGTAGGGCAGGCCATTTTATTCTTAGACAGCTAACAGTTCCTCATTCTATATAAACCCACCCATTCTCACCAAAATTACTGGCTGTGGTTCTATCTTCTTATATCAGGCAAATGGTCACTCTGGTCTTTGGAGCTGTGGGGTCCAAAGCCCTGGGCCAGAGTTCCAGAGTCAGCCCTCATCACATTAGAACCCAAGCAAGCACTCTGGCTCCCTGGGCATCATCAGTCCTTTCTATTAAATGAAGAGTATTTATCAAGGCCTATCTCTCCAGAATTCAGTGTGGAGTGCGTGTGGTTACCTGGAGAACATGAGTTTTCATCACATGGTACCAAGAGGCCCCTATAGCTCAAAACTACCATCCTCAACAGAACAATCCAGGAAGTTAGAACATGATGTGTGTTTTCTGATGTCTGGGTTTAGGGAGAAGGGAGGATTTGGATCAGTTTGACCTGGATCATGTGTCCATCCTTAAACCAATCAGAATGAGTCAGGAGTGGGCTACTATGGTGGGTGTGACTGAGGTGGAGTATTTGAGAGTTTAGTCAGGGAAACGATGGGGAAACAATCACAATGTCCACCACTATGTGGCATCTAAGAGCCAGCAGTTTACCCAACTCAGTCATCATCCTGGCCAAACTTTTAAAGGGCAAAGAGAAGTTTCTCAAAAGATTAAACATAGAATTGCTGTGTGACTCAGCAATTCCACTCCTAATAAATACCCAGAAGGACTAAAAACAGGAATTCAAGCAAATACTGGTACATGAATGTCCATAGCAGCATTGTTCACAAATGCCAATAGGTAGAAACAACAGAAATGTCTACCTGTGGATGACTAAACAAACTGGGGTCTATCTGTGCAGTGGAATATTATTCAGCCACAAAAAAATGAAGTGCTGAGATTGCTAAAATGTGGATGAACTTGAAAAACACCATCCTAATTGAAAGAAGCCTGACACAAGAAGTCACATGTTGTATAACTCCATCTGTATAAAATATGCAGAATAGGTAAATTCATAGAAACTGAGGGCATATTGGTGGTTGTCAGGGAATGTGGAGAAGGATGTGAGGAATAACTGTTTAATGGGGGATTTCTTTTGGAAGGATGAAATATTTTAAAAGTAGACAACAGTGGCAGTTGTACATCATTGCAAGTGTACCAAATACCATGGAATTGTTCACTTTAAAATAGTCCATTAAAAAGGCAAGGAGACCTGGGGTACAGCCTTGGTGAGATATGTAACTTGCTTGAGCCACCTATTTCTTTCATAAAATGGGCAAGAGATGTCTACATCTTTGGATCATGGAGGGATTCAAAGGAGCTAATGTTTATAAGCCAACTGCTATGCTCAATAAATCCCACACAGGCAATCCCCTCAACACACATGCTTGTATGCACATTGACACCCAGATACTTCCTGCTCAGTAGGATGGCTTTGAAGTTTCAGATAACACATGTGAAGAAGTTACCTCCCACATATTATTATCCAAACTTGTCATATCCACAGCCCCGATTTCTCAAAACTTGCTATTTCACCGTCTCCACAGCAGTCAGGCTGTAGTCCCCGCCCCTAGCACTGCAGTGGGCTGCCCTTCCTGCTCTATTTCCTTTGCTTTCACTAGATTCTTCTCACAGCCGCCAAAGAACACATCTCAGAATGCATACCAAATGCGTTTCCTTCCAAGCTAAAAACCTCACTGCACTTACAATTAATTCCAACCACCTTCACGTAAAACCCTCAAAGGCTGGCTGCTGCCAATCTCTCTAAATCCATCCCCTTTTTCTCATTCTGATCCTATTGACTGACTTGTCGGAAGCTGGCTCCATCCCAGCTGAACAGTAAGTCACCTTTGCAAAGACCTTCTGTACCCACCCTTTTCACTCTGGTGACGCCACTTCTGCTTTCTTCTTTGCCATGGCACCCTGTTCATTTGCTTCAAAACCCTTATTACCATTTGTAATTTTAAACAATTGGCTTGCTTTGTGCTCATTGTCCACCTTATGCGTGAATGCAGCTCTGCCGACCAATGCGATGCTTGGTGTATAGCAGGTCCCCATCAGTGCTTGTTCAATGAGACCACTGTGTGGACATTGTTATCATTATAGTCCTGAAAATGCTACAGAGTCTGCTTTGCCCCAAAGTACAAACTGGTGAAATTATTAAAGGGATACAATCATCATTTGCCTTCCAAATGCCCCACTGTTTCTCTATCCTCTGCCATTCCAACGAGGAGTGTGACTTTGGCTCAAGGTGGCAGCCCATTGAACTTTGACCCCCCCTTTTATTTATGATGTATATCTCAGGGAAAAAGGACAACGTCTGGGAATTCATTAAGGGACAGCTTTCCCTTCAACTTCTTCCTCGAGTTTATTTCTCCCTGCACCATCCTATTAAGGGAAAAGCTAATTGACCACAAGCTTCATTTCTGCTGAGCTCAGCCCAAAAGTCCATCACTGCTCAGGGGGAGCTACTCTGACTGTTTAGCCAATGGACACATTTCCATCTGGACTCGCTTTGCTGGTCCTGAGAGACTAGATGTGAATGCACTTCATTCTGTTTTGATACTTATCATTTTCAGCAAAACTGAGACAACCTCAAGGAGTCATATTACAATGAAAGGAGAGGGGTGGCTTGGGAATGATTTTATTAGCACGTATATTCTGTTTTCATCGCAATCAGCTTTGCTCACAAAAGTATGCTCTGCTGCCTGACGCCCCAGTCGGATGCCTGGGTCACAGCAGTCAAGCAGTGGCATGCTGCAAGGGACCATGAGTCCTCATCTGCTCAAGGCAAGGGTTTCTCAGACCACATAAAGAGTAACCCTCCTGGGGAAACAATAAAAATAAAGATAAAAGAATTGGCTTCCAGCAAGTTTGTGTTGCATAGAGCACGGAGCTGTAAGAGTTAGGACCAGAAATCCATTTCCTTTGGGTTCCATCCATGTTCTAGTAAAACTACCAGGGGAGAAAGGTTATCCTTAGGCAGGAAATGGTAAGAAAGAAAGATGCATCTGTGAAATAAGCTCCCACAAAGAAGGGAGACTAGCTCCAGGCTTTTGCCCTCAGCCTGGAGTAAAAACACCTTGTCCCGAGTATGAAGCACTTAAAATGGAGTTTTCTAGATGTAAACAATAAAAAAGTGAATTTGTTATTTTACCAAATCCTCCAAACATCTTGTCCTGAATGGAGACATCAGAAGCCAGTAATAAACTACAGTCATTTTCAATGTCCAAAAAATTCAAGGCATGCCATGTTGTATACATGGATGTTTTTTAGCATTGAATACATAGAATTTTCCCTTAAGAATTATTATCCAGCCCTAACCAGTTTGGCTCAGTGAATAGAGCATTGGCCTGCGGACTGAAGGGTCCCAGGTTAGATTCTGGTTAAGGGCATGTACCTTGGTTGCAGGCACATCCCTAGTAGAGGGTGTGCAGGAGGCAGCTGGTCAATGTTTCTCTCTCATCCATATTTCTAACTCTCTATCCCTCTCCCTTCCTCTCTGTAAAAAAAGCAATAAAATATATTTTTAAAAATTATTATTATCCAAAATTTATAAAGGACTTATATAACTCAAATAAAATAAAAAAACACAAGTAATCCGATTAAAAAATGGGCAAAATACCTGATTATACACTTCTCTAAAGAGGACATACAGGTGGCCAATAGACATATGAAAAGATGCTCAGTGTCAATAATAATCAGATAAATGCCAATTAAAACCACAATGAGATATCAGCTCACACCTGTCAAAATAGATTTCATCAATAAATCAACGAACAACTACCGTTAGCGAGAATGTGGAGAAAAGAGAACCCTCTTGCAGTGTTGGTGGGAATGCAGACTGGTGCAGCCACTGTGAAAAGCAGTATAAAGTGTACACAAAAAAGAAAAAATGAAACTGCCTTCTGACCCAGTGACTCCACGTCTGGGGATATATCTGGAGAAACCTGAAACACCAATTCAAAAGAATATATGTACCCCTATGTTCATTATAGGATTATTTACAATAGCCAGTATTTGGAAGCAGCCCAAATGCCCATCATCAGATGAGTGGATGAAAAAGCAGTGGTACATTCACACAATGGAATATTATGTGGCCATAAAAAAGAAGGAAATCTGACCCTTTGAGATAGTGTGGATGGATCTGGAGAATATTATGTTAAGTGAAATAAGCCAGTCAGAGAAAGATAAGTACCATTTGATCTCACTTGCATGTGGAAACTAATGAACAAAATAAACAAACTAACAAACAACAAAAAAGAAATATTCATGAACCTCTCCCAATTCCACTTTCAGAAACATATTGTAGACTCTCTTTTACAGCCATAGCGTGGACCTAAGAGATTTATTTCTCCCACTGCAGTGTTATCAGGTCTGCCTAGTGAGTTTCTGCTGGGCTGGTCCATGTCATAGTGAGAGTCTCTCCAAGACATGCCTGGCTGGAAGGAAGAATGGGAAGTAGCACAGGTTCTTTAGGAAGCTTATAAATCTACACATCGGTGTCAGTCACACTAATACTAAACATTCATTTGGCAGCATATATCTTCAAAGTGCTTTAAGCGGTTGGCCTTCCTTAGAAAGAAGAGAAGAGTCCTGCCATGGGAATTTTTACTTTGCATTTGAGGGGCAGGTCATACAGAAAGTCAGCAACTTGTTCAACATTGGCAAATGGAGGAGCCAGCCTGAGCTGGTGGTGGAATTTCTGGCCCTTGGCTTAGGGCAGGGTGTGCATGCAGGGGGCTGGAGGGAGAGTATCAGGCCCACTGAGCTGAAAAGAACAGAGCAATTCAAGAACAGATTATTCTGGTGGAAGAACCTTTATTCCTACAACGTAGACATCACACACCAACAAGGAGAAGCTGGTAATTTGTGACACAGTGTGAGCCCTTGCAGCTGTATCACTTCTGTGCAGTGAATGGAAGCATGTGGACTAGAAGAAGGGGCCTGCTTCCCAGTCTGAGAGGATGAGCAGCCACGTTATGGGTGAACCAGCCTTTCTGGGAGGAAGATGACAGTGTCCTCTCACATGGCATTGAGAACATCCTGTTGGGGGATGGAGAAAAGCTATCTCTTTTTCCTTCCTGGCAATTTATGAATTAAGACTTGCTCAAAAAAATTTTTAAAGTTCAAATCTAAGTAATATCCTGTGTCAGCTTGCCATTCCAGTTTTTACTGGCATTCCAGTTTTTACAGTCGAAGGCTATTAGTCAGTGAAGCAGTGTGTATCCATATGAATATTGATCGCTGTCTCTTTGCCCTCCTTTGAGTGATCTCTCTTAATGACAGCCCATTTCAATATTCGTTAGAAAGGTGTGTTTTCTGGATTGCACCAGAACTGATCAGGGAGTGGAAGGATTTAGCTAGAACATGGGCATCTTGTTTAAATAGCCCCTCGGATCATGAAGATCCTGGTTTTAGTCTGTCTGGATTTTACTCAGCTCTTCCGCATCTCAGAAATTCAAGCATCTCCTTATTTTTGTTTTATATCAGACACCTAAACAATGCTACTAGTAAGCATTCATTTTCTCATACTTAAAAGCTCATGCATCAAAGCAAATATTCAGGTGGTATATCTTGGATTTTTAAAGGGAAGCCCAAACACTCTGTAGTCAGGGTGAACCAGGGTTCATAGGCTCTGTTTAACACTACATTTCCTTAACTCGGTTTATGAGTAGAGAGAGAAGAATGCCACACATGCCGAAAGCATGTCACCGGTCCCCTCCCATTGTGTCTACAGTGCCATGCCCTCTTTGGGGAGGCGCTGAGCCTGCAAGCACATACTAGTAGATGCCCTCCCATGCTCCTCTCAGCTGTTGTACAATCCGGCAGAATCTTTCTCTGCTCCTAGCTTACCTTTTGGGCTGTAGTGTGTTACGGTCAACTTCCCAGACAGCGATAGATCTATGTGGCTTTGAGTAGTTGTTTGGAGAAGCATTTTAGCAACTTCACATTTTTTTTAATTCTTCAGTATCTCCAAGCATGCAGTTATTTCACAGTCATTGCAAATGCAGTCAGTGCTAAGGGATTGTCCTGCTGGGGTTGGCCAACATGTCTGATTCTCAGCAAACACTTGGTTCATTGGAGGCACACATCCGTGTGAATGGTGATGGGAAGCCTAGTTCTCTTCCTCTAGAATGTCTGGTGTCAGCAGCATCGAGCAACATCACTGCACCAGCAGACTGCGTCTGGGCTGTGGACTGGGTACGAGGCAGAGGTGAGATGGGCCGGCTCAGGAAGAGGAAAGCCACGGCTTCAGGAGGAGAGGCCATTACATCACCCCCCAGCCAGGTTTAGCAGAGATGGAGGGCAGTGTGGGTTTTGGGGGCAGCCAGCGGCTTCCCAAACTTCTCAGGGACAGCAACACAACAGCCAACACAAATGTCAGTGGAATAAGCCAGCGTGCCAGGTGCCTTCATGAAAAATAACTTCCCCTGCTGGCATCTTGGACTTGCCTGGTGATCTGGAAGGCGCACTGGCCTTTCCTTCCAGCCGGGACCAGGAACTCCTCTGCCCTTTTTTCCTCCATGTCAACCAAACACTTGGCTAATTCACCAGAGAGCACAGAAGGGACTCTGGCCTTGGCCTTAATTGAGCATGCTGTACATAATAACGACAGCATTAGGAAGGGTCCTTCCATAGCTCTGTCTACGGAGGAGACAGGGCTCTAACTGCTGCACAGATTATAACTCATTTGCATATCTGTTATCTAGCTCCAGGTCTCATTAACCTAAAGCAGTATGGAATGAGCAAAGTAAAAAGCAAATAATCCGGTCTCTAGAGTTGGACTAACTAGCTTACTCTCCCAGTCTGCCTCTTTCCAGATGTGTGGCTTTGGAAAATAAAGGCTGCTCTCTTTGCCTGACCCATCTCTCTTTCTCTAGCTTCTTAAAACAGGTCCTGCTCCTGCCTCCACAGGACATTTGCACAGGCCATTTCCTCTGTCCAGAACATTGACTGTTTCTTCTCTTCTGAATAAACCTTCCTCATTCTTCCAACCTTGGCCCAATCACCATGTTGTTAAGAATGCCCACTCCTATCTCTTTCCTACCTTCTGTATCTTCCAAATTCAGAGTCTCTAATACATTCATATGCATTTTCTTTCATTATCTTTTTCTTCTTCCTAAGACACACAGTTTGATAGCCCCGTGGGGCTACTCCTACCATTTATGTGGGAACTGTGGGTATTGGGGTGTTCTGAGAGTAAGGTAGAATCGGCTTGGGTGTGAAACCTCACAAAGTACATTAGGTGGAGCCCATGTGTGCGTGAAAGATGAGATGAAATAAAAAAAAAAAAAACCACAGGGAGGTTTTGAGGTACTGTTGTCCCCTTTAAGTGTGTGATATCACATGTGTCTAATTTGAGTATTATTTTGTTATTCTGGACCCTTGATATAGAAGGTTAGATTATTAGAATTTGCTGAGGTTTTTTCTGTGTTTCCTTGAATCAGCAGTAACTCATTTAAGAATGAAAATGGAGCCTGTGGCTTGTAAGAAGAAAGTAAGTATCATTTACATTCATTTGACGCCTTGAAAGTCCTACTTGAACAGAATCCATATAGCTCAATGTACTCAAGGAGGACATCCCCCATGTTGATGAGTATTTCAACTGTCATGGAATTCTAAAAACTCTTTACTTCATAGAATTCAAATAATATGTAATAATAACATAATTTAGGAAATGATATCAGTCACTGTTCTAAATACTTTACATGCATTAATTCACTAACCTGCATAAAATACTTGCTACTTATGTACTGTCATTCATAATTTATAGATGAGGAAACTGAGACACTAACAGTGTACTTATAAAAAAATTCCCAGTAGATGCATTTAATGTGTGTTATAGACAAAACACAAATATGTTATTCTAGTATATTGATTTCTATAAATGGATACTGTTTTTTTAAATTTTGTTTCTTACAGCACTGATATTACTTTAGATTGTAAAGCAACAGCACAAGTATTCTGCTTTAATGTAGCATTTTCCTTCTTCCCTCACTGCCCCAGCCATTGCCTTGGGGGCAGCGATGACAGCTCTGGCCATTATGGGATTTAAGCCACAGGGTTTGGGTTGGGAAAGCAACTTTTTGTGTGTTTTTTAATTATGAAGTGGAGATTATGGTATTTATATCAGATTGCCTTTCTGGCTAGGGATGCCAAACAAGGGAGTCTCTCTTGCATGTGGAAAATGGGAACCCCCCCTGGAGAATTGATTATTCAGAATCCTGAAACATGTCGCCCCACATCCAACATAAATCATGCTAGAGTTTTCATACTCATTAGTCAAATTCTGCCACTTCCGTTTCAGTGCTGGTATTTAATTCATCTCAGCTTGAGTGGTGGATGTGGCCCAAGCAGAGAGCAAGTCACCTCCTGGCCACTTAACTGCCATGGAAAAAGGATATGACTCCCTGCAGTATTATGGGATTTGCAGTATGCCAAAATTTAAGTGTGGCTCTTTAATTAAAACCCTTTGGTTCATTCAAGCTGACTCACATGTTTCTGGGCAGAGCATTTTGAAAGTTATTAAAATTTCACAGCAAAAATGTGCATGGCATGGACCATTATGGATTCAGTTTGGGTTGGGGCATTGTGGAAGGGTTATCTAAAATGTTTTGTTTTATCTGGAAGTTATAGTAAAGAAAAAAACATGTTCCTTCTTTACCTCCATTATGTTTCTGGTGGGAGAGCATTATGAAAAAATCCACACCTGGAAAAGAGATATGAGACAAATGGGTAGTTACAATTATACATATGCATACACACAAATATATATTAATACTCATATGTCCATCTCCGCATTCCCCCTTTCTCTTTCTCCTGTTAGAGATATATGGATAGACATGTACATGTGTATGTATACACACATATGTAAATACATATAATATATACAGATATACATACATATGGGTTATATGTCCATATATGTGTATATATTAAAACATAAGTGCACATATCTGGAAATGTGTATATATCTATGTATATGTATGTATTTAGAATTTCTTAGCCTCAGAATAATTGGTAATTTGAATTGAGAAGTCTTTGTTGTGAGGTAGATGATCTGTACTGTGCACTGTAGGATGTTGATCAGCATCCCTGGCCTCCACCCAGTAGATGCCATTAACACACAACATCCCAGTAGCTATAACATTAAAAAATATTTCCAGCCATGGCCAAGTGTGGGGGGATGGACTGCCCACCTACTGAAAACCACTGATCACTGCTCTATACACACACGCGCGCATACACACCCAAAAGCTCATATATGTCGCTATCATAACACACTCAAAGGTATATACATACATTCATATATATATATATATATATACACATATATATACACACACACACACACACACATATATATGATATACACACACTCATATATGTTGATATCAGATACATTCACTCATATATGAGTATATCATATATACACACATGTACACTCATATATATGGGTACCAGACATATACTCTAACACATGGAAACCATTATTTCATGAGTAGTTTAATCAACATGATTGGAAGCATTAACCCAAAGTTCAAGAACATGATTGCCCATAAATTCCTGAGCAAAACAAGTGAAAAAATAAATGCTGAATAACAGGCATGGCAGATCATGATGGGGAAAGCAGGCTCATTTGATGCAGACACATTGGGCTATGTAACATGACAGCTGTGTGACCTTGGACAGGTAACTAAACTTCTCTGAGTATTAGTTCCCTCATCTATGAGATTCAAGCCATCATGGTTATTTTACAAAATTTATTTTTTAAATGATGCAGAAAAAGCAGAAGGTAGCAAAGGGATGAGTCAAAATGCAGGCAAGGAAGAGTACCTCCAGTTTCTGTACATGTTCTCATGAAATGGCTAGAGGGATCTCTAATACCCTTTTCCTGAATGTACCCTATGCCCCAAGAAGGTTCAAATCCTGTCACTTTCTTCAAACGCCACCTTCTGTGGCAGGCCCTGGAACCCACTGCATGTAAAAGGAGAGGCTCTCCGTATAGGTTGAAGGCATTCTTGGCACAGGAAAGGTTAGCTCTTCAATCTTACCATTTGCCCTCATGGATAGGGTGTACCTCCACTGGCCTCCTCACTCACACATGCACCAAAGAAAGAGGATGCTCTGCATTGCATCACATCTTGAGCTTCCAGTGGTCTCCAGGATCAACAAACCTTCAGAAGTGACAGTTGCCCAAGGCTTACCACGCAGTCAATCCATTCGAGTGCTAACAATTCTGATTTGCATCCATCAGCCAGTTGGATTGGGTTTGTGATTGAGACTTTGGCCACATGTATGACTGACATGGTTGGATGAATGAACTGTGTGATAGAACTGATTAAACAGCTCGCCAAATGGCCAATCTGTTGATTCAGACCTGATTATCTTGGTCACATGTGGACCAGGCCACCAGGATAGTTGTGAGGTCTGTGTTCAGGTGTGAGGGCTGGTTTTTCATATTCTTGTCCTCCATATGAGACCATGTCTGCCCTACATCTCTACCATCTTCATCTTATTCCTTCTTTTGTTATCTTCCTCCTCCTCTTACTTGTGTGACTTGATTTTTAGAATGTCAAGCTCTGGCATATATATTAGATAGATGATAGATAGATAGATAGATAGATAGATAGATAGATAGATAGATAGATAATAAACAGATAGACTAGTTATACATATAAATATATAAGTAGATAGTATAATAATGTATCCTTTTGATTATCTTTTTCATTAACTTAAAATGGTTGAAATGCCAATATAAAATACATTTGAAGGTTTTCATTAAAATGGTAACACAGCCAGTATTAAATCAGAAAGTGAGTATTCAGCACACATTTATCGATCTGCCACCACGTGCCAGTAACTATTTTCAGCACTTGGTATGAATTCAGTTCACTTACCCCTAAAACAAACCATAAATTATGGATAGACATTCTCCTTGTTTCATAGATGAGGAAACCTGAGACACCGAATGTCCACACATGGCATGGCTGGACCAGAGGCAGTTTCAGGTAGCAGCTCCAGACCCCTCGTTTTTGACGATGAGGCTGTACTCTTGGATTTCAGATGATCAAGGATCTTCATTTCTAGTGTTGGAACCAGAAGATCCACTAAACGTCTAAAGTCCCATAGCAAGCTTTGCATTTGTGTCTAGTATACGTTTTTTTTTTTTCTGTAGAGAAGGTTCATAGCTTTTAAATCAACGTCTGCAAGTGATTTTTATGTTCTCAACAAGATTAAATAATCTCTATATGTTAAAGATTTTTTTTGGTTTCTGTTTCTTAGGTCATTTTCTAGCTCAATTTTAAATGGCCACATTGTCATTGAAGGGTGTCTTGATAGAAAAATAATGTAAAAGTAAGTGAACATTCATGGGAATATATCTTTCACCTTTCTCAGAATGTATTCTAGGGAAATGCCAAAATATTCACCTGGAAATGAAAACCTGAGTGTTGCATTGATGACACGCTTGTCTTCATGATCATCCTGAGTTTGAAAGCCGCTAGTGCTTGAGCATCTTCTTCGAACCCTGAAGATGCCCTGAGCAAACCATTTTAGCACACTTTATTGTTATTCCTTGTCATGTTGAGATCAAGTTTGGCCATCCTCTTAGCATATTCCATTTTCTTAAGTGGGAGTGTGTTTCTGGCATGCTTCCACTGGCATCAGAGCCAGCAGTCACTTTTGGTTGCGATGCCACCGGACAACAGACGCTTTAATCAGCACACAACAGGGCTGGCCTAGGGCTCTGTTATAGCAAATACTCAACCAATGGCACTGCCAAAACCGTGGCTTGTTATCTGTGAGGCCCTTCCACTTCTCACTTTCTTAACCCAGGAGCTGGGAGGTGAACATACATGCGGGAAGTGGGCTGGGTCATAAAATGTATAGCCAGCTCCATGTACTGTTCATATCCCCATCTCTGATCATGATGGATGTAAAAAGAGATCTTCCTGGACTATAACAAAGCATCATATCACATGCGAAACAGTTGTCAGCTGACTCTTCACATTAGGGCCACAGTGGGAAGCAGTGGGACAGGGGCAGAGTGAGGAGTTCATGCTCAGTCTAAGAGTGGCAGCTGCTTTCCAGCTCCTGGACATTTTTTTCAACATAGGAATATATCAGATTTTCTGATTTTCTTTTCAAGAGAGTCTCAAAATCTTTTTTTTTTTAAATGAAATCTGTCCATTTGAAAATTGGACTTCTGGTCCTGGCTGGGCAGCTCAGTTGTTTAGAGTGTCGTCCTGATACACCAAGGTTTCAGGTTCCAACCTCTGTCAAGGCCCATCCAAGAATCAACCAATGAATGCATAAATAAGTGGGACACAGATTAGTGTCTCTCTATCTCTCTCTCCCTTCCTCTCTCTCTAAAAATCAATCAATTAAAAAAATTGAACTTCTGATATAATACTTTATGCTTTACTTGGACCAGACAAAACATATAGGTGTGGTCACCTTCTTTGGGTTACTGGTTTGAGACAAGGAGAGAACATTATGATATGCAACACATGTTTTCATACTCAATAAAGAAAGAAAAAATAAAAAAGAAATCTGATCTTTAGGACTTTTTGAGGAAGTAGCACATTAATCTTTGGAGAAGCTTGAGTGAGGCTGGAGCAGATGGACAAGTGTCCATAGCCTAATGGTCTTATTTGTTGTTTTTTTTTTTTAAATATTTGTTTTCTGTCTCAAAGATACTTAAGGTCAGTGTTAAGTTTTTTTGTTTTTGTTTTTTTACTTCAATTTGACTATCTGCCCATTCATCTTTCATAGTTCTTTGGACAATACTTCATGCACTCATACAGTGCTTCCCAATTTCCCAATTACTTTCTCTTTGAGTTTATCTAACTTAATCCCTATAGTCTTGCAAATAAATTCTCGATTTTCCTAGCCCATATCAACTTGAAACAATTCAACAAACACAATTAGCCCAAGGATGGAAAAGAAAGTATAGATTTCGGTGTAAATACAAATTTATATTTTGACTACAAATGTGGCATACATTATCCCCCTACCTTAGATGAATGACTAATCACAACTGCTAAGTGTGTTTTTACTTTTTACTCTAATAAAATATTTTGAGAGATTTTTTTTTTACAATTCAGTTTGGCCCTTAAACTGGTAAATGTTTTACTCAGGCATGCTGAAGCCAAGTCTATTTTAGAAATAGGGAAGTTATAACTGCTTTTGAATTTGAGAAGCAATTTGGAAACAATCCTTAGCCTCTCCACAGCCAGAACCCTAATGCAATCCAGCCATCTCCCACCTGAACAGCTTCAACAGCCTCTCCCATCTCCCCCTTCCTAGCCTCCCTCCCTAGAGTCTGTCCACTACAAAGCATACTTGGAGATTGTTTCAAAACGATAACCAGAACATTGTTCTCTTGTACCTACAGTCTTCTGGTCAGTCCCCATTGTAACCAGAATTGAATCAGGATGCCTTATTATGACCAACAGGCTCTGTGTTATTTGCTTCTTGATTTCCTCTCTCTCTACTTTTCCTCTTGTAACTACACTGAATGCTGTGATCTCTTTTCCTTTTCACTAACATACCAGGCTCATTCCCAACCAATGGCCTTCAGTCTTGCACATCTATTGACTGTCATCTTGTATGGCCCCCTACTTATTCACGCAGGTTTAGTGCAATTGTCTCTTTCCTGTCCTCCCTGGTAAAACACATGCCTTGAAATTCATGGATTGCTGTGGTGCTGATGGCTATGGTCTCAGCACCATGGACAGCACCTAGAGCTCAGAGGGTGCTTGTAAAATATTGGGTTCAATGGCTGGTTGGCTGAATGATCAAACTGGACTTCAGCATGAAGGACTTATTTCAGAGTCAAACCACAACTCCAGGTCTGCCATCTACTAAATGTGCAAGTTACATAACCTCCCTAAACTTCAGTGTCCTCATTTTAAATCAAGAATGAGAACAACGCCTCCCTTATTAGGATACTGGGCATATCCTGTTGCTATCACTACCTAACAATCACAAAATCTAATTGTCAGGCAACAGTAAGCTTTTATTTAGCTCATGTATCTGGAGTACAACGTGGACATTGGTGTAGGCTGGGCTCAGTCACGTGATCTAGGAGATGCTGCTGATCTAGATTGCACCAGGCTCAGAAGGCTAAGCTTGGGAGAGGCTCTGGTCCATGTGTCTCACATCTTTCTCCTGGGAGCAGTAGGCTAGCCCAGAGATGTTCTCATCATGATGAGAGAAGCACAAGAGAAGAAGCCCAATGCTGCAAACACCTTCAAGCCTTTAGCCACATCACACTGGCTACCAGTTAACATACCTTGGCCAAAGTAAGTCACACAGACACAGCTCACAGCCAAAGGGTGAGGAAGTACATACTGTCCCTGGAGCTGGGGAGAGAGTAAATATTTCTACCATGCACTATATGGTTCAAAGATCTACCATAAACTAATAATTGAATGATAGAATGAGTTTTAAGTACCAGGTACACAATAGGTGCTCAATAACTGTTAGTTGAGATTATGATTAACAATAATAACATATTATCTATATCTATAAAAGCCTAAGTGACCAAAGGACCGGTTGACCGGCCGCTATGATGCGCACTGACCACCAGGGGACAGATGCTCAATGCAGGAACTGCCCCTTGGTGGTCAGTGCGCTCCCACAGTGGGAGCTGACCAACAGATGCCAGGCGCCCAGTTCACAGTTGGCAAGCACAGCTGCAGCACCCTGAGACTTTCCCACCTAAGTGGCAGCACTACTGAGTGGTGGCGACAGGTGCAATTGACTGGGATGAGCTGGACCCAGGCAGCACTGGGCCCGGGCTCTGGCTCCTCCCCAGCTGCCTGCCACTTTGCACTCTACCACTTTCCTTGGGGGATGTTGGACTGCTGGTTTTGGCCCGATCCCTGGAGGCTGAAACCAGCAGTCTGACATCCTCCAAGGGGTCCCAGATTGTAAGACGGTGCAGGCCAGGCTGAGGGACTTTACTGGTGCACGAATCTGTGCATGGGGCCTTTAGTTTTTCTATAAGATCAAATGCATGACACTTTCAATAAAATTGAGCTTAATGAGTAGTTTTATATTAAAACAGCCAAAGCTCATAAGCTATATTTAAATGAACTTATATCTGACTTAGCAATTTTGGGATTTTAAGAACACATTAATTACTGCTTATCATTATACATTTTTCAATTCAGTTGTCACAGAATATGGTGAACATAGCTTCTTTAAATTTAGGTTATTGTACATTTTCATCACAAGGAGGAAACTTGAGGCTGTCTGTGTTATTTTTAATTAAAATGTTTCAGTTATAGTCTAATTTTAATATTATTTTATATTAGTTTTATGGTGTATATCATGGTGGTTAGACAGTCATATACTTTACAAAGTGTTTCCCCTGATCTTTCCAGTACCCGACTGGCACTATACATAGGTATTACAATATGATTGCCTGTATTCCCTATACTGTACTCTGCACCCACATGACTATTGTAACTACCAATCTGCACTTCTCAATCCCTTCAACTTTTTCACCCAGTCCCCCAGCCCCTCCCCTCTGGCAGCCATTAGTGTCCTCTGTGTCTATGAGTCGGTTTCTGTCTAAGAATTCTAAACTGTGGTTCTGGAATGAAGACCAGCTTCCAATTTGGGAATTGGTCTGTTTAAAGGCTAATAAATCAGAGAGATCATAGCTCTTGGTTTTGAGCCTGGATTTCTTCATCTGTCCTTTGGAGATAATACTAGTGATGTCCTAAGGTCCTTAGAGGTTTAAAGATGAGGCTAACAAAGCATTAACACTGGTATGGCACCTAAATGGCTCCCCAAATCCATGTTTCTTTTCCTACTCACTGCTCCCTCCCTTCCCTGCTCATACAGGACAGCAGTGGTGACCAATCCCCAGCTGCTGATGCTTTTCAGTAGGATGCCATATGGGGCCATCAGAATGCAGTTGGTCAGCACCTTCGAATGAGCATCTTCATGTTATCTCAGCCCCTGGAGAAGAGATGGTCTGGATCAACATGGACTTTCATGCTTATACCTGCAGCTTAGTTGGCTGAATGAGGAATGGCTTTAATTAAGTTCACCCATTATTTATGGTCTCATCAGTCATCTCTCCCATGGGCTCACTTCCCTTCAGAACCAGGAATTTCATCCTTTGGAAGAGTTGACTTATTTTTACACCCCTTTCCCCTTTGTTACAAAAGTGATACAAGTGTATTTTAGAAAGTTTGGATACTGCAGATAAGCACAAAGAAAAAAATTAGGATATCTGGGCATTCATCATCCAGAGGTAATGTGAGTTAACCTTGTAGTTCATCTATTTTTCTAGAGATCTAGATATAGATGTACCCAGAAAGATGATATTCATGACAATGGTCCTTGTGAGTAACAGCTCAGTTATCGTCTATTTATAATGTGAGTGGCTCAGCTACCTGGAAAGTACCGATGAGTGTTGCTATGTGTAACTGCCACGTGAGAGGAGAGATGTCTCCATCCTGCTTCATGCAAGGGCCTTTGTGGGATCTGGAAAAGGTCTGATTTTGTCAGTTTGGGAGTGAGAGTCATGGGCCACAGTGCTCTGCATCATAGAAGGAGGGAAATGTGACAGGACTGACAGGAGAGGGCCAGGAAGGAATTAAAGAGTCAGAGGACAGAACTCTGAGGGTCACCTGACGCTCCCCTTCCGGTGACTGCAAACCTTCAGGAAAGGTGACTGTGCTCTCAGAAAGTTGCAGGGTGGACATGTTTCTATTGCTTCCTATGTTTTCTTTCCCTCTCTTCCTTTTCCTTTGCTGCCTTTCCTGTCTCCTCCTCCTCCTTCTTTCTTCTTTTTCTTTCTTGATAGACATTTAAAATGGTGCAGTATAGAGAGAATAAATATGATAGGAGGAGCCTGGAGGGCAGAGATGACAGTAAGAACAAAATCCGCTTGGGAATTTATGGAAATCTGGGAGCTCTTTAGATTCCCAAAGGCCGTAGAAATGGGAGTTTTGTGTCAATTTTACCTATATCCCCAAGGAGAAAGAGTTTTGCCCATGGACACTTGAGCCTCTCTCTCTCTTTCTCTCTCTCTCTCTCTTTCCTCTCTCTCTCTCTCTCTCTCTCTCTCTCTCTCTCTCTCTCTCTCTTTCTCTTTCTCCCCCCCCCCCCACCCCACTGGCATAACACATTGTAAACCATGGAATGGGTACCAGACCTCTCTTTTTTTATTATTTTATTTTATTTTGCATAATTCCCAGTTGTGGAGCTCTTGTGTTAACTCCGGTTTTCCAACATAACAGAGGGGCAGTGATGGACAGCTCTGTGTCTGTATCTTAAGCACACCCAGGACATTCCCTAGAATCAGGCCCTACAAGTGGAAATACTTCAATAAAGGTTATGCAAATATTTAAACCTTTTGATACACATTCTTAAATTGTCTTTTCAGAAAGGTTAAACCAATTTATACTCTCAACAGTAGTGTTTCAGAGAGACTTGTTCCCTAAATAGCTTTTAGTAATGAATACTAGCATTATAAAATCCCTTCCTCTTGGTAGTTTGGGGGGAAAATACAGAACCTATTTGTTTTACATTTACTTAATGACTATTCAAGTTTACCCTGATTTTTAAAATATATATTTTTTATTGACTTCAGAGAGGAAGGGAGAGAGGGAGAGAGAGATACAAACATCAATGATGAGAGAGAATCATTGATTGGCTGCCTCTTGCATGCCCCGTATTGGGGTGGGGACCAAGCCCAAAATCCTACGCATGTGCCCTGACAGGGAATGGAACAATGAACTCCTGGTTCATAGGTCAATGCTCAACCGCTGAGTCATGCTGGCCGGGTAGTTTACCTTGTTTTCCGAACAATTGTGTTTTTTTCTCTGGGAAAAATCCTCTTCATGTCTTTTATCATTTTTTTGAGAGTTGTGTCTTTATTTTTGATTTTTCAAACACAGAGTTTCTGAATGATAAGCAAAAGCATGATTCCACTTAGCAGACAAGTGTAGATCAACCATTAGGGTGAAAGATTCCTATAGAAGTAAAAAGAAGGAATTACCTGCCATGAGTGGGAGAAAAGGATGCTTATATTAACCGTGTAGTGATGGTCATGAATGCCAACATGATGATTAAACATGCTAGAGTCAACTTGGCAGTATAAAACAATTTCTTTGTGTGTTTTCTTAGCGAAATCCTTTCTAACCCAGCCATTCAAATGAGCTGCTTCCTCGCCTAAGCTCTGGCCCCCACCACTGGGATCAGAACTTACATTTCCTAGGTTTAATTAGTTTTCACCCCTTTCTCCAAGAAAGGAATCTTCCTGAAGGCAGAGACTCAAATTCTATACCCCAGGCACTTGAGTCACAATTCAGCAGAATCTGAGTTTATTTAGATGATCAGATTATTTTACCATCAGGCTGTTGAAGAACATCTGACTGTGTTTCTCAGAATATTTATGCGCTCAGGGCATTTATATATAAAAGCATTTGCCAGAAAGGGTCACATTGGGTGTAACCTTTTGTGTCATTCTGCCAAAGAATCGGGCTTCCTACTGTTCTCCTGGCTATTCTCCTTCCTGTAGGCAACCTAAGGTGCTGAAAGACTCCTGAAGAGGCTCATGGAGGAAGATCTAAATCCCCTCCAGTTGATGGGGCTGAGCAGGACAGTGGAGAAGGATCATGAGTCCTGGGAAACTGCAGACCTGGCCACTGAATGTGGATTTCAGAACAGGAAGAGAAAGAATATATCTTCCAGCTCAGAAGAGCAGGCAGAGGCCAGATATAATATGGTCTCTCTCTTTTTTTATTTTTTAAAAAATTTCAATTACTATTTGCATAAAATATCATATTGGTTTCAGGTATACAGAATAGTGATTAGACATTTATGTAATTTATAAAATGATCACCCCTGTAAGGCTACTACCCATCTGACACTGTACAAATTTATAGCAATATCATTGACTGTATTTGTTATGCTATGCTTTATATCCTCTTGACTATTTTTATAACTGGTAATTCCTACAATTTAATCCCTTCCCCTTTTTCATCCTTCTTCCCAGCACCCCCTCCCATATGGCAGTCATCGATTTGTTCTCTGTATCTATGAGTTTGTGTCTGTTTTGCTTCTTTATTTGTTTTGGTTGTTAGATCCCACATAAAAGTGAAATCATACAGTATTTGTCTTTCTCATTCTGACTTATTTCACTTAGTATAATACCTGCTCAGTCCAACAACGATGTTGCAAATGGCAGGATTTCATTCTTTTTATGGCTGAGTAATATTGCATTGCATATATTCCCTTGTACCATATCTTCTTTATCCATTTGTCTATCAATGGACACTTAGGTTGCTTTTATATATTGGCCCATTGTAAATAATGCTGCAATGAACATAGGAGGGCATATGTATTTTTGAATTAGTATTTGGATTTCTTTGGCTAAATACCCAAAAGTAGAATTGCTGAGTCATATGGAAGTTCTATTTTTAATTTTTTGAGGAACCTTCATACTGGTTTCCATAGTGGCTGCACCAAGGAAACCATAAACAAAATGAAAAGACAAACTACTGAATAGCAGAAGATATTTTCCAACGATACATCAGATGAGAGGTTAATAATCCAAAAAATATAAGGAACTCAGACAACACCAACAATACAAACAATCTCATGAAAAATGGGAAGAGGACCTGAATAAGCAATTTTCCACAGAAGACACACAGATGGTCAATAGACATATGAAAAGATGCTCAACATCACTAATCATCAGCGAAATGCAAATTAAAACCACAGTGAGATAGCCCTCAGACCTGTCAGGTTGACTATCATCAATCAACAAACAAAAAGTGCAGAGAGGGGTGTGAAGAAAAGGGAACCGTCATGCACTGTTGGGAAGATGCTCCCTTTCTTAAATTACCAAAAAGAAGGAGGGAACTGGTCCTCCTTTGAAAAAAAATTACTGCTTCATTCATTCATTAGGAAATTTAAATTTCAAGCCTTCCCTCTATGGGCTTGAAAGTAAGTGAAAATGCATCTCACGAGCAAACCAGAAAACATGATTCATTCACTATCCGTGCTTGCTAATTGCAGAAAAGGTTGTGCACTTGGCAGAGAAGAGGTCTCAAACTGACCGACCACAGGCCTTTTGGGTTTAATTGCCTTCCAGCTGCTTCAAAGTTGAATTTACTGCCAACATTGAAAAATTGGGAATTTTTACTTAGACATTTAGATTTCTTATTAAAAATCAGATGATCTGGCAAAACTGGGCCACCATCCAACATAACAACAATCTGTTGGGCTTTGGTAGTTGTTAAATGCTTTGGGCGTGCCATGAGCTCTTTTTTAAATTATTTTTTTATTGTTTGAAGTATTACAAATAGTAGTACATATGTCTCCTTGTTTTCCCCCCTTTGACCTACCCCGGCCTCCCCTAACCCCCAGTACATGCCTTCACCTGCCCACCATCCCGCCCCCCCCCCCCCAACCCAGTGTCTTGTATCCATTGGTTATGCTTATATGCATGCATATAAGTCCTTCGGTTGATCTCTTACAGCCCCCCTTGCCCAACCTCCCCTGCCTTCCCAATGTAGTTTGACAGTCTGTTCAATGCTTCTTTGCCTCTGTATCTATTTCCCCCCCATTTCTTTCCTTTAAAAAATTTTGCCTCTGCAGACTAGAAATAAACATATAATAACAACAACAACAAAAATGTTTGAGTCCCAATTTCAATGTCCAACAGTTCTGAGTCCCCGTTTTTAGTTACCCACTGTACTCATTGAGTTCACCAACTTGTCCCAGAGCTGATCTTGTCTCCTCAAATCCTTTCTCAAATTTAGGTCACACAGCAAACACAAGTCATATTCAGGTTAGCTATTATTATGCCCATTGTAGATGAAATATAGTGATTGTGTGCTGAAGTTACGTAGTAGGAATTGTCACGTGCTATTTGAACACTTCAGATCAAGTGTTGTTTTTATCACTCTACCTACCTTCCTACATGGCAGAGCCATGATATTAGAGCATTCACACTCATGTGCATGTGTGTGTGTAAATACAGACATTCTGTAAATTTTGTACACTCACTCTAAATGAATTTTAGCATCTTAACCTATAATAATTCATATTAATCCCTTCTGGGTAAGTAAATGTTCCACGTCTTATTTCCTCTCTTATTTACACTCTTATAGTTACCTCTTAAACACAATGTAGCTGACTCAGCAAACACACCCAGTCAATCTGTCTGCATTGGGACAGCTCTGTTGCATAAAGTCACTTCTCCACCACTCTTGTTTCTTTGGAAGAAGCAAGGACTGAGGCCAAAGAGAGTGTGGGCACGGTTGCATCAGCATTCACAAGTGTGTTCCTGGAGTGAAATGGACAAATCATCCAATCACTTCTGTTACATGGAGCTGTTCATGAAATTCATGTTGATGTTGGTGGCATCACGCTGAAAATCGAAAATGCTAGGCTCCAGTTCACTCTTCTCTTCTAGCTGCTGAGCACTGCTCTCTCGCTTTACAACTTCACAATGAAGAGCAAGGTTTCTGGTTGCCGTCAGGATAAAGTCTGAGCTCCCAGAAGGTCTTCTGAATCAGACCTCTACCTACCTCTCCAGCCTTGACTCTCACCATCACTTCTCTTCCCAGCACTGCAAAACCTGACTGCTCTTTCATCTCCAGGCCTGTCCTGGATGTGGTTTTTTTTTTTTCTTTCTGAATGCACTTATCTCCTGCTGCCTTTTCTGCCCAGCCAATTCCTATGTGTCCATCTTGCCTAAGCTTAACATCACCTTTCCCTGACCTGCTCTTCAGGCAGCTTGGATGCCTCTGTCCATCACTGCATAATAATAGGTGCTAACCTCTCAACCTGTCCTGCTACTGAGTTATGGCTGTGAGCTCCTGGTGGGGTGAAGAGAGACCGTGTCTTGTGTCTTCAACACTGAGCCCAAACTCTGTTCAGGAGAGCACTTGAGAAATGTGCTCTCCTGAACACATTTAGAGGACTTAATATTTTATATGATCGGTATCTAATTCTGGGAGGTCTTTATGGATGAGCTCTATCAGGAGAGGATTATATCAGAATCTGAGATAGCAAATGAAGCATTGTCTTTCAAAGGTGCCATGTGACTTACATAGAAGTATTTGAAGCTACAGAGCCGCCTCACATTTTTGAGCACTTACTCCACATTGGGTATTGTGCTACTGTGCTAAGAGCAAGCCCTTGATTCCCATTAGTTATTTTAATCTTCATATATCAACCCTATGACCCCTTGTTTGGCAATGAGGAGACTCATGAGCAAAGAGCTTAAATAGTTTTCCTGAAGTTGCACAGTTAATTGCTGGAGGACGAAGATCCCACAGAAGCTGCCTGGCTGCCAGCACTCAAGGTTAATCACTATGTAAAGATGATCTTGACTTATTTGCCTTCAGCCACTTGATTATTTCTTGGATGGTTCATCCATTGGCGAGACCAACTCTGTGCATCCTTAGGTTAATTGAGTTTATTGAATTACCTATCACACTTCTTTGATCACCCAAACCAGTCTATGGCCAACGTATCAATGGCCTGGTCAAGCCCTCGAAGATGCCAGCACATTATGTACCCTTCTTTGTTACCAACATATACACATTCCAGGGGCCATTTTACCATTTATCTAACTGTGCCAGGATGCCATTTGTATGCCTCCCAGGTTATAATTATCTGGGCTGCATCTTAAGAAAAGAATGATGTTGCTATTCAACTCTGTATTCCAATCAGAAGTGAGAGCCATTCAAATCCAAGTTAGAAAGACATCCACAGGCATGCTTTGCAACTGTTATTATCCCAGAACTAAATGTAGGCATTGTGTCTCTGAGGCATTCTTACTCCTACCTAGAATGGTACCTTAGGTTATATGCCATGCAGGGTAGAGCAAGCAGAAAAGGGCTGGGATTCTGGGATGAGTGATTTTGGTCTTAACTAAATGAAAACTTCCCAAACATGAGCATGGTCAGTGGATACCACAAACCTCTCTAGACATTTCAGGTTTCAACTCAGATATGCATTTATGACTCATCCGCCAATTAGTCATTTTCTAAGATTTTATTTGTTATGGTAGTGTGAGTGTCCACAGTTTAGGAACTTCGTAACACTAGTGTTTTCAATGTTTTATTTATAACGTTAAAAAATCTTTTGGGCTATATAGTGAATGTCTCAAGTGTGCCCCCAATAACACTACTTCTGATCCTTGCAACAGCACTGGGAAATTAAGAAACTATTCTCATTTTAGACAATGAGCCTGAGGGTGGAGACACAATTTGCCTAACTTTAAACAGCTAGTTAAAGGCTAACACTTGATTTGAATTGAGAATTGTCTAGACTTAAACCCTGCTACTTGTACTCTACCATGCTCCTCTGGAAGCTTTGTGTGAACAGTTTACTTAAAAGGCTATTCATGCCCTGGCTGGTGCTGCTCAGTGGGTTGGGCATCACCCCGTGCACCTAGAGGTCATCAGCTCTATTCCTGTCATCTGGCACATGCCTGGGTTGCTGCTTGATCACTGGTAGCGGGTGTGCAGGAGGCAGCCGTTCGATGTTTCCCTCTCACATCAATGTTTCTCTCTCTCCCTTTCTCTTCCTTTCTCTCTAAAAAGCAATAAAAAATGTTTTTAAAAGGCCGTTCACTGCAGAGTTGTAAAACTAGTGAATAATTGGTAACAATCCAAGTCTCCACTAATGAGGGATTGGTTTAATATATTTAATGACATCTGTATAATACAACATTATTTAGCATTTAAACATTCACTTTAAACAAAAGTGAAAATGTGTTACTGTGACAGATGCCCAGCTTATATTTTAGTGGAAAAGAGACGTCAGAAGCATTTGCGCCCTGTAATCTGTTGTCTAAGGACTACGCATGTGTGCATGCCTGTGTGCACATTCGTGGGCAAGGTCCGGACCAGCACTGACTAATGGAAATACAATGCAGGACATATGTGTAAGAAAAGGGAAAAGAAACAGGCAAGATGATTTTTAAAATAACATATTGTATTTAAAAATAGCATATCTAACATATTTCAAGGGGAAAAACCTTGCAAAATATGCAAAATATTCACAATATGTATTTCTTCTAGTAAGTTTTCAAAACCCAGTGAGCATTTTGCACTGACAACACAGCTCAGTGGGACCAAAGGCATTTCAAGTGCTCAGTGGCCACTGTGGTTCCCAGGTGCCACTTGGGCCTCGCTGGGCTGGGGGAAGGCTAATAAGATCCTAATGTGTCCTCTTTGGGATGGTGGGTTATGTGTGTTGCTGTTAGTTTGTTGCCTCCTTTGGTCTTACCTGAATTTTCCAGATTTTCAGAATAATCACATACCGCCTTCGTCATGAAAATAAACCATTAAAGGCATCATTCACTTTTAAAAGTAAATACATGAAATGTAAGCATGTGACCTATTTCAGTGGAGGGAACCAGGATGGTATGATCTCGGCATCCCTCTCTCCTTTCTTGCCTTGCTCAGTCACCCCTTTTTCCAAATATCTCGCCTTAGAGCCGTGAAGCGGGGAGAGGGGAAGCCTGGTCCCCACCCTCAGGAAGCGGGTCTCAGAGAGGCTGCCTCACCTGCCAGAGGGTTGAGGTTTTGCCCAGATTCATTTTCAGTCTCTGAGAGAGAAAGGCCATCGTCACGGGAAAGGCTGCCAGAATTTCTCCGTTGTTGATGGCCTTTATTGCTGCCCCTTCACCTGCAGCCCTTTAGACAGTCATTGTCCTAGTCACCTCCCCCTCCCCCATTAAATATCAATGCCACAGATAGACTGTGTATCTGTTCCTGTGCATGGGCTCTCTGAGAGTCACACTCCACTGCAATAGGGGCAACATCGTGCCTCCCCATGGAGTGCACAGGGCTCTGCTGGCTCATGGGAATGTCAGCAACAGGGCTGCTCTGTGAATCCTGTTTCAGTTGGTGTTGGGCCAGGGTCCCCCGCCTCCCTACACTTTCTACTCCCAGGTTTTTCCCCTTGTAAGTCCCTTTTGCTTCTGTATTCCCAGGCATCTGGGACACCTGTCTGACTGCCTCCCTGTTCTCCCTGACCTTTGGGGCACCCCCCACAGCCAGCCTTGTCCTGTTTCTGATCTTTGTCCTGTCTTCTCTCCCCTGTGATCTGACCCTCCTTGAGGACAGGCCGCTATTCACAACTTTGCTTCCTGCGGTGTCCAGAGCTTGGTACGGCTCAGGCTCTGAACACCATACGCAGCCCCCCAGTGGGGAGTATGGAACTGAACAAAATTGCCTTGAGAAAACCCTTTCCGGTCCAGCTGTTTCTCTATCAGAAAATCTCATTAAGACTTAATCGGTAACATCTTCCCATCCCTGAGGTCAGGCGGCAGCTCCAACTGTGAGGCAGGGAGAGCATCCTCTAGCATTGCCCGAGCCCACACATTTCCTGTGTGGTTCCCAGCTCCCGAAGGTCACCGCCTGGGGGGACAATTACATGGCAACCACGTCAGACCTGCGGCCCCTCTGCCTCTCCCTTTCATTCCTTAACCACTGGATTGAACATTGGTTGATTGGAAACTGGGAAAATAGCATCCGCTGAGAGCTGGATGCATGTGACTGTCAGAAGCAGGATCCTGGTTTTTATCTGTCTAATCAGACAATTCTCTGTGTTTGTTCCCCTAGAAGCCTCCCCCTGAGTCCTTCCCCACCACCAAAGTCTTGGCCCACCTTGTTCATCCACACCCACCAAGAGCCCCCTCCTCTCATCTGCACATATCCTGTGATTTCCTGGGAACCTCATGTATTTCTCCACAGCCAGGAAATCCCCTCTTTGCTTTATTCTGCATGGAGGTCTCCGCTACCCCTGCATTTCAGTAGAACTCTGCAGACCTCAATGGAAGATCTGAGGGCAGGGAGGGCTGTCGCTGCTGAATGCAACCATTTAGCTAAGGAAATTAAGTCTGAAGGCCCTGCATTCTGTTACTCTTCCCATCCTATTTGGGTAAAAGGAGATTCCATCTCACTTTCTCCCACCTTCCAGGGAGCAGAAGGGAGAGCGAGCTGAGCACCGCCTAATGAAGGAGTTCTGTATTGGCAAAACCCTGACATTTGAAATGTTCAATGTAATTAGCAGACTGGTCGCTTTAGGCAAAGCCATATTCCGTTCATGAAAATGTCCTTTTATAATTCACAGCTTTCAGAGGTCCCAGCCATCATTTCTTAACTGGTTTCTTCTGGAGGGCTGTGGGCATGGGGTTAAAAATGTGCAACAAACAGAAGCCAGGGTGGACATACCATGGAAACCTTAATTGCATTTTCAACTCAGTGTCTGCCACTAATTATTCTAGACATTTTAATTTATAGAGTCTCCCTATTTTAGACATTAAAATGAGCAAGACATGATAAGAAGGAATGTTAATGCCTATGTTTATCGATTGACTGGACATTTGAGATTCATGTCCAAATTCCTCAGCTTGGGAAGGTTTGAAATGCTGTTTCACTTATATATATATATTATTTGCCTTTTTCATCTTCCACTTTCTGTCCCTCTGTCACGTGGAGGGGATTACTGCTGGTGGATTGTGAAATATTGTAATACATGTACATAAAAATATATCAGAGCTGGCACCTTTGTAATTTACTCCTAAGTCTGAGATTCATATTAGAGACCTATAAATCATATTAGCAAACTACTATCCATCCTGAACTATATTATTTTCCTAACATGATGGCTGAATTTCAAATGAAATGCAAAGTTCATGGCCACTGTTCTATTGGGGCCACGGAATCCCATTTGTCTCCCCATTACTGACCTCAGCTTTATCAGTTGCTGCAACTACTGCTGATTTTACATTTGACTGAGAAAGGCTTCTTCCAACAGATGTCACTGAGCCGTCACATTTGTAAGTGAGGAACTCTGATTTTAAATTCCTCCGTCCCCATGAAAGGAGGATGTTACAGGTTTGTGACTGTGCTCTGTTCCTCCTGAGGTGAAGTTTTTGGATGGAAGAAAAATGGGTCCTCTGTCCCCTGTGACACACCGCACACTTTCTCAGGTGTGTGTATCCCCTCACGGCTTGCCCCTCTTCAAACCAGTGGTCACCTCTACATTTGAACAAACTAGTAGCGAAACGGAGTGTACCTTACTTTATGAAGAGTCCCTGAGAAGCAGTTCAACCTGGATGTCCACACCCAGCAATCTGTCACCTGGAGAGAGGCTGCTGACACCAGATGACCTCTCCCACCTGTTACGGAGCGCAGCCCCCCACGAGACAGACCACCACACAGATTTGCAGTTTTAGGGCGTTTATTTGCTGATCCGAACCAGGGCCGCTCCACCGTCCAAACACAAACAATGGTGGAGAGCCCCGATCTCCAGTTAAGCGGACATTTTATACCCCACGTAGGGGGAGAGGGTGGGCTTGATAGTTCCTGATTGGCTAATTCAAAGCCTGAAGCCTCAACTCCTTCTTTGTCCTAATTTGGCAACCGCTAGCCTTAACTCCTCCTTTGCAAGGCATTTTTTCAAAATGACTTTAGGGTTAGTCTCCGCTCCGGGAAGCCGGCGCCTGTCTAAGCTTATCTGTATTTGCCATCTGCTTACACAAAGCTGCTTGAGGTTAGGTCTGGGCTTCCCAAGATCTTTCCACTCCCTGGACCTCGGGACTCTTCCGGGACTTTTCAGCCCCCCCCCCCCCCCCAGGGCGGTGGGGGCTCACACCACCATTACACTGTGGAGTTGTCAGTGGGGCAAGAGCTTTCTCACTGATGTTGTACAATTAAAGGGAAGGTGGGAAGCCTTTTGCTGGAAGGAAACCATCTGCAAAGAGAGGCTTAAGCCCAACCAGAACACCGCCATCTTCCTGTACCACATGCTCATGACCTTCAGGTTGTTCATGCTGCACACCAGAGGTCATACAGTCCTACAGCAGGACTGTTGTCTTGTTTCCTTTGCTTTTCTTTCTTTTTTCTTTTTTTAATCCTCACCCGAGGATACTTTTCCATTGATTTTTTGGGACTGTGGAAGAGAGAGGGATAGGCAGAGAGAAACATCCATGTGAGAGATACATATCAGTTGGTTGCCTCCTGCACGAGCCCTGACCAGGGCCTGGGACGGGGAAGAGTCTGCAACCCAGTGCCCTTGACCGGAATCAAACCCAGGACCCTGTGGTCAGCAGGCTGACGTTCTATCCACCGAGCCTAACCGGCTAGGGCTGTTGTCTTGTTTCCTTAAAGGAGCCAGACCCTGTAGAGTACATGCCATTGCACAAAATCATTCCACCATAAGCATCAATGGTAATGCCAATAGCACTTTGAAGATTGGAAACGCGGGTTATGGAGAGAAACAGGGAGTGGTCAGTGTAAATCTACAACATGGGGGGAAAAACAGAGATGAAAAGCTGTTTAAATTCCAGCAGTTTCTCTCTTTGTTTTCTTTTCCTAACAAACAAGCCCAGAGCGGTTGAATTGTATCACTTACTTGAGAGGTGACTATTTTCTGTTTGTAAATCACTCCCACAGCCCTGGGGCCAGCTCTTAGTAACAATGCCACCTGCTTTATGGATAGCTGGGGGGTTGATGAAAAAGAGGGAAACTTCTAAAAAAAAAACCACCTCTTCGAAGTAGAATCATTGTGTATGCTTGTAGTAAGCATGGAGTGTGCCTCCTGCACTAAGAGCCTCCTATATACCAGACGCTTGGTAAACAGCTCAGAGTAAATGAATGCCTGCCAATTTATAGGGACATAGCCATTCCCTCTCTTGTTTACTAATGTGAGACTCTCAACTGGTCCCCAATCCAACATGGAGCTTATCTGTTGTCATAGCTTATACGCTTCACAAGAAAGGAGAATCTACTCTTTGTTGTATTTCGGTAAGAACCTAACTATCCACCGTGGAAGGAGGCCCTTCCACACTAGGGCTTGAGAGTTAATGCATAATATTCTTATCCAAAAGTCAAACCAACACTCTTATGGAACGACTATGAAACGACATGCTGTGAGCCTAAGTGAAGTTGTTATGTTACAGAATTCACCACGCGACCGAAAAATATGCAGCAGAACCCAGAGATACAGGAAAAACCCATTTATTTTCAGATGTTTCACATGTACTAGGGACAGTGACTCAGGAGTCAGTTCTCCAAATCCTGAGTAAGCTAACATGGAGGAAGCTTTCTCTTTATACCCTTTGGTTTTTTTCCCCCCAAATAAGGATGGCGCCAGCACTGATAACCCCCTCGGGGGAAGTGTATTGTTCATGGTTTATGGCCTCTGTAAAATGTGAGTATTTAGGTAAACCAGTCTTGCAAGACCAGATAATTAAAGAAGGGCAGTGACTAGACAATAGGCTAACAGGAACGTGCATTAGGGATACAGAGTCAGGCTGCTAGCACCGCCCCCCTCCCCCCAAATGTCTTATTTTCCTCATTAATTATTAGGAGAAATAAAACTACCTTTCTCTTTAACTGATCATTCAGACTCCTCAGTAATCTAACAGTGCTTCCCCCCCCACCTCCCCCCAACCCCATCCTAATGAACAGTGCAGGATGAATTTTAGTCAAATTCCATTAACCATTCCTCTAAACAACAACAAACTAAAAGAAAGAGATAAAATAGACCATCCCCAAATCACCCATGGAGCTCCAAAATAGAATTGGCTTTGGGGAGAAGACATCTGGATCTTGGATTTTTTTATCTTGCATATTGTTATGCTTCCTGCCCCCTTAGCTGCTTCTCATCTCCTTGGCTGCCTCAGGCTGCTTCTTCGGGAAATAGCTCATTGCCTCTCTGTGATGCCTCATCCAGAGGCTTTATGAAGGTAAAACAATTGAGTCTGGCTGAAGGCCCCCTACGTGGTGCTGTATCCCATTACTTCATTGATTTTTTAAAGTTTCTCTAATATTATAACAAGAATATTTTCCGCTCAATCCTGCAGGATTCTAAAGCCTTTTATTGACCTCGGGGTATACCACACACCTGGGCTACTTCCCCGGGCTGGCAGAAAGCAGGGTCCTCAGAGAGACCAAATGGAAAAATTGCTTTTCTATCGACCCCATGCACAAGACTTATGAATGCTCCATCTAATCAAGGCCCGGGGGAATTCTGATGTAGTCATTGGGGTTGGCCCCATGACTAGGGTAAATGCTAGGCTCTATGTTTCTCAGTGTCTCTTCAAGGGTCAAGAAAGCCCAGGCCAAGGATTTTGAGTCTCTTTGGAGGATAATGCCAATTTTCCCCAAGACCAGCAGAGCCTATGATACTCAACCTGAGAAATGGAAGTAAAGGAATTTAAGGGCGCAGTGGCACTGCGTCACCACTTCTAGGAGGCATTTTCTACAGAACCAGCCTACCAGGGTTCTGATTGCAGCTCCAGAATGCTTTGGCTGTGTGACTTTGGGTGAGTTGCTTAGCCTCCCTGAGTCTTAACAATCTACTTCATAGAAGAGTTTTGAGTATTAAAGGAGATAGCAGATGGTATATGAAGTGGAATGATGCATGGTGGGCCCTCAGCATATGTTGGCTTGTGGTTGTACCATCACCATCTCCATCAACATGATGATGCCCAGATGTTAGGGCAGCAAACTCTATTCTCCACAACCTAGTGCAGAGTCTAGTCTATATTGGGTGCCCAATAGTTAAAGGTTAGATGCTTTTGGAAAACTGATGAATGAATGGCTCCTCTGTTATCTCCCTGCCTAAAGGAAAGTTGGAATCAGTGTAGGGGATAACTCATTGGGTAGTTTGGCAGGAGCTGCTGTTCCTTCAGAAAGTCATATTAAGTTTAAAGGCATCTCAGCAGAGAGGCTGTACAGCATGATGCTTAGGAACCCACACTCCACAGTTACGCTCTACTCTGCTGCTTGCTAATTGTCTAACGGGATGCCAGTATGAGCATTATTTTTAATTGGTAAAAATAGGTATCCTATATAATAAAGAAGTAATATGCAAATTGACCCTCACACCATCACAAGATGGCTGCCTAGGGCCAGGCCGGCAGGGGGGTTAGTGAGGGATGACCAAACCACTGAACAAGCAGGCTGTGTGGGGCAACCAGGCCGTGGGTGGGGGTGGTAGTGGGGGCAACCAGGCCAGCAGGTGGCGGGGGGAGGGGTGGGATTGGGGTGACCAGGCTGGCAGGGGGCGCAGTTAGGGGCGACCAGGCAGGCAGGCAGGTGAGCGTTTAGGAGCCAGCTGTCCAGGATTGTAAGAGGGATGTTGAGAATAACAGTACATATCTCATGGGATGGTTGGGAAGAAGAAAATAAGAGTGTATGAGCCTGCCACTGGAATCCCCTTGGAGAGCTTTCAAAGCACTGCTGATACTGGACCTCACCAACATTGTGCATTCATCTCGACAGAATCTGAGGCCGCTTGGGCATGGACAGTGTGAGCTGTTCTAGGGTGATTCGGAAGTGCAGACTGGATTGAGGACCTCGGGGCAAGTTGTTAATTAAAGGATGGAACCATGGCTGGTGTAGCATCATCCTTGGGCTCTGCTTTTCCTCCTTATCCTTTCCCTATTGGTTCTTTTCCATATGAATGAGGAAAACAGCCAAGTTCTCTTTCAAAGGCTTTAGTTTGTTTTCCTGCCTTTGGGGAACAATTTGGGAGAAATAGGGCACAGAAGAAGTGTTCCATGAATATTAGGCAAATATGGGTACCTATGTATTAACATTTAGAATATCAGAGTTACCTCTGTTCCAATCAAACACGTTTGCACACACCACTGGCGCCCCAGCATATGGGGTAACTATGGCACCTCATCCTGGGTTCAGCTGTGATCCCTGGAGGCTGCTGCTGCCTCCGCTATTATCTCAGCCTTGGTCGTTGTCCCAGGCACTGTTTGCCATCTGTCACGGTGGGGCATGGAGGAGCACGAAGGTGGCCTGGGCCATCAACGAGTGTCTTGGCCATCACTGCAGGGAGGGTGCCATGCCCAACATGCAAAGGCAACCGTGGACCCCTGAATGTGATTCTTCTCCTAAATTAGGGCTAAAAACCACGTTGAAAGGATATTCAGTATCTGACATCGGGCAAGAGAGAGAAGATGTGTTCTTCTTTGAAAACCAGGGCCTGCCAGGATGCACCTGCATTTTGGTGGCATTGGACAAGAGGACCAAGTCCCTGGGGCCTCAGCTTACCCAGTGCCAGGAGGGTGATAACAATGTGAAAGGAGTGTGTGAAGCCCTCCGCAGCCCACAGAGGTGGAGTGGTTGCTCTCTCCTCTGCGCTCTCCTGAATTCCGTCCATGGCATCTGTATAGGCCTCATCCCTTTGTAAGGATCTTAGGAAACAAGAAACTGAAAACCAGTGTGCATACTTCCTTACCTGTGACTCTCTTCCGGGTTAGATTCAGAGCCAGATGAGGGCAGGAACAGTCAATCACTGTGCTCGGCATATCCAGCATCAGGAAAGTACCTGGCATCCATCCTTAGTACCCACTAAACACCCGGGAGCTGAAGACACTTTGGCCCCTTTGTTAGGCCTGCGTGGGCCCCCAAATCTCCCAAAATTGAAGCAGTGAATGTAGAGATGAGAAGACTGATTCTCAGCCCAGGCTGGGTAGGACCATTTGGAGAGTTCTTAATCACTGCTGATGCTGGCTCCTGGACCAGTTTAAATGAGAGTCCCTGGGGTTAGAATCAAGTGTTATGGTTCTCCGGCTATTGGGGTCCTGGCAGGGCTGAACATCCCTGCTCCGAACCTCCAGAGGATGGCTGAGCTCGAAGCAGGGACCAGCAGGTAGGACTAGGGATAATGAAACTGAAAGGAGAAAAGAGACACTGAGGGAATTTGAGGATCTGGCTGAGTCCTTGTCACCATCAGAGCGAAAATCCACCTAGTCAGACATCATGCTCAGCTGCTTGTGATTCTTCCTGCCTTTCTCACAGCAACTCTAAACAAAATGCTCATCCCCTTTCCAGCAAAGCAAAGAAGTATTAGACGCTGAAGGGTTAGGCTGTGGGCCTCCAGTCCCCAAGCTCTGTGTCGCTGGGCTGTGTCCCTTCAAAAAGATGTGCAGGAAGACGGGCATGAACTGGGCTGGAGAAAAACAAGATCCATAAACTCAAGGAGACCCAGTGGGCATTACAGCAAAAACAAATGACGCAGCAAATAAGAAGCAGAATTCATATTTCTTCAGGGCCTTCGAAGCCCTCGAATAAACTTGCAGAGCTCTGTAAAATCAACCCAGTGATCCCCAGCTTGCAATGGGAGATCTAAGGCTCAGAGTAGTCTAGCATCTTGTCCAAACTCACACAGCTATTAAGTGTCTGAGCTGGGTATTTTATAGGAGTAGCCTAGCCAGTTTGGCTCATTGGATAGAGCGTCAGCCTGTAGATAAAGGGTCCCAGGTTAGATTTGGGTCAAGGGTACATGCCCGGGTTACAGGCTCCATCCCCAGTCGGGGGTATGTAGCAGGCAGCTGACCAATGATCCTCTCTCATCAATGATGTTTCTATCTCTCTCTCCCTCTCCCTTCCTCTCTGAAATCAATAAAAATACATTAAAAAATAAAAGAAAGAGCCTAGGGAGTAGGCATTGTCGGTGCTGCCAACCATGCATGCATTCGTTGCCAGGATTACTCAGACCTGCTCTCACAGCACAAAGGCAGAGATGCAGAATGGGCGTGCAGATAAACATGTTTGTGGTCCAACAAAATGTGATGTATGGACACTGAAATTTGCGTTACATTTAATGTTTATGTGACATGAACTATTATTGTTCTTTTGATTTTTCTCAACTACTTAAACATATAAAAACCACCCTTAGCTTATTGGCTAGACAGAAGCAGGCAGCGGGACTATATGAGCTGTGGGCTATAATCTGCCAACCTGGTTCAAAGGCTGAAGCATGCAGAGGGTAAAGAGTTGATGAGAAAGTGCAGAAGAAAAGTAATATGTGCCTATTTGAGACTTCAGTCCCTGGTTTCACTTTGCACAGGAAGGTCCATCAAGCCAGGAAGAGTCCGACTCTCCTGCCTTCCCCAGATCAGCCCCACACACAATTGTAGGATGCGTTTGTTCTTCTCAGCCAGTGTCCGGACCTTGAAGCAGATCACTCCCACTCCTTTTGCTTTGCCACAAGCATGATAAGCCCCACATCTTTTCTTCTATCAATGTCTAATGAAGGTTTGATAGATTACAGGCTCTGTCCTAGGCACTAAGGGTAGACTGGTTGTCTAATTCAGTCTGGGCTGCCATAATCAAATATCATAGACTGGGTGGCTCACTCACACAACGGACATTCATTTCTCACAGTTCCACAGGGTAGAAGTCCCAGACAGGGCGCCAGCATGGCTGGGTTCTGGTGAGAGCCTTCTTCGGGGTGGCAGACTGCAGACTTCTTGTATCTCACATGGTAGATAGAGAGGGGGGAAGATAAGGAGACAGGGAGAGAGCAGGAAGGCAGTGATGGAGAACGGGCGTGAGAGAGGGGAGAGAGAGGTAGAGGAGAGAGAAGTAAGGGAGATAGAGACAGAGACAGAGAGAAAGAAAACACAAATTCCAAAAGGCCTTCAAGACAAGAGAAGCCGGGAGCAGAGAAAAGACCATTGTGCCTGAAAAGGGGTGAGCAAAACGGGAGAATGGTAGCCCACGAAAAGGAGTCTGGAGTTTATTTTAAATGCAATCTTTCACCCTAAATGCAGTTGGGTGAGTCAGAAGCACTGGAGTCATTTGCATTTCCACTACATTTGGGGTGCTATGTGGAGAATGGACGATAGGGGCCGCTGTCTCCCTCCTGAGCTCCCCCCTTTCTGAAGGCTGTTGTCTGGGCAACTAGGGCCTGGGACTCACCTGCAGCCCTGGGAGATCTGCAGCCTGCTGCAAGCCCAAATTGCTGCTTCTCAGGGGTGTCTTACATCTCCTCCCATCCTCGGAGGTAATATGTTCTAATGAAGAGTTGAAATTGCCAATTGCCTCACGCTTTACGGCTAATGAAGAATAGATTATGCTCTGAATGGTTTGGCGTTATCTTGTGACTATAGTAAGTTCTTTTGCTGAAGCTTGTATAACTATGATTTAATCCTGTCTACATTTTATTTTGGAGTTAATACCTCAAACTCAAGCCTAGCCTTTTCCTCAGCTAAAGTTAAGTTATTCCAACATATACAGCATTTTAGTTCTTTATTCCACATTTTCTTTAGTTCTCCGTGGTTCATGCTTCTTATATACACCCACCTTTCAAACCAAATTTTAATAATAATCCGTTTAGAAAAGCAACATATGATCATTTCAGGAACATTTATAAACATATGAAAAAGAAAAAAAATATCACTTTTCAGCTGCTCATCACCCCAAAATTAAAATTTAATAAATTTTAATTTATAAAAAGTAAGACTTTATTTTCTTAGGCAGTTTCAAGTTAATAGGAAAATTGAGAAGAATGTGCAGAGATTTTTTTACCATATAACTCCCTGCCCTGCCCATGTATCCTATGCACAGACTCCTTGATTATCAACGTCTCCAACCAGAGTGTAAATTTGTTACAATCGATGAACCTACATTGACACACCATAGTCACCACAGTCCATAGTTTGCATTAAGGCTCCATCTCTGGGTTGTACTTCCCGTAGGTTTGTTGTACATTCTGTTGGAAAAACACATAATAACTGTATTCACCATTACAGTATCACAGAGTATTTTCACTGCCCTAAAAATCCCTTGTGCTCCCTTATTTTTCTTTCTTCTCCTCTTAACTCGCAGCCACTACTGATCTTCTTACTATCTCCCTAGTTTTGCCTTTTCCAGAATGTCATGTAGCTGGAATCACACTTCACATTTTTAATATTTCCCTTGTTGATCTGTTTAGTGTGTGTGCATGTGTATGTGTACATTTATAATATTAAACTCATAGTGTATGTTCAGAATTGATCCTATATTTTTAAACATGGTACCCTGTATAATAATCCTATATAATAAAAGGGTAATATGCAAATTGACCCTAATGGTGGAACAACTAGACGCTATGATTTGCACTGACCATGAGGAGGCAGACACTCAATGCAGGAGCTGCCCCCTGGTAGTCAGTGCGATCCCACAGGTGGAGCTCCGTTTAGCCTCAGTTGGACATCCCCCATGGGCTTCTGGGATGCCAGATGGGTGCCTAACTGCTAGCTTAGGCCTGACCCCTCAGGGAATGGCCTAAGTTGGTAGGTGGACATCCCCCAAGGGGTCCCGGACTGCGAGAGGGCACAAGCCAGGCTGAGGGCCACCCCCCCCTCCGCCCAAGTGCACAAATTTTCATGCACTGTGCCTCTAGTAAACACATAAACAGCTTACTATGTCATTAATCATTTTTCAAAATTGTATTTAACTAGAGGCCCGGCGCATGAAATTCATGCACGGGGGTGTGTGTCCCTCAGCCCAGCCTGTACCCTCTCCAATCTGGGATTCCTCTCACAATCCAGGACTGCTGGCTCCCAACTGCTCACCTGCCTGCCTGCCTTATAGCCCCTAACCACTTGTGCCTGCCAGCCTGATCACCCCTAACCACTCCCCTGCCAGCCTGATCAATGCCCAATTGCTCCCCTGCTGGCCCAATTGTCCCTAATTGCCCTCCCCTGCAGGCCTGGTCCCCCCAACTCCCCTACCCTGCAGGCCCAGTTACCCCTAACTGCGCTCCCCTGCTGGCCTGATTGCCCACAACTGCCCTCCCCTGCTGGCCATCTTGTGGCAGCCATCTTGTGTCCACATGGGGGTGGCCATCCTGTGTGTTGGAGTGATGGTCAATTTGCATATTGCCTCTTTATTATATAGGATTTTATTATTTTATTTAATTTAAATATATATTTTATTTATTTTAATGTATTATTTTACTTTATTTTATATTTTATCTTATTTATTTTATTTTATTTTTATAGTGCTTGAAATACTGACTTTGTTGCCATCACACAAATACTGAGTGCCACCTTCTCTTTAAAAATGGTATCTCTGGGAGCATCCATTGCTGTTCATTTCAGTATATTCCTGTCCCTTTAATCCCAATGGGTTGAGATTGCATCTCCTGCTAGCTTGCTAGCTCTCTTCCTCTTCCATGTCAATCACGGCACCTCTCCCCTCTGAATCAACTCTCTAAAATCTTCATTTCAGCACCATTGTTATTTTTACACCAAAATGCCTCCCACAGCTGGGAAGCCCCTTTCTAGCTTATTAGGTAGAAGAAGTTTGAGGGTCAGGGTAGAGCTATACCCTGAGCCATTTGGAAGACAGAGATGTTTGCAAGTGGGAGCCTGTGTCTTTATTAGCCCTGCTTAAATATCGGGGTAATTTAAGCTTCCCTTCCTTTGCTGCATTGCATCATAGCTCTAATACAGACCTGAAATAGAACGTATTACATTGTGCACATTTTTGAAGGATCATGAGTGGAGGCTAAATATAAGATTCAAGTCCATATTCTAAGTCTGCTTTTCCCTTAAATGGAGATGGGATGTTCTTGAACATTCTGTCCCATTCCCACCCTTCTTAACTGCATGTGCTGCTGAATGTTGGATTTCCATCCGTTGGGTATGTGGGAACATTCACAAGCATCTTCTCCACTTCAAAGAGACAGGCTTGAGTTGCAACCACTGGAATCCGCTATTTGATAAGAGGAGCCAACATTAACCGTTCATAGAGTGCCTTTCATAACCATTTAAAAAATTACTCTTTAAAGCTGGCTAGTGACACTTAAGTCACCTGCAGTTTGTTGTTGCAATTTTTGCCATTTCTTAATACCACTTGTTTTATTCTTTACTAAATGCCTAATTGATTTGCTTTTTGTGAATATGTTTATGTCACTACAGTCAATGGAAACTCAATGTTATCAATTGAACCACAACTGCATGGGTAAATTAATATTTAAAATATATGTGTGACTACAAACTGAGACCATCGGATGTCCCACTCATGGCTTCAATACAAAATGTTGAGAAATACTGATTTAAAAGAAAGTTTTCCATGTGGTGAGGGTAAAACAGCCATGCTTAAAGAGTCAAAGTAGTTCCCCCACAGCCAACCATGTCCTAGGATCTTATAAATATCTCAGGAAAATTCTCAGAGCAACTCCTAGGAGCTCTTCCTCTCACCCATTCTCCCATTGCACATAGATCTATTGGATGTCCCTGGGATACCCCAGTACTCCAGGGAACCTCCTCCTCCTCTCTTATAACACTCACGCTGCTTTTGCTTCCTTGGAGTCATCAAACTCGTGTGTGTGTGTGTGTGTGGGGGGGGGGGGGGGGCAAGGGGAGGGGCAGAGACGGGTGGGGAGGCCATGTGGTCACAGCTACGCATTCCTCCACATGCCCCCTGAAAACTTTTAGGGGCACCCTCTTGCCTCATCTTCCTCTCAGAAGGTTTGGCTTTTTTTACATCCTGTTTTCCTTCTTTCCTCTCGTTTCCCCTCCCTCCCTTTCTTTATCTCACCCTTCATCCTCATTAAAGATTCCAGACTCTGGTACTGATGGGAACATCACTCTATGCTGTGTCTTTGGGTCACTGGTTCCATCCACCCAACCAAATCTCAGGTTGGATTGATGGTGGTTTCTAGCCTCTGAGCTTATTATTCCTGTACTCTAAGTAGGAATGGGCCCATCTTGGCTTCTCTCAAGTGCCTATAGGGCCTCTGGGATTCAGCCTAGACTGAGTACAAACCCCAGCTCTGCCACCTGGATGGTCCATGACTTACAGCAAGTTGTCTTACCTCCTATACCTTGGTTTCCTCACCTGTAAAATGGAAAAGGAGACACCTACCTCCCAGGATTTTTAGGAGGATGAGTGAGAAAAATGTAGGAGAAATTGCTTTTCAAATCATGAGGCTTTGTTCTAATGAAAGTGGGGCAGTAGTTTTAAATATAGAATATTCAGTAGTTTTATCTAAATCCTCCACTACAGGGAACACAATTCAGAAAGCTTTGCCACATCCATTTCATTGTGTTGTTCAAAAAACTGTTTATTTTCCCAATGTCACATTTGTTTTCTCTCTCCCTCTCTTTGCTACTGCATAACTTCATTATCGGCCTACATAAATGTATTATGTAATTGTCTCAATATGTCATCGATTGTTTGGGTTTTTCTGTGGTATTACTTAAGTCCATAATTCTTTTTATTAAATCTCCAAGAAATGTTACTGAACAATGGTTGAAGGCTACTTTTTTTTTTCACTAACTGAAACTCAGCACTTAGATATTTGAAATGACATAAAATACTCGAAAAAACTGTAAGTGTGGAATTTTCCCACTGGCTTCATGAATCCAGTAAACCAACGAGGTATTGGCTTATAATATCTCTGTCTA
This sequence comes from Corynorhinus townsendii, assembly GCA_026230045.1. Lineage (NCBI taxonomy): Eukaryota > Metazoa > Chordata > Mammalia > Chiroptera > Vespertilionidae > Corynorhinus > Corynorhinus townsendii. The sequence goes on from JAPDVU010000009.1 coordinate 70,644,804, forward strand.
TCTGTGAGACTCATGCAGTCTTCTAGATACTCTTAACAGTATTAATGAATAATATTAAATTAGTTAATGCTTATTAAGTGTTTACTATGTTCTAGGTGCCATTGTAAACTCTATTTCTATCAAGTCACTTAATCTTTACAACAAAATCATAAAGGAGGTATGTTTTGTACCCGTAGTTTATGGTTGAAGAAGCAAATTCAGAAAGGTTAACTGCATTGCATTGGACATTGTGGCTCAGTTGGTTGAGTGTGGTCCCATGACCAAAAGGTCATCAGTTTGATTTCCCATCAGAGCACATACCCAGGTTGTAGGTTCGATCCCAGGTCAGAGTATGTGCAGGAGGCAACTTATCAATGCTTCTTTCTCACATGGATTTTTTTTTTCTCTCTCTCTCTCAAATCAAAAAATTTATTTTTTTAAAGAAAGGTTAACTCCCTTGCTCAGGGATATACAATAAAGAAGCATTCCCACTGTAAAAAATGCATGAACACACACACACACACACACACACACACACACTGACACTGTCTGTATGCTTAGGAAATTAAGGCCCTTCCTAAGCTTAGATGATACATAATTATGTAGCATGGCTGAGAGTTTGGGATCTCTTTGTTCTGAATTTGTTTATGACACTAATATTAAGATAATCAAGTCTTCTCTTTGGGACTAAGTTTTCTCATGGGGCAGATTTGGAGGGTTGGATGAGAACATTCATATTTAATCTATTTCCTAAAGCTCAAGACTATGCATGGGTGGCCCAGGAGGTATACCCCCACTATGCCTCCTGGACCACCCATGCAGAAGAATGATGATCAGGCAGGACTCTGGACCTGCATTAATCAGTATATTTATGTTCATATCTGGAATTTATGGAAGGAAGGAAGGAAGGAAGGAAGGAAGGAAGGAAGGAAGGAAGGAAGGAAGGAAGGAAGGAAGAAGACACAATTGAAAACATACAATCTATTATTAACCCATTTAAAAATAGCATTGTGTCAATTATTTCCCATGTATGCCATTAAATGTTCCTTGAAAACTTGATTTCAAATGTCTATATAATACTTAATATGTGAATAGATTATCCTTTACTTAACCATTCCCCTACTCTTAAATATACTTAATTGATATGTAGAGACTGAAGAAGGGAGAGGGAGAAAGAGAAAAACATCAATGTGAGAGTGAAACATTGATCAACTGTTTTCTGCATGCCCACTACTGGGGATTGAGCCCACAAACTGGGCATGTGCCCTGACCTGGAATAGACCCACCAACCTTTTGGTTCATGGGACGATACCCAACCAACTGAGCTACACTGGCCAGGGCTTCATTCCCCTATTTTGAACATGCATATTGCTTCTGATTCATCATCATTCATTCCTTTAATATTCATTCATTCATCCAAGCATCCATCAAATTATTATTTAGAACTATTATTTGTCAGGCATCAGTGTAAATCAGTATAGCACAGGTATTCTTATCCATATGTTTTTGACATATTCACATATACTTGTGTCCATAATTAGGAAAACATTATTTTTGGTTTGGATTTTAATTGTTGCTTTCTTTGGTGAAGAGTCTGTTCTAGAATGCCTTTTGAATTTGGATGACACATTGAGATTAAAACTGCACAAAGGTTAAACCTAAGATCACAAAGGGACCAAAACTGGAGTCCTAGACACACTGTCTCCCAAGATCATAGTTATAATATTAATTGACATTTTCTTGATTGTGTATGCCACCAGCATCCAAGTATACTTTACCACCTGCAGCCTCAAAGGGACAGTCTTGAAGCAGTAGCTTTCCACGTTGACTAGTTTAAAGAACACCTAGTCCAACCTGCGCAGGAGCTGAGAATATGAATGGCCACCCAGGGATCGCTATGCAGCTTGGCCTCGGTGATTCCCCCTATGAATAATCTGGGGTAGGGGGGAGCACAAATTGTGTCATGGTACAAACTGAATGTAGCTGAGATTGTAAGTTGCTTAAATGCCATGCATAAAAGCGAGATACAGACCGTCTCTGGTTGAAAAAGGCAATAAAGAGAAATCAAAACATAATTCCTTGTCCATAAATGGAAGCTAGCCAACTATGCTTTGTAGATGCAAAGGGACCTTGCAAGGTGGCAATGTTGAAACACCCCTTGGAGGCACAGATCCAAGTTGAAACTGAAGCTTCAGAGTAATGCAGTATCGAGAGACCAAGTTATTTCTGGCTGTGGTCTTTGTCTCATGAAATGGTGACACTTTTCCCCACACCCCCTAATGTTCCTCTTCTCCCCGATGACTCCGTATATTTGAGTGACAGTCAGCGTATTTGGGGACAGCTGGCTTGGTTTTCCCTACCAAGGATTTGTTTGTGTTTTAGGACAGAAGACGTCTGGAAAAGACAAGATGCGACCCCAAAGAGTTTAGACATCTGTGAAGACTGTGACTATGGACAGAAAATGCCATTAGTTTTCCTCTTCATCTCTATATTCCATCTTTTTATCTTCTTCCCTGATAGCGAGCAAAGGATAGGCAAGACTAAATGGGAGACTTCTCCTCTAGGCTTATTTCTGTTGTCTATTTCTGCTTCCTAAGGGATCACTTAATTCATTTTATGCCTCTGGAAAAGACCAGAATTTCCTACTTCTTTCAAATACCTGGGCAGGTTACCTCTTCCAACCTTAGCTCATCTTTATTCTGCACCGAGTTATGTAATGATTTGATCGTGTTGAGAAGTAATTCACCTTTGTTTCCACCTACGTTAAGACTGATTACAAATCCTCGTAAAACACTCATTATGCTACCAAAAAATGTTCTTAAGAATAGTCTGTTAGAGAGAAGGTAATGCTGCTGCTAGGAAGTCTGGGCTTCTGTCTAATTATGTGTAAATTATCTGAGTGGAATCTCAAATGTTTAGTGATAAACAGTTTTATGCTTCCAAGCAAAGTATCTAGTTTGTGAGGCAATATAATCAAAAGCAGCTTATGTGCAGTGAATTGTCGATTGTATAACTTTGCATCCTTTTCAACTTATTCTTATGTAAAGAAACGGCAATGTCTGCAGCCCTTTAAGAAAAGCAAATGTTGTATTCTGCAATTTTTTGGGGGAAAAAGATAATTGATCCTTTGACTATACTGCTGCTCTGCTCTCAGAGGAACATTAAAAAGTTGGATTTCTTAAGAAATGCAATTAACCGACTTTTATTTAATGATTTTTTTCTCAAGTTATTCATCCTGGAGGAATGGTATCTGTTGGTTATTAACAAAGATGAGGTTGGATTATTAAGAAGCAAAATATCATGATATTCAACTTCAATGCATGTATAGTTACTCAGAGAAAAATCCCTTGTGGTTTGCTCCCTCTGTTAGAAAGCCTCTCCTAAGAGTCTCCTCCGTCTCTCACCCCATCTCTAGGTAGGATGGTTAATCCTCTTTTGAGCCTCCAGATGGATGCTGTCCCAAGAATGAAGGCAAATTTGAAACCAGATAGTTAGGATTATTACACTAGTCAGTGTAACTAGTGGTCATTATAACTGACCACTAAGGGACATATGAGTACAAGTGCTAAATCTAGAAGGTCGTTAACTTGTGGCTTTAACAGAAGAGTTTCTTAAACAACCAAGACTCTTGGGAAGTTTCTACCAGGGCATGTAGCCATCCATATACCATAGTCGTGAAACTTTATTAGGCAAATAAAATAGTCAAGATATTTAATGAGCAGAGTTCAAAAAGCTGAGTGTGCTACAGGAGACCTGGGCATGCTAGTTAGAATGAATGGGATGTTAAAATAAATATGGTTACCTCTTCGAGTCTGAGAATCCTTTTCTGCTGTTCTCTTTCCAGAAACATTCCTATTTCAAAAGAAGACTGCCAACTTGGGGGAAAAGGATAGGCAGTGCTAGGAAGAAAAAAGAGTAGAAAAGAACCAAGATTAAGGCAGATGAAGACTTCAGTAACCACAGCAAGAATTCTTGCCAGTTCCTTCCCGGTGGTCAACACAGATTAATGTTAGAGTAACCCGTCATGCAATTCATCTAAGAGACAGCTAAAGGGATGGCTTAATGCATCTTAGTGGTGTCTATTTCTGCTTAGTTTCTATAACTCTAAGGTAAATTACATGGATATGGTTTGAAGTTATAAATAGTTGATGTGGTTGATACTTTTTATATGGATTCAAGTAATTGCCCAGTTGCAAATGTGTGCTTCCCCCACACATCTTTTAATTGAATTTGCAAATACACTAGCTGAACAGACAGGGTGTTCTATCATTAATACTATAAGGGAAACTGAGCCTGCGTCCATGTCCCTAGATGGACAAGCCTTAAATTTGCCAAATAACAAAATATCTACATAAAGATTCACATATGTTTGGCACTTACAAACCATGGGGTGTTGGACATTTGGAAGGCACACCATTTAGATGATTGACTAAATATGTTCCTTAGAATCACGTAGATTTGCCCTACATTATTAGCATATCCTTTTAAGGAAGGTCATCCATACATTTGCAGTTCATGACGAGTTCATCAGACTCTCTATTGAATACATTGTTTCATGCCGACTTCTGTTTGTCTGACTTCCTGTCCTACATGCTCTATATTCAGTTTGTTTTTAAGTCTTCAATTCACATCCGAAGGTCTAAAGGAATTTTATTTTTACTTCCTTTTGAGTGAAAACATATTACAAATTGCCAACTCATGATATATTCACTTTGAACTTAAAAGATCATTTGTTTAAAAAATCGCAATAAAACCTGAACTGTTCGCTAATAGTCATTCTGAAGATTAAAGCTGCCAATGAATTATGCAGCAGGACCAAGGCTGTCTTGTTCTCAGACTAAATTTATCTCACGGAAGGGGAATTATTCTGACCGGAGTTAGAGAGCAGAGAGAGTTAAAGTTTGATTGTCCAATCTCTTTCTTATTTTTTTGTTTTGTTTCTTTTCTTAAAAAACAAAATACACATACATTTAGTTATGGTTCTCTGAGGAGCTGAATTTTGAAATGGAAATATTAATGAGGGACTGAGAAAAACTCCTATTTTCTCTAATTATAAATGTGACATAGGTTTCTGAAGTCTCTTTTTTTCATGTATTTTTCCTTTGTTTTCTCTGTTTATATTTTTTAAACCTGGCTTTGGCCATGGGGAACCCCATAATGAGTGTCAGACCTCTGGGACTCACACAGAGGATGAGCCTCAGAGCAATAGAAATAAATGAAGCACTTTTCTCTGTATACAACATGTCACCTGGGTGAAGTGCTTACAATGTCTCTTTGGTAAAACTGAGATGCATGTGAATTTCTCAAAAACAAATGCCTTGTTTTCAGTTCATGATATTTCCTGCTCTGCACCAAGTGGTCTCTTTGGGGGTTTGTTCTGGAATGTGTTTCTCTGCTGTGCACCAGACTTCCCATTGTTCCTTCATTCAGCAGGCATTTACAGAGTCCTTGTCACACTCCCAGATGAGCCAAGTGTGTGGGTTGCAATAGTCATGAAGCCCAGCTCTGTCCTGTGGTGTTTGCTGTCTTTGGGGTAAATGGGAACTTAAGACAAGCTGCAGGAAGGCATGATGAAGATATGTTAGGTAAAGGCAACACTAGAGATAGAAATCAAGTGTTATGGGAAGAAAGAAGAGGGGTGGTCAGGCATGGAGGTTGGGGAGGCTCAGGCTGACTTTGGTCAGATGCACTTGCTTAGCCAGCAGGCCAGGGTGATGTAAGACGCCAGCTCACACTGCCTGACCTGAACCAGCTGTTCCCCAGAGAGGGGTCAGGGTTCATCTTCCCCAAATGTGAAACCCCACAAGGACAGACAACTTCCGGAAATGGCCAAGCGTTCCATCATTGCTTCTGAGCTAGCCCCCAGCGACTCACAAAGCTGAAAGGGAAATTGATCATGGACTCATTATGACCCTCATGGGATAGGAGATTTGAGAGACCCATGGGACTGGGGAGACAAGAGCCATGGCTCTGAATGGGGCCATGAGAGCAGATGTTGGTGTGTTTGCTGAGTCCATGTTAGCGTTGGATTCCCTCCGTGGCTGGACCTCCATTCAGAGCAGGATGTGTCCTCTGTGGGAAGTGAGCTGACTTTGCAATCCCAGCCCTGAGTGACTTCTGTGACCCCAGAGCACGCAGCTTTGGTCCTCTGTAAAGACAAGAAAAACAATGCATCCCTTGACTTTATTTAACTGTCCTCCTATTCTATCCTCACCTTCCTAGTTTCCTATTTCAGAGAACTCAGGTCTCCTCCCAGCTGGGCAACACCAGTGGCTCTTTAGATTCAGGTGGTCTGCCTTCCAGAACGGAGTCCTTTTGCTCCATCGATGGACCCTAAGAATAGGAAGAGAGGGTCACCCCTTTCCCAGCCTCCGCAGAAGCTGTATCTGCAGTCAATTCTTATTCATTGCATTTTCTGTAAATTAGACTCATACTGCTATCTCCCGGGGCCATACAGAACTTTTCAAAAGTGAGAAGGGGTCTTCTGTGACTTAAACGTATATCTGCTCACTCCATAAGATCCTTGTATCTTGGCCAGGACTATCCAGGTATAATGCACATCCAGTAAAATGTGCCCTTTTAGCATACAGCTCTGCAAGTGATGACAAATGCCCACAGTGATGTAATGGGGCCGCCACCATCAGGATGTGGTATGTATCTGCCATTCCCAAAAGTCCCCTGGGGTCTATTTGTTCTCAGTCTCAACCCCGGGCCTCCGCAATCACCAATCCTTGTTCTGTTCCTCTAGTGTTACCTTTTCCAGAATCTATAATAATAAAAGCGTAATATGCTAATTAGACCAGACAGCCGAATGACCTTCTGGATGTCCTTCTGGATGACCTTCTGGGCAAAGCCAGGGCTGCGAGGGCCAAGCCCCTTGCACGAATTTCATGCATCGGGCCTCTAGTGTCATATAAATGGAATCATAAGTCGGTAGCTTCTGAATCTGACTTCTTTTTCTCGGTGTAATGAATTTGAGATTCATTTATGCAGTTGTGTCTATCAATAGCTCATTCTTTCCCTTTTATTGCTAAGTGGCGTTCTGTTGTATGAATGCACCATGGTTCATCTATTCCACAATTGAAGGATCTTGAGGTTGTTTCCAGTCCTTACCAATTTTTAAAAAGTTCCTATAAACATCAGTGGGCAGGAATTTTATTTCTGGGGATATAAAATTTTACTTTATTCTGGGTGAATGTCTGGGAGTATTATTGCTGAGCCAGACAGCAAGTAGATGCTTAAAGATGGTGTTTTAGAGGAGGCAGAGACATAGTGGTGGCCTGATGTTGGATTGCAGACCTGACACTTCCTAGCTTTGTGACCTACATAGATTGTCTGAGCCTCAGTTTCCTGCAACAGAAGAGTGGGGGGGGGGGGGGATAGTGGCTCCCAAACAGGATTTAGGGCTGTCACGCACGTGTGGCCCTCATCCCCTAGGTGCTTCCTCCTTGCACTAGGCACCCCTTTCCCCAGTGCTTCTGTTGCCAGTCCCTGCACATGCACACCCTTTCCCACATTCCTGCCACACACTGTTTCCTTTCCTGGAATAGTCTGCCACCCACTCTTCTCCTCACCAGCTCCTCGCCCTTCAGTTGCCCAATGGAATGACACCTCTTCAAAACAGTCTTCCCTCGCCCTGTCTAATTTCAGCCCTCTGCTATATATAGGGCCCTTTAAAAATGTGTAAAACCTGTTCTTTCCTGAATAGCACGTATCACAGCGGGCCTTATAAAATTAACTGTATAATTGTTTTTTTAATGGAAATTTCATTGGGATCATTGCAGTTGCACACAGTTGTGAGAAATAATATAGACAGATTACATGTATCTTTTACCCAACCTTCCCCCGTGGTAACACTTGGCACAATTATAATATGATATCACAACCACAATATTGATATTGATAAAAGCCACTGACTGTGTTCAGATTTGCCCAGTGTTACTTGCAATAACATGTGCGTGTGTGTGGGGGGGTGACATATTCACTTCCACACAATTTTATCACATGTGCAGATGAAGGGTCCACCACGAGCTCAAGATCCAGAGCAATCCCATCATCATAGGATTCCTCTCCCTGCCCCTTATAATCACTGACACACCCCCTTCCCACTCCCCAAATTCTTAAGCTCCGGCAAACACTAGTCAGTTCTCCATTTTGAAAACGTAGACATTTCCCAAATGGAACCATATAGGACAGAACCTTTTAAGGTTAATCCCAACATAATTCCCTGGAGATTCATCCAAGTTCTTGAGTATTTCAGTAGTTGCTTTTCCAAACCGAGTAGTATTCCACAGTATGTCTCCACCTCCATTGATTTAACCATTCATCTGTTGAAGGACATCTGGACCCATTCCTATGTTTAGCTATTATAAATAAAATCTCATATACAGATGTGTGTGAACATAGTCTCCATTTTTTCTGGAATAAATACTCAAGAATGAAATTGCTGGGACATTAGTTTTATATGAACCTGATTGAATTGGTGTCTAAAATCTGTCTCTGCCAATATATATTAAGTTCCACCAGAGTAAACAGGCTGAGTTTCATTTGTGTGTGTGTGTGTGTGTGTGTGTGTGTGTGTGTGTGTGTGTGTGTGTGAGTGTGTGTGTGTCTGCCTGTTCGTATGTCTAATCGCTGTATACTGGGGGCATCGCACATCACTTAGACTATAATTTACTACTCTATCAATATTTATATATGAGTTAAATAAGGAATGAATGAGTGGATGCATGAATAAAATATTTGGCTTGGGAATAAGTAAGATAACACATGTAAATCACTGTTAGAATGCTTAGCACAGAGAAACCCCTAATAGGAGGAAAATGCTTTCTCACCATTAGCTTTATCAGGTGGGCCTGAGAGTGACATGACCATGTCTACACCTTTCCATACACAAGCACCATGCAGCTTCAGAGGATTCCAGGGGTCACTTCATTTCCTTAAAGAAAACCCTACCTCATGCATGTGTTTCAAAGTGTCATGGGGGGAATTTGGGCTTCATACTTTCAATAAGATCCTGCTTCCATGCTGAGGCTGCTTTCTCTGATGAAGATGAGTACGGGCATTAAGTGATAGAAGTCTTTGGAGTGTGAGGGTGGGTGGCATTTAGCAGGTTCTTCATGGTCTTAGCCTGTGCACTAAATATTGAGGAAGCCAGTGAAGATAGCACAGGACTTAATAGAGAGAGAAAATTCGTAATTCTCATTTGCCTGAGGAAAGTGCAGGTCTTCCTATTGTCTTGATCTCTGTACTAAGAGCAAGTAAGACAAGCAGTCCTCATAATAAAAATAGAAATGAGGTTTTCTCGACAAGAATGCCACTGGAATGATGGGCTGTCACACAGGACCCGGAGAGACGAGAAAGAAACATCTTTGGTGACTATAATTAGGCCTATGTGGAGAGGGGCAATGCTCAGGAAGTACACCAGAGTGCTCTTTGCCTCTTTCTAGAATTACTATTAAACTATCTGTGAAGAGCTGTTATACTGAGGAGGTCAAAGTTCATTTTCAATAGATCGTGCACCCATTCTCTTCCCCCTTTGGTGAGGAGCTGACATGCCTATGACAGGGAAGTGTTTTCACTCCATAATTTGAACCACTTCAAAAAAAGAAAAAATAATAATAATAAGAGGAAACCTTCTCTTTCCTTATTATGAAACTACCTGATGTTTATTATAGAAAATTTATTAATACAGATAAACAATAAAATAGCAATAAAAGTTACCAGTAATCTCAACAGGACTATTAACCTTTTAGTGTTCCTTTGAATTTTGAGCCGTATTGAGGTAGATACATAGACTTTGATCTTGACAGAGATAAACTTAGAGGTGCAGAGTATAAATTATAGATACAGCTTGTTTTACATACATTGGGTCAGACCATAAAAACATAGACTCATATCTCACTCCATCTTCCATGTCATATGCATTTTTTTCTGCTTTATAAATTATTCTTCTTGACTGTATTTCCATAACTGGAGGATGTGGTCCCAATGGAATGGGCAATAAAGTAGTTGTTTGTATGGTTGTTTATTTGACCCAAAATCAAAATCGTATCCCGTGAGTGTTAGCTGCCTGAGATCATTTTACTCATGCTCTGAGGAAGGAAATGGAGAGCCCAGCCACCTAGACCCCCTTCAGGGCACTGGGTCAAGACTTGAGCTTATTCTACCTTGGCCCATGTTTCCATGTCAAGAGAGAGAACCTCTTGTGGTTTCAGGTACCTATGGGTTCTGGGGGAGGCAGCATCTTCCTGAACTATAGTTTGATATTTTATAATCCAATTTAATTTTGGGGAAAGAACTGAGTCTCAGATAACTCATATCAATTGTTCAACTTTCAGACATTTTGCTCTAAAATCTATTTGCAGGGATGCATTATGTACCAAAGTAGAAGATCAGAGGCAAGGGAATCACACTGATCTATGTTAGAGCCCAAGTTTACAGATTTGAATGTTTTCTTCTCCTACCCTCAGTTTTCTCATCTATAAAATGGGGGTTGGTCAGTTTACCTTATGTACTATGTTTCTGGGGAAAAGGAGGGAATAATGAATACAAAATATTTCTCATAGCACCTAGCACAGAGTAAATGCTCACTAATTATTGGTGTTGCTATTATTTTTATGGCATTTCTTGGAATTATGTGGATCTTGATAGGACAATGTCTATGAGGGCAAAGAACTATTAGAATGGCTTGGATGGGAAAAGGTGGGGGTTGGAAAGAGGGATGGTGGAATCCTGCTGAGAATCTGAGTGATATGAGAGGAAGTATCAGCACCCTGGAGTTCGGGGTTTCACTAAAGAGGTCGTAAAATATTAACATCCCCTAGAGTAACCCTGAAAAAACAGTGGTGTCAGCTCTTACTTGCTGCATAAGAAAGGCTACTTGGAGATGTCTGTGGCCCAGTTATGAAGAGGGAAAGAAGGGGGAATCGAGGTGGTAACAGCAAGTCCAATTGCTTCCTTAGCTGGAAACACAAGAGTTAAGAGAGAAAGGTGGAATAGTCAACTAGCAATGGGCTTTCCCAGAAGAGGTAGAAAGAATGACTGCCTATCTCTAGAGAGATTGGAGCTGTCTTTCCTACGGAGGACAATTTATATTGCCTTACCCTTGAGTTCACCGTCAACAATAACTGTATCACCATCCTTACCACCACCACCATCACCATCACTGTCATCACCAATGCCAATTCCAATATCATCACTGACAGTGCCATCATCATCATCATCATCATCACCACAGCCACCACCACCATGAAGCTATGAGGTTTACATGCATGGTGCATTTCCTAGGTGCCTGGGGTTGCACTAAGCAATTTGCACATATCATTCCATATTACCAAAATTGTGAAAAAAGACACTCATGCCTTTTCTATTTACAAATGTTGACCCCCATGACCCAGAAAATTTAAGTAACTTTTCAAAAGTACACCCAGCTTGTACACAGGAGATCCAAGAGTCAGAACCAGGCAGTCTGCCTCCCCAATCCATAGCATCATTCACTTCATCATCAAAAAGGCAATATAAGGTTAGAGTAAACTCTGTAGCCCCAGAACATCCCCTTTTATTTTTTTTCCATATGAGGGTAAACCTATGGTCTGAGCCTCACAGTGTCATGTAGCAAACCAGTGGTCTTCAAATACATATATCTGCACATTTACACCGGTAGAAATCTCTTTTCAAATAAATTCTACACAAAACTCCTTTTTTAAAACAGATGAATTATGTAAAGTCAAATGTGAAATATTTGTTATAAAGCCAATCAGTGAGAAAATAAGGCAATTTTCATGAATATCAATTTTGAAATTGGGGACATGGATAAATAATATTGTTTTCAATTAGCTTCATAATCTAATTAACTTCAATTTTAATTTGTTGCTTAATATTGAGAAAATGCTGATTCATATGCTGAGGCAGAGTTGCAAAAGATAATTTTTTAAACCAGATGAGCTAAAAATATCTGGTTACTAGAAGTGTAAGTATCTCCAGGGTCAGCGCTGTGCTTGGCACAGAGAATGCATTCAAGATGTAGCTGATGAGTTAATGAATGAATGAATGAGTCTATTAGTGATAATTGCATGGAGTAGAGGACTTTTGCTGTCATTTCCAAGTTTTCTCATTTATTCGATCAATATTTAACAAGCACCTGCTACTATTGGCCTGCTACTATGCTGTCCTGAGGTGATGGAGGTACAATATTGAGAGGGAAATGTTCTCATGGAGCAGATGCATGCCGGTGAGTGAAGGATGGGGTGGCAGAAGAGAGACAGTGAACAGACAGGGAGCTCCCTGTCAACACTGGCTGTCCCACTTATGTGCAAGATGCTTACATAACCCCTCAGAGCTCTGGCATCCTCGTGGGTAGCATGGTGATATCAATGTGTACCCAGAACTGCCCTTGGGAAGAGCAAAGGGAAACACACATAGGTGCTGTCATCTTCATCCCCATCTCAACACTATAAACACACGAAGGTGCACATCTCACTCTGGGATTATTTATTTAATGCTGCACTGGGTATTGTGGGATTTGCATATGCGTATCATTAAAGCAGCTTTGGCCCAGGAACGTGTATTTGGAGATATATTAATATGCATTGAGCATAAACAATTACAAGATCAGGTACGAGGTGACTGGAATCTGGGGAGAGGGAGGTACATTAGAGAAAGTGCCAGTTAAGTTGCAAAGTAAGAGGTACAATACCAGGGTGAAGCTTTGACTATCATGCTCTCATCAGTGGGAGGGTCAGTGATGTATTTTGACTGGAAGATTGACATGCCTTGTTTTGTCTTTTTAAAATTCCCCTATGGAATTAACGTAGAGTGTGAGTTTGGAGGAACTGAGACAGAGCAAAGGAACCAATTAGGGAAGCAGAGCTTTTTAATTAAAAAAAAAATATCTTGGCTACAGAGAATAATGCGGTGCACTGGGACAATGGCAATGGAAAATTGGGAAGCTTCATAGGTGGAAGATTGGGGAGTTAAAAGTTATATGATTTGGGAATCAATTGGCCATTCATAGCAGCAAAGGGAGGTGTGAAGGGCAAATGTTGAGGTTTCAAGGTTAAGTAAATGGAAGGGAGGTGCTTTTATTAACAAACATCAAGTCCATTGAGGAAGAGAAGCATGTGCCAATGTTTGGTTTGGGGGGATGATAGAACAGCAGTGGGAACAGGACCCTCACCACCAACAATCACCAGTCTTTGAAGGGGTGACAACAATGCTGGGGACTGACAACCCCTGTGGAGACTCTCGCCCCAGTGCCAAGAAAGGACCTCAGGCAGGTCAACGTCAAAGGGATTATTCCAGAACTTGAGATGTTAGAGGTGAAGTATTTCTAGTAGGAGATGCTCGAGGGTGACTTGTGTTGCATAAAGATAAATATTTTTGAGCATTTATGGGGTCAGAGAACCCTCAGCCAGGCTTGTTACAGGGGAAAAATAGAATCTTCTGCAGACTTTGTTTGCCTTCAAATTTGCTCAAGTTCCAGAAAGTCGCAACACAGAGTGGGTGGCGTGTGGAGGCCTCCCAAAGTAGACCTCCCCGCCCACTTACTTGTTCGTTCGGAGAAATCACCACTTAGCTGTTTTTGTCTCCGCCGCCTACTGTCCCTTGTCCCACGCGCTAACATTCTGTCCTCTGCACTGGAAACACACTTGCACCCTCTCAAGTGCCAAACCCTGCACTCTCCCTCACCGTCACCTCCTGCAACCTATTGTTTCAGCAGAGCTCCTCTGGGAACCTAAGTTCTCTGCTTACTCTGGGTGTGTTAGAATTTGAGGTTCTGCCTGGCATGTCTTGGATCTCTATTGACAGGTCTGATAGAACATTGCCTCTATAACTTGTCACTTTTATTGCGGGGGGGTGTTGATAGCAAGGTGTTAAAATGAGAATAGAGTCAGGGTCTTTACTTTAGAAGAGCTTCAGGTAGACTGGATGGTGTGGGACTTAGACCTCCCATAAGGAAGCAGGGACTGGAAAGCTAGGAAAATTTCATACATAAAATGAGGTGACCAGGGTCAGGATCAGATTCCTAAGAAAAGGATATTGTGCAGTCAAATTGACAGAGAGCAATGCTTCAGAGAGGTGCCTCCTAGGTTTAGATATTTCAAGTGACGAATAATGTGATGATGATGCTGTAATCAGCCTCTGCTGCAGCTAGCGGTGCATGGTGAGGGGGAGAATACTCCCCGGTTCTTCTGTCCCACAGACCTGATCAAAAGCACTGTTGCCACCTCTTATTAGGAAAACAAAGAGTATACTTCTTGCAACCTCAGTTTCTTCTTCTGTAAATTGGGGCTATTAAAACCTACCTTAGAGGGTTGTGCGAATATGAATATACTAGAGGCCCAGTGCACGACATTTGTGCACTGCGGGAGGGAGGCGGGTATCCCTCAGCCCAGCCTGTGCCCTCTCACAGTCAGGGACCCCTCAGGGACATCCCATAAGGGGTCCTTAGCACTGCTTCAGAGGCAGCAGAGGCTCGCCAGCTGTGAGCCCAGCTTCTGGTGCTCCCCCTGTGGGAAACACTGACCACCAGGGGACAGTGGACAGCTTCTGTGTTGAGTGTCTATCCCCTGGTGGTCAGTGTGCATCATAGTGACCAGTCGTTCCACTGTTTGGTCGATTTGCATATTAGCCTTTTATTATATAGGATGTGTGTGTGTGTGTGTGTGTGTGTGTGTGTTTGTGTGTGAATTACCACGCTGGCCAGAAGGAATCTCTTTACATGTGTTGCCCTCGTCAGTCTCCAAAAGTAGTAAAGCATTTGACCTGACATTTTGTGAGATCCGGCTGGGAAGAATTTAGTTGACAAGGACTAATGTGAGAGTTTTTGTTCATTTGGTCCATTAGCAAGATTAAATAAATTGTGTGTACTCAAAAGACTGTGGCAGAAAGGTGATGTCTACACATTTTCTTCTAAATGCCACATCACTTGAAAAAATCCCCCCTGAACATTGCATTTGGAGTTCATTGTTCCATAAACGTATTGTTTTTGTTGGTCATGTTCATGTCCTCTTTAGAAAATACAATGACATGTTTAAACAAGAGGAAGGTCTATGTTATTAACTCGTCAGGGACTGAGAATAAAAATCATTCATAATAAAAGTTGCTAATATACATACATTGAGTTGTTACTAGATGACAGGCACCCAGCTCAGAATTTGCATGTATCACCTTATTTTAGCTTTTAACAACTTAATTTGGAAGGCAAAATTATAATGATTTCCTCTTAGAGAGATTGGAAATGGGCCTTGATGACCTTATAACCCCATAGACATTCAATAGCACCTGTAGAAGTATGAAGCAGAACCTTCACACCAAAGCTCTGAGACTCCAACAGAAGTGGTCCCCCCTCCACAGTGTGCTTCCTGCCCTCATAGGAGCCAGGAAGAGTTCCCACCCCCTCCATCACGGTCATCATGTGTCAGGTGGCCTTGAATGAGCAGGGCTGTATTGTGGAAATTTAGGAAAATGAATAAACTCTGGTGATCCCATAAATTCAACTCATCTGCCCTTTACTTAGCTTCTCCCAGGCGAAAGGCATGCACTGAGTGGTTTAGGTCACTAGAAATGAGAAAAGCGTTGGGTTGGTTTTGGTGTAGCGAGCCTGTGGGGTGCAGAGAGTAGTCATTCTGGCCTAATGAGCCTAAGTGTTCGTGGATTTCAAGCACCCAGGACAGTTGGCCCATCTTGCTGATTCTTGGTGTGCCAGCACCCATGCAAGGAGCACTTCAGATACATCATCTCAATGTGTCCCAAATGCTGATCCATTGATTCATCTGATTCCATAATGACATTTTTAACAGAACTGCACCTAAATGAGAAAAGTAAGAGCAATTTCGTTACAATTTTAATAGACCTAAATCAATTCGAAGGGCTGTCCTTTATTTTGAAATTACGTCCTTCTTACTTTTTGGTACAAAATGTTCTTTCTGTTATAAAATGATGATGATAGCAGATGGTGTGTGTGTGTGTGTGTGTGTGTGTGTGTGTGTGTGTGTGTGTGTGTGTGTGAATATACTAATTTGGCCAAAAAGTCATTAATTTCATGCAACCCTTCTATTGTTTTTAAACACTTTTGCAATAGTTCTTGAATGAGGGAAAAATAATCCTCTGAGAATCAATGCAATTCTGTGAGGGAGCTATAATCAGCTCCATTTTACAGATTAGAAAACTGAGGCTCAGAGTTAATTCACATGCTCACATTCACAAATCTTACAACTAGCAAATCTTGGATATAAACCCAAGTTTTGTGTTTCTGTAGGGCTGGAATACCTCCACCATGGGCATTTGGGCACCGTTTTCCATGTGTATGTGTATGTGCATGTATGTGCACGCACACACACACAAGATTGGAGCTTTTGTTGTTCTGGGTTGGTTTTGTTTGGTTTTCACATATGGAGTTTTATTAGGGATGATCTGAAACATTATAGATCTTTCCCAGAGATGTGTTTCCAAAGGAAGACACATGGACACCTCTCATGCACCCTAATAGCTGCATTGTATACCTGTGCCAGGATGGGTTTTGCTATTGCCCTACTGATATCCAAGCAAAGCTGGAAGGACTCTCCTGGTCCACAGAGTTCTGTGCCCATCTCAGGTTTTCTGCAGGACAGATACTTAGAACTGTAATAATTAGGTTGAATGTGGGTGCCAAACCATCAGAGCTTTCCCCTTGTGACTCTCGCTGCCTGCATTTGAGATCACCCATTTTTTCACCACATCAATGCTAGATATACTGGTAGGCATTCTTATTTGCTTAATTTGTTGATTTTATTTATTGATGCCATTCGTGTGGAGAAAAGATTGCAGGGCTGCAACCACTGTGTCATTGTTCTCAACAACCAACATACTTTTGAAAAGAGCTTTTGTAGTGAGGGTTAGTTGTGAATGGGGCATGCCTTGTACTTGTGTTTCTGTTCTTTTTGTCTTGGTCTCATTTTCATGGACACCCGACTCCAGAGAGCTAGTGGTGTTGGAGGGTCCTTGACACAGAAGCAACCTCTGATGTGCAGCCTCAATCCTGTCATCATCTGCAAAGCAATTGTCTCTGAACCTATGGAACTGGTGCTGCCTGAGCCACAGCTCTTCGCTCTGAAAGAGGAGCACGGTGCGCCTCTTAGAGCAGCCGAATTCTCGGCCTCCAGATCTGGGCCTTGGAGTGAGCATGTCTCTGCCAGGAAAACTGTGCCTGAGAAATGGAGATTCTGCAGGGTTGCTCAGAGGGACCACCTGGAGCTGAGACCTAACATACAGAGAGAAAATAATTTTTTTAACGAAAATCTCAGAATGGTTGGATTTCTTGAGTAGAAAGAGGTAACAATAAGTCATTGTCATTCCGTTCAAATTCCTGTTGTATTCATCCATCCATCCACCATTTTAGTATTATCTCAGTGCCTACTGTATGTCAGAGAGTGTATTAAATCCTGTACTTGGAGCATTTAAACCTGCAGCTGAGGATGTTTTGAAATTTTAGTCATTAGAAGTGCCAAACTCCTACCAGCACTCTCAGTAGACTGACCCAAGAGAGCTCCAGAACTGACCTAATAGACAAATCTGGGGCTTGGCAACCGGATCGGAGGGGGCAGGGTACAGAGGCTTTTCTGAAGCTGAAGCTGTATTTGCAGAGCAAGCACACTCTTCCCACAGCGTGACTGCACCCTGCCAGCCTTCTAATCCCAGGGATCCCTGACCCCCTGATCCCTTCCTTCTTTGATTTCTTCCACATCACCCATCACTTTTATATGCTCTACACTTTATTTTTTCTTATCTTAATTGTTTCTTTTCTGTGCCTCCCCCTCCTTAGATGGTAAACTCTATGATCTCAGGGGTCTTTGCCTTCCCCCAGGGACCAGAACAGTGCCTGGAGTGTAATCCACACTAACGATATGTAGTTGAAATAGTTCAACAAGTTGATGACTCCAAGTGTTTGTGATAGAGACAATAAATAATAACATTTTCTACAGATACTTTCAGTCTCGATTTACTGAAGGTTGAGACTATGTGGCAGCCTATGTCACAATCTGGAAGGAAGACTAACATCTAAGCCACCCCTTGACATTGTCAGGAGCTAACCCCAGTTTGGATAATTATATTTAAGAGCAGGAAGTTCTTTCTTCTGTCTAACTGGAGTTTGTCTTGCTCTGAGGCGTGGCAGCTCCCATTGAAGATCTTCCTTAGGCTAAAGGCTGCCTTTTTAGACAGCCTTAGGACATTAACATACGGAATTATGAAAGAGAAAAAACAATTACCTATACTCCTTTAAACAGCTGGCAAATTTGAGTGAAAGAAAAGTTACAAACACTGTTGTGTGGATCGAATTAAAATGGGAGCCTTTGCCTGCTGCCTGAGGAAGCATCCCCTGAAGGTGGCCTTGCTCCTTGCAGGTTTCCCAGCTCTCTTTCTTCTCCCTAAGGTGGACGTACAACCATTCAACTAAGGGTCCTTGCAGCCGAAAGGCAGAGGGTGGCCCTTGAACTGCGATATGCACACCCAAGTGATGCCGGGTGCCCAGGGATTCTTTGTGGAGAGGGAAGAGTAACCCCCAGGTCTCATACTTATTGATGTAGGGGACTTGTTTGGGAGCTAGTAGCATGATGTGGCTCTTTCTCAGTCTCTGTTGAGCTGGGATTCAAATTCAGCATCTTCAGTGCTGCCTGAAAGGCTGGCAGAGGTTTGTCATCGAGTGAGCAATAGCAAATATGGTGTCACCACTTGATCAGGGGTCATCTGGCTCGGCTCCTGATGAGCGTGTGCTGATGCTCACCACTGCAAACTCTCTCCTGCCCGATCCTGTAAGTGGGTCCCTTGTGGATGGGGTGTGTACTCATCTCTGTGTGTTACTGTGCTTGTGTGAGGACATGGGTGTGTGGTTGTCCACAGAATCATTTGGAGATGCATTTTGAAGGTCTTGGTCCCATTGTCTCACTTTGCAGACCTCCGATGCGCCTGACTGTGAGGACCTAAGTTTAAGCAGAGGTCTGAGGCATGATTGCAAAATGGGTCCACAGGAATCCAATCACCACGGAGGGCTTTCAACTTTAGGGAGAAAAGGGACAGGAAAACCAGGCCTGGCTCAGGGCAGCCGAGAGCAGTTATTGGTTCCTTACATAATGTATTTGTTTTTCATTAAACCATTCAGATAAGGTCTTATTAAAGTGCCATGTATTATTTATCGTGCTTCTTATGAAAATGAGCTGAAGGGGAAATTCTGCCATCTTTTGGGGCATTTGCAGGCTTTTCCAGTGCCAGGGAGAAAGCAAATGAAGGAAAGCAGGGGGACCCCTGTCGGGACAGCACATTGCTGGAGGCAGAGGGAAGAATGGGAGGAGGCAAGTCAGGACTGGGGATCTTTGACCTTTTATTCCATCTATGTTTTGTGGAGTGGCTTTTCTTTGGATTTTGTGAATTGTGAAATTTAAAACAACTGAAAGACAGGCAAAAAGTAAGAGAGAGAAAAAAAAGAAGCTAGAAAAGAGGGAAACATTTTAACTGTAAATTAGACCTTGTCTGGTAAATATGATTTCTGAGACAACATATATACAGCCATACTTTTTCCAGCTAGCCACTGCTGCCACCCTCTCCCGCAAAACACACACACACACACACACACACACACACACACACACGTATAAAACAATAGCCTGTACTCCCGTAATCGCCCATATCAATTCGCTTAGGCTTAAACATGCGACTGTATTCCCTCTAAATTGATGGGATGTGTGAGTCACAGGGGGTTGGAGGGTGAGGAGTAGAAACAGCCTGCTTGGGGCCTAGTGTTTGGCAGAGGGAAGACTTTATAGTTATTGATGGCGTTTCAAAACAGAACAACAAAAATGGAGCTGTGGTATCATTAATTTGCTTTTCTCCAGAAAGCATTTTGATTAGCCTGCAAAGTGAGCTGTGCCTTGTGAGCTGATGGCTCCGTTCAGGAGCTGTCATTTGGCTGAGAGTGTCCCTGTGAGCCTCGGGGAGGACAGTCTGCTGGGATGCCCCTGGTCCCTGGTCCCAGTCACTGGGCCCTGTGCTCAGGCCCTTCCTGAGGATGCCCAGCACTTGCAGGCACCTCTGCCCTGCTGGGCAGCAGCGAGGAGTCTGAAGCCAGGAGGTGTCTTACAGGGAGCCCAACCACCACAACAGATGCTGTTCCTACAGCCTCTTGCTCTGAAAAACAAAAGGAAAACCCAGTCACTGGGTCAACATCTCTATCACAAAATACAATGTTATCCCTGATGGGGAATTTAAGAGTGTGCTTTTTCCTGGGAGGACCAAGGACTTGTTAGAGTCTTAACATTTTCTTTTGATTTGCAGATCACATCCTGTTTTATGGCATAAAGACTAACAGGATCTAGTATTGCATAATTATTACTTCTTAAAATAAAGGGGAGCGAGAGACCCCTCTCTCATGGGCAGAATGCTAATTTGGCCAAGGAGGGCTGATCAGGCAAGAAAAAAATAAAATAAATAAACCATTGTCATGTGCCCGCTGGTAATCTCTTATCAGACATGGGCTTCCCACCCTGCGCATTTATAATTGGAGAAGAGCGGGGATTCTCTGCTGGAAGGAGCCCCCCTCTCCTTTGCCTGGGGCTGGCGTGTGGCGTGTTACTTAGCCCAACAGGCGTCATTTATTCCCATGCCAGGCAGGGCGGCTTCTCCCACTCTGCGGCTGGCTCGGGGCTGCTCAGAGTGCCTGCTGGTGTGCTCGCTGCTGGCTGCCCAGCCGCCGCGAGGCGCCCAGGGAAAGCTGCGCCCCACGCTCCTGGGGTGTCTCTCCACCTCAGCAGCCCTGCCAGGGAGGGGTGGGGGCAGAAACTGCCCTGCCTGGGGTGCCAGCAGCCCTGGCTCCCCCTACCACCAGCCCCTAGCGTCATCCCAGCACTTTCGGAGAGAGAATCCCATTTTCGTGTTTATTTGCTAAGGAGTGGGGCGCAGGAACCGCCACCCACATCTCTGACCGGGTCCCAGTTGGGCGTTGGGCGAGCGCAGGAATTGTCCAGCTCCCTAGGCGCTGGTGATGTAGGGCGCTCCTCGCTGCCTCCCCTGCCCCGCGGAGATTTTTAGCAGACACCATTTGAATTTTGGTGAGTCGTTTAAAAAAAAAAAAAAAGCAAAGGGGAGGGAACACACACACACACACACACACACACACACACACACCACACACACACACACACACACACACATCCCAACACTTCCCTGGACCCATTTGACAAATGAGGAGGCAAGAGCATCAGGAACAACGGAGTGAGCCTTGTTGTGAGTCAAATCTCTCTCTCTCTCTCTCTCTCTCTCTCTCTCTCTCTCTCTCTCTCCCCTTCCCCTCTCTGGCTCTTTCGCCCTTAGCTCAACACCCCCCCCCCAACACACACACACTCAGCATCTACAGGAGGGCAGGCACCCCCTCTACCTTTCATAGAAGTTGCCTTTTTGCTCTTTCTTGCGATCTTCGCGGGGGGGGGGGGGACGGGGGCACCTGCCACTTTGGGGGGCATCAGCAAGCAGGCCCAACAACCACACACGCACACGCCCGCACACACACACAAGATACAGCCCCAAAGGAAGCAAAATAGTTTCGTGACCCTCTCAAGTGTCTTAGCTGGAGGCAGGCTGACGGACGCTGGGATCTAGCAAACCCGAGGGGAAGACAGAAAGCGAGGGAGGAGGGACGCGCGGGGTGCGGCGGGGGGGTGGGGGGGGGAGGGCGAGAGAGACAGGGAGAAAGAGAGAGAGAAGGAGAGAGCAGCCACCCGGGTTTGACTTAGATAATCAGCAAAATTAAAAAAAGAAAAAGAAAATTGTAGCGTCCAGGCAAAGAGCAGCGGCGCGATTGCATGCGAGCATCCCCACTCCTGCTCCGCGGGCGCCAGAGACACGAAATGCAGCATCCTCTGACGGGGGCCACCTGCGTGGCGCTCCCCAGCGTGGGCATGTGTCCCCAGCTCTCCTGTGCCTTGACTTTTATGTACTTACAGCAGGTAAGGCGCGCGGCTTCCCTCCAAGGCTGCTGCCAAGGTTCCTGGACTGGGTCCCCGCGTCGCTGGGCTGAGCTTGGGTACCTTGGAGCGGATGGGGAGGGGGCTGGCTGGTGCGCGCCTTTGGATGGGAGGGCTGCGTGGGAACCCCTCATTCTCCGTGGACCCCGATAGCCCGCGCCCAGCTGTGTTTGCCCCTCTGTGCACACTTTTGAAACTGCTTCCAGGCTTGGGTAACGGGAGTTTAAAATTGCAAACTGCCTTCTACTCGCATTCTTCTGGTACCGGTGTGGGAGGGTGACCCCAGGCTAGCCCCTCTGATCTGAGTTTGGATCTTTGTGGGGGCATTTGAGTGCTTGGAGTTTTAATTCAGCAGCTTTACTAGAGAGTGCAAAAAAACATCTGTGGATGTGTGTGTGTGCTCAGTGTTTTTATTTTCTTAAGTTTGTCTGGGTGGTGCTGTATTCAGTTGCTTTTGGAATCAGAGCCTTTGGGTTTCTGGAGCATGGCAGCCCCAAAATCTGCCTCCAAACTCCCTGGCTAGTGCTGGGATGAAGGCGAGCTGTGTAGGATGCAGTCTTTGTTGCTCTGTGTGAAGGCTTTTTGTTTTTTCCTCTTCCACTCTCCCTTAATGGTCCTGCCATGGGGTTTGTGTTTATTTTCCATTCTGTGTACATTTCAGAATCTTTCATTGTGTTCCTCTCTTTCTCTGGGTGTTTCCTCTGGACCTTCTCTGTCTCTCCTTCCTTTTTTTTTTTTTTTTTTTTTTTTTTTACTAGTAGAGCCGCTGCCTAAGTTGGTTTCCTGGGTTTGGGGAACAGCTCAATAGTGCCTGGGGTGGGGGGGGGGGGGGGGGGACGGGGGCTGGTGACAAGCCAGGCTTTCTCTCACTGGGCAGGGCTGTGGAGATGGCTGGTGGGGTGAGAAGGGTTTTGTCATGCAGATGGGACTCCTTTTCCCTGTCCCAAGCTGCTACAGGAAGAGTTAACCGTGATTGTAGTTATTTCATCTATTTTTCGATGGACTCCCCTCAGGAGTACCATTTGTTAGCCATGTGTGGTTGCGGTCTACTAAACTTCCTTTACCAGTGTGCAGACGGGGCCTCCTTCTCCAAAGACCCTCAGTGTCAGTCTGTTGCAGGAATAGATGTAGCCATAAAATGTCAAGGTTCTGTTTAGAACGTTTGGGTCATTTGTGATCAAGTTGGTTACTTCCAGAAAATATTTTTAAGGCGTAATTTCTATCACACGTCTTTTGGGAAACAGCCTTTTCGTATGGTTTTAATATCTTGAGAAGACATCGGTTTCTTTTTTAAATATTATGTTATTCCATTTCTCATGAAGAAAATTGTGCCAGGGAACATTTATGAAAAGCCTGTTGGTAACATGTTATATCATTCATCTGCTCTTACCATCTCTGTATCTTGGGGGTTGAGGGGGAGTGGGGGTTGCGTGTGTGTGTGTGTGTCTGTGTGTGTGTGTTTAAGACCAGTTATTCACTGGAAGAGAATCCTAATGAGCATTTCTACAAATGCTCAGCCTGAGTTGAATTGAATCTAATTATTAATACGAGTTGATCTTCTGCCTCCTATATTCACTTCTTTCATGGTATCTATTAATCAATTTGAACAGCGTTACCTAGCAAGTCGAATGCTATAGCTATTCAGTGCTCTCACAGTTTCCTGTGCATTATTCTTTTTTAATAAATTGATCTTTCTTCCTCCTGGATTGTTGCATTGGTTTGCACGTTTAGGCACAACTTGGGAAAGAAGAGAGTGACTTTGAGCGGGAGGTTATTTTTGCCATGAAAAGGATGAGCGTACAGGGTAAACGCAGGCTCCCAGCATCTGACAGGCAGTCTCTTCCTAGGGGAAATACTGCTGCTCTGGCAAGGGGAGGCTCCCAGGGAATGTTGGCAGCCATAGCAAATATTTAGAAGTGACTAAATCAGCATCGCAGTCCCCTATGAGGACAGACAGACAGAGGTGGGCTTTAAAATGTGCCATGGCACTCACCCCTCTCTTGAAAGAGCACATAATGCTGGGAGTGGAAGCGCTGATCAGCTGATGCTGAGACACACACAGTGTCAGAATGCGGGGTGTGTGTGTGTGTGTGTGTGTGTGTGTGTGTGTGTATGTACGTTTTCTGAGTTTTACTAAATGCCTGAAGTACAGTACAAGCAGACACCGATGTCCGCCTGCCTCGTTGAGAATCAGGTTTCCTATCTGCGCCTCCCACCCTTGCTAAGAGTGCACCCTCAGGACTGGAGAGCCATACCTGCGGGCCACCTCTTCCAGCCATTGCTGTCCTCACAGTTCGCATGGAAGTCTCCTGCCCTTGCTTTTATTTAGCAACCCAGGCCACAGGCTGGTGAAGGGTGTGAAACAGTTCCCTTCAATCACCAGAAACCACTTACTGATGCAATCTGCACGTCTTCTATCTACACATGGCCACTCTCTTTTCTGTCTACTATGGATCTTTAGCTGTTATTGTCTCTTCATTTCATTTTGATGATCTGTACTCTCAGAGCAAGTTGATCAAATGGGTGACCCAGCAGCAATCCGTGATAAATGACACCTTAATTGAAAGCCTTTTACTTTATTATTATTTACCAATGAAGATATTCCAGGGGTGTCTGTCATTCCGATCACCAATTATGTAAGAGCATGATTAAGACACCGCGGCCTAATTTTGGAGCCTTCATTGTTCTGTGTTATAAAATCGCAAACTCTGATTGGGCCACCGAGTCTTCAGTGAAATATAATTTCCTGGAATGAAGTTTCAGATGGTGTTTTTTTCTCATCCGATATCTAAGGAAAATTATTTCATCATTTGCTCTCTTTGCCTCAGCTCTGACATCCAGCCTCTCTTTCTAGAGCCTCCCAGATTTGTTCCTAAGACAACTCATAAAACAAACAAAAAAAAATCAATTGGGATCCCTCAGCACCCAGGTCTCCTCCTCATGACCAGGTGACAACAGTATAACCTGTTTGCCACAAAGAACTTATCTGTTCAGACCAACCTGGGCATTTAAATTATTTGACTTCATCCATTTCATGCATTTATGTCCCAGTACCTCTCCCATAGATAGGTATTTTACTACAGTTATAAATATTTTATTTCCTCTTACTGCTTCTTTCTGACTGTGAAGATATTGCTACAGTTTGGAATTGCAAGGTGGTATAAAGTTGTATAGTCCTTTTGGCACCTGGATACCAAGCCCAATGATGTCATCACATGCATATGTACACATATGTGCATGCACACATCGCTATCCCCTCGTATATAGCATGTATCTTGTAGATCATTCTAAGATGCAAGGAACAGGTGAGCCTCGGAGCAGCGGGCTTCCATCTTGCTGTCCAGGGCAAGTCCTGCTTCAGCTGCTATTCATAACACACTGCAGATGTTTACCTGTGTCTTCTTTGCTGGGGAATCTTATTCTCAGGTGAAGTTCAAACCTACCTGTCCCCAGACTCTCCCCAGAGTTCCAAAGCAGGTACCCATGCAAACATTTTTGTTTTGAGGGGAAATTCTGAACACAAATTCCAAATTGGTGGCTTTGCAATGAGTGGATTCAAAAGAAAATACGTTTTGTTTTTCTCATAGAGAAAAATAGAAAACAACCACCCCCCACACACGTGCACACACACAGACACAAAAGTCTAGAGATGCTTGACACATGTCCTATGTCACAGGGAGCACACGCAAGAGCATCTACCGCATGGACAGTCATGGAGAGGCTCTGGACAGAGCAGATGAGGCCTGTTTTCCGAAGCACCCATCTTGTCAGGTTTCCCTGAGCTTTTTGATTCACGCTGGTGTCTAACCCTCTGGAAGAGCAGAAGTAGCGTAGTCACTCAGTTTCCCCAGTTCCTAGACCCCACGTGTCCCCCAGTGCCCTTCTCAGGAAGCTTCTCGCCTGTCAAATCCTATTCACCCAGAACCTTTTTATCAGCCTGAATTAAAAAACAAGTCAAATGCTTAAAATCCACATTAAAAGGTGGGGGAGGGGGCTCCAAAGTGGGCCATGCCACTGTCAATATCGGAAGATTGGTAATTTTTTCCACTTAATGATGATCCATGTGGTTTGTTTTAAATAGTGAAGTGGTTTGTACAAAGGGTAATTCCTGGTAAATGAAGCCATTGCTCACTGTGGACATCTTCAGATCGAAAGCAATTGAACTGAAACTTGCATACCAGCCCTTGCTGTCTTTAATTAGAAAGTGGTGCTGGGTACAGAGTCCCTGGGAGGGTTGGCTCCCACGGGAGGGGGTGGGAGGGGAGCGCCCCCATGTGCCCGCCGGGGGCATAAATTTGGGAAACATTCAGTGGGCCGTAACAATTATGGCTGCATAGACAAGTTCAATTCTCCTTCCAGTTACTTACCTTGTGCTACTCAGTCTGATGATTTATAGGGGACCCAATGGCATTTTATCACCTTATTTCTTCTTGGCTTAATCCCATGTTGATTTATTAAATTGTGCTGTGGATTGGGGGTAGTCAATGGTGTCAATAACACAGAAAATAATTAGAATAGATTATCTTCATGTCTGAATTGTTTAAGGAGTGTAAGTGGTCAGAATGAGCCCATCCCAGGCCTGGGTGACTGTCTGATAGAACAGGGTCTCTCTGTCTCTTTCTAGAGAGATGCTGTGATATAAGTTGGTTAATTTAACCAGTCATCCTGCTTGCTCTGATTTGTCCAATTCAAGGGAGGAAGGCATGGATTGCTGGGCTTTTCTTGGCCAGACAAGGCCCATATCTCAGTTGGGTGGGGGGGGGGGGTCCCTTGTGTTTCTCCCGTTTCAGGACCCTATGGAAGGGGGTGGCTATTGACTTCAGGGTCACTTGGGTTGCCTCTGCCTTAAGATTATTTATTATTTTTTTAATCCTCACCCAAGAATATTTTTTAGAAAGGGAGGGAGGAAGGAAGAGAGAGAGAGAGAGAAAAACACACACACACACACACACACATCGACATGAGAGAAATATCAATCAATTGCCTCCTATATGCACCCCAACCAGGGACCAAACCCAAAACTCGGAAATGTGCCTTTACCGGATCAAACCCACAACCCTTTGGTGCATGAGATGTTGCTCAACCAACTGAGCCACCTGTCCAGGGCTACCTTAAGATTATTTAATTGTAAACATCTGTTAGTCCAGAGACCAACAGAGTCCTGCACCATTCGGCTGCTCTACCTGCCATTTGGTGGAGGGTTCCGTGTCAGAATGTGCAAGGGCCACCTTGCCTTTTGGGGAGTGGAGGAAGCCCGTGCTATTAGAGATCACGTTCCATTTGCTTTCCTTACAGCTGGCCCTTTAGCAATTGTCCGGTAGCTGATGGACTGGAGGTAGGCAATCTTTTTTGGGTTTTCTGATTCATTTAACCAGGCTCTCTCTGCCCCAAGGGGAGACATAATGCTTATTTATCCATACTGTCCGGGTAAAAGCGGTGTACTTTGTCAGGCAAATAACAGTCTTCTGGAGGAGGAATTGCAGCATTGTAAACAAAATCAGGTCTGTGCGTCTGCGCCTACTGGGGCTGGGCAATGCAGATGTCATTCTGTGAATGAGGCAGAGCTGACAAAGTGTGGGCGTAATTGCCCCATCTGCAGAGACCTTTCTAATGGACGGGGAGAGGTGTCCCAGTGCGCTGTTTAATTTAATTAAGAGAAGCGGAGAAAAGTTCCATTCATCAATAAAGTTTCCTCTTTCCGGGAGCTGCCCCAGAGAACTTTGCAGGGCTGAGCAGTGGCCTGTGGCTGTCTGCATGATGTGGCTGGTCCCATTGAGAGGGGCTGTGTCAAATGAGGTCAGATCTCAGGCACAATAGCTCAGAAGGGCCCTGGCCTGGGCTCTTCAACACGCTGAATGCTGGCGAGCTGGGGAAATGAGCAGCAAACCTGCAGGGCTGCTCCTGCAGAGACACTGTGACAGAGAGGCTTTCAGACGGACCCCCAAATGCACCCCCGGGTTGGGGTTAGTAAAAAGCGTATGTGCTTGAAACTTTCTGGCAACTGAAAGCATTTGAGAAAAAGGGGTCTTGGTGCTATTTCTGACCCTGACATATGGTGACCCTGATGGGTTGATGCTGGCTGAAAAAGAGCAACAGGACTGCTTTCCATTGCTGGGGGTCTCACTTCCCATCTCTCTCTTCAGTTGTATTTCTTGTATGTGTTAGGCAGCAGGCAGTTTGCAGAGCACTTTTGCGATGCTTTTTCTGACCTGCTACACTATACGCAACATGATGTCAGAGATTTCTTTATTCTGTCTGTTACTCTACCCATGATTCCTAGAATAAAGTCTAATAGGTAGTAGTTGCTCAAAAAAATGTAAGACATGAATGAATGAATACATTAGAACTTTCTAGAACCTTAGAAGCAAGGGAAGCTGTGATTGCCACCCATTTTTACAGATTCATGTGAAGATGCGTTCAATCATTTTTTCCTTCTTTCTTTGGGCATGCAAAACCCTGTCTCCGGGCATTGAGAATGTTGCAGCAAATCAATTATGAGAGGTGCCTGCCACCATGGAGCTGGTACTGCAGTAAAAGAAGAATAGAGGATGCAAATGTGAGTGGATTAGGAAGGTGTTTTCAGATTGGGGATAGCGCTGTGCAGGAAATAAACAAGGCGATGGGGAAAAGGGTCAGGGGGCTGTTGGTGGTTGTTGGGTGGGTCGGTGTGGGTCTCACTGAGGAGGTGATGAATTTTCTGATCCGAGGAAAAGGGAGCATTTGGCACGTGAAGAGTTGAGAGAGTTGTCCTAAGAACAGGGAAGGGGAGTATACAGGCCTCATGTTCAAAAGAGAGTGAGAGGCTCAGGACACAGTGAGCGGCGGAGTTGAGTCACGTGTTAAGCGGGGGTACCCGGGATGGCATCTGCTATCCTCTGGGGTCAGAGTGGAAACATGAAAAGATGGAAATGGATGAACAAGTGAGAGAAGGCCACCCCCGAGCTGTGGAGAAACCCAGGGGCCTTTGGAAACAAGTTTGGGGGTAAGAGGTTGGTGGAGGGTTTTGATGGGAGCCTTAGGAAGACCCTGACGTGGAGCACCCAAAGTCCCATTGGTATCCTCTGTGAAAGCCTCACTAAGGTGCTTCTGCAACAGGCCTTTACTTTGAAAAAAAATGAATGGGATATACTGATTCTGAAATTCCAGGCATTCGAGCATCCCCTTCTTAATTTTTACCAATTCACTCATCATCCCAGTTGATATCTACTTAATGGTTTCAGATCAACTTTTATTTTGAACTTAAAAGTAGATTTTCTCAAACCAACACACATAAATACATAGTTGCAGGATCACATCTTTGATATGATTTTTTTGTATATGATATGAACATACATTGAAATCAATATCCATTCACCTGTTCATTCATTCACTCCATGTTTATTGAACTCCTGCTTGGTGCCAACTATCCTCCCAGGCGTTCTCAGTAAGCAAAGGTGCCCGTCCTTATGGAGGGTGGAGGGTCTATCAAGTCACCCATCCCTGTGCCATCATTGGGTAACGTTGGCTGGGTCCGTTGGATTTCCTAGGGATCCCCTTTCATGTCTGGTACGGAATCATTCATTCCTCCCCTGATCTGCTTTGCAAAGAGCAAGACTCTAGTTATCTCTCCGCGTCACCTCCTCTCCCCTCTGACAGAGCAGCAGTCAGAGCACACAGCAAAGGAAAACGGGCACATACTCCCCATCTGCAGTGTGCGGAGCTCTGAGACCACAGGGCTGGGGTCGGCTGTGATTTCTGACACTGACCTGGGCCTCAGGTGAGGAGCAGTCTCCCCCTGTTTTGCTGCTGTTCTTTATGTTGTGTTTAACACATACACAGAATCAAGATTAGGGATTGGAGCCAGAGCGAAAAGCACTTGGCAGGTTAGTGTGTGTTCCCAGAGACGTGAGGACGTTTTTCCCATTGCAGCTACGGAAGAAAGTACAGGCAGCTGTAGGACGGAAGTGCCCTGATGAGTAAATACACAAAGGGGTTAGTCTTAATGAGACTGTTCGTTTTTGGCATTTGATGTTTGCCCAGGCTCACCTTGAGGACTAGATCCCCTTATCAAAAGCAACAGCAAATAGCTCCATCTTCCCTTAGGTAGTTCTGCTCTGCCTGAGTCCAGGCATTGGGGGTGGGGAGGGGTGGGGGGAAGGGAGGGCAAGCCCTGCTCTTAGGCAAGAATGAGAGCTGGGAGATCCCCCCGCCCCAGATGAGTCTTTCCTTAACAGGGAGCAATGTCGATATCCAAAAACAGAATGAGCAATGACATCTACATTTAGCAATATCCAACTGTCCATCTCAAGAGCTCAAGGCTCTTATGGAAATTCAGCTGAGAAACCTACATCATTTTAGAACCAGTTGGTGTCAGGTCCCACCCTCCTCCCCCCGCCACCCGAAGCATAGTTTAAGAAATGATTGCTATCTCTGGAGGCCTATATAGGACAGAAGTCTTGAACTGAAGGCTTGATCCCAACTCTGCTATTCGATTTGCTGACCAACTATATCGAGCAAGAGGCTTTACTTGATTTGGAGCTTTAGTAGCTTCATCAGGAAAATAGGGTTAAGGATAACTATTTCATAACCGTTCTTTGTAAGATTTGTATGGTACAGATGGATGCACTAACAGTGCCTGGGACACAGTGAGCAGCCAACAGACCTTTGTTAAAAAAATGAAAGGAAGAATGAGTGAATTAATGAATGAATGAATGCTTGTTTATTGAAGCTGAATATGATTTTTTATTTCTCCCAAGTAAATGTGATATATATGTGTACAAATGTGTGTGTGTGTGTGTGTATATATATATATATATATATATATATGCACACACACACACACACACACACACACACACACACACACCACGGTCTGCCAAGGACACAGACCCAAGGAACCTGGGGGTCTCCCTCAGGGTCCTTGGTCCCTCCTACCTGATCTGGTTTTCTTCTCTCTCCTTCTCCCAACTCAGTGCTGCTGGCCATGTTGGATTAGAAAGTGGCTGCACATCTCAATTAATGCTCCATGACAGGAGGAGGGAAAATAAAAATTGTCTTGCTCTTGTCAGTAGCAAAGTTATTTACTTTCAAAAGCTGACAGAATCACACTGCAGGGGCTTCATTTATTTCTATTCAGAATGTCATTATTCTGTGATGCAGGGGACTTGGGCACACGTTGGAGCTGATTCCCATAAGCTTGAATGTGGCAGGAACCGGCGGGAGTCAGGGGGAGTTTTTCTGGGGCCTGGCTGTGCTTAGGCACTTGCATGGATGCCTGGGCAAATGCCCCAGTTTCAGGATGACTGTCGGCCCACACGTGCGTTTTCTGGCCCTGGGTCTGTCCTATGTGAGGGAGTGTGTGTCCCTCTGCTGCCTGATCGCTTGTCCTCTTTATTCTGAAGCAGAAGAATGAGATATGGACCTCTTGGTATCATGACTCCCTCCATCCAGCCACTCCTTGAATTTCTAGAAACACAGAAGCTGCCCCTGCAAATGAGTTTGCTTTGAATCTATGTAGGCTCTCTACTTAAACTGGCTGATGGATGCTCTTATCCAAATAATATGCATAAAACTACGGATTTTTTTTTTTTTTTTGCTTGCTTTCTTCCTTCTTTCCTTCCCCCAACCCCTTTTCTCCTAAGTGTTTGCAATGAATAGTTAAAATAGGGAGTGGAGAGATTCTTTCTTCATGGTGCAATAGCTGAACTTGCCACTAGGGGTCTCTATTCAGAACATGTGACTGGATTCTTGAGAACACTCTTGTTCTTTTTTCTGCCTTTTTCTCTCCCTCTTTTTTTTTTTTTTAATGTCTCCGTTTAGTTCCATTCAAAAAACAAATCTACTCTGTAAGCAGTAGGAGATGCTTCTTGCAAGATCATTTCGGAACTCAGAGAATCCAGCCAGCCTCAACAGCGACGAAGATAATAATAAAATAATTAAAATAATGAAATAATCAATAACTTTTATGGAGCACTATGTGACAAATACACTACGAAGCACTTTCACATGGGCTACCTCATTTAATCCTCCACAAAAGGCCTCCAGGGGAGTGGGTAGTAGTCCTTTCCTTTCCTTCCATGCTGATCTGAGGCAGGTGGTGGAGGAGAGGAGGTTGAAAACCAGAGACTCTCACTCCAGAACCCACAGGGCCCGTGCCATAGGGCGGCGGGGTCTACAGGCTGCACCCAGGCCCTGCAAGCCCATCACTGTGAAAATCAGCCTCTCCCAGCCAGGAGTCCTCATTTCTCTTTCCTTTCAAAGGCGAAACTTGTCAGAAAGGGAGAGAGTCAGTGGGGAGAGCTTTCAACTTTGAAGCTTTCTCGTTATTTTATTTTTAAGTCATTATGATTACTGTTGAATAAATTACAACACGCGGCGAGGCTGTCAGGCTTGGGGAGGGTGGGGAAGAGAGGAGAGCAGGGCTGATGGCAAGCACATCCGCTCGCAGGATGATGGAGTGCGTTTCTCCGCAGCCAATTCCAATCCCCAAGTCCCCGTTGTGCTGAGGAGCTCTCCAACCAACACAGGAAATGCAGTCACTGCCCGGCACTGTATTAATGATTTATACACCCTGCACCACTGCTTTGTTCACTTGCGGGTCCTGGTCGTGTTCATAAAGGAATTTCTGGGAGCGGGGTCCCCGGTTGACATGCTGTTTTGCTCCATGCAGTGCAGGCTGCTCTGTAAATCAAAAGAATTTAGTGCTTTGCAACCTTCCTGAGCCTCTGAGATCATGTATGTGTGCACATGTGTGTGCACATATGTGTGTGAGCATGTGCATGTGTGTGTGCATGTGCGTGTGTGTGGGTGTCACCGAGGGACATTTTCAAGAGAGAATGAGGAGGGGATGGATCTATTTTTGGTGTTTCAGGACCGATGTGTCTGTTTCATGGTAGCATCAGGGCCCTATTTATCTCCCAATGTGATATTTATGCTTCTGGATCTTGTCTGTGAAAATGGGCTGACACCATTTTTCCAACATAAGAGACGCAGATCACACTAGGATTGCCTTCCTTCTAAATCACCCTGAAGGACAGACTGGGCAATGGGCGTGCCCTGCAGCCGCATCACCGCTCTTGCAAGTCACTTGGGCATCCTGGAGTCCTTCCTCTATGGAATTTCTGAGGCTTTAAATAGTCATTGGCTTACGGGAAAAAGAGTTCTGTGAATTCCTTTTGCTTTGAAAGTGTGTGAGGTCATCTATTTTCTAAGCTGAGAATTCTGGATCTGGGGAACTTTCTCCTGTCCAGTAAGCCATAGAAAGCTGATTTTAACTTCAGCTTCTTTTTCCTAATTGGAAGGGGTGGAATGATATAATCAAGAGATGGATTGGAACCCTCCCTTACTCT
Organism: Corynorhinus townsendii; assembly: GCA_026230045.1. Taxonomy (NCBI): domain Eukaryota; kingdom Metazoa; phylum Chordata; class Mammalia; order Chiroptera; family Vespertilionidae; genus Corynorhinus; species Corynorhinus townsendii. Next base: position 70,678,102 of record JAPDVU010000009.1, read on the forward strand.
TTCAAGACATCTGCAGAGAAAAGCCCTTTTGTTGTTTTGCCTTTTTTGGGATTACACTTCTGTTCTCTTAATCATGTCATGTGCTTCATTGTGTGTGGTTATATTTCTTCCCCTATGGAACTGAGAGATGAAAACTGACAGATCTCTGAGTAGGAGTTTGAGGGCAAAAGAGAATATTTAGAAAATTAGAATACTTTAAATAGCTTACCCAGCTGGATTACTTTTGTATAAGGTGAAATCGTCACTTTAGGAAATATGCCTGAATTAAAGATGTGTAAGGCTTTTAGGAAATAAATATCTCAATTTAGTAGAACTCCTTAAAAAATACACAAATAGATGAATGCAGAGAAAAATGAATAAACCCCTCTCTCCCTCCCACTCAACCCGGGGTCTAGATTTCTTTTGTAAATGTGAAAGTGGTTTTTATGAATGTTTATGCTTATGGAAAAAATTGAAAATGTTCTTTGAAGCTATTGAGGGTCAAACTCAGTGATCATGAAATTGAAACAAATACTCAACTGAAGAGACTACCTTTCCTGTGTTCCTGAAAAGTGGAGAACAAAATGTACACAATTACGTAAGTAAACAGTGAGCACGGCAAACATTGTCCATCCTGGGAAACATGAGACAGCGCCTTGCACTGAGGAAGCAGGTGTCCAGCAAGTGCAGCTGACATCCATACTGTACTGATTTCTGTGTTTGCATTTGTCCTCTGTTCTTGACTCCGTGAGTGTCTCATTGTCTTTAATTATGTCTATGAGGCACAAGACAGCCGTCAACATCTGCTCTATTGTTTACTTGGTTTACATATAGCTCTGATGGTTTATTAAACAATCTATTTTTCAAACCGAAAACAGAGAAACCAGCCTAACCAGCTTTACAAAATGCTATGGCGTTTTGTAAAGACCCATTATGCAATTAGCGCTTGGGATTTGTGTGAGGCTGGTGATTCGCCCAAATAAACAGCCCTTTATTCCAATAGCGCCTCTCAACTTGGTGAAAAAATATCAATTTCCCACAAAATAAAATCACATTTCCTCCTTAATCATGCAGCATGCCAAGAAGATGATGTGCTAATATGAGGGGTGGATCCTTCACTTCTTATGTCAGAAAAAGAGCAACTCTCTACTCTCCAAAATAACAATGCCTTTAATTCAAGCCAGCAATTACTACATTACGTAAGACCACTGTCGCCTGGCATGGAAGACAGAGTCTGAGAGTTTATCTGATACTATCAGAGAAAAGAAATGCCGTGCTTTTAACCATTTGTAAAATGTCCCTAACACTTTCTGATCGACTTATGAAAGGCTTATCACGTCTATAGCAAAGCAAATGACATCCATAATGATTAAATCAGACCTCCTCCCCTCTGGCATGTAATTGGTTAATAATTAATTCACTTGCTTATTCACTCAACAAATATTTATGTAACCTCTGCACTGCCTAAAAGAGTTGGGTTAGTCACTGAGAACATAGAGACAAGGAATTCATCTTCATTTTCCTTTATGGAGCTTCTGAGTTTGTGGGGATGCCAGGTGATGAGCAAGTGATCATGGTAGAAACATGTATTCTAAGTTGTGATAAAGAGAAGGGCATCCACAGAAAATAGCAGGGGCTGGATTCAGGACAGAAGGAAGCTCTCGCTGAGGAAGTGGCATCGAAACCGAGTGAAAGAGGTAGGGACTGTGGTGGAGAAGACCATTGTCACTGAGGCAGAGAGTTTATGGCATGGCTGTTCTGTGTCTGGCAATCTCAAGAGACAGAGAAAAGGTCAGGATGGCTGGAGTAGTGAAAGAGCCGGAAGGAGGCAGAGGGCCCAGAATCCACAGTTTGTTTGTTTTTATCTTTTTTTTGTGTGTGTGTGTATGTTTTTTAACAGCAGTTGGAGAACATGTAGAGAAAGTGAATTTTTTTTTAAATAAATCTTTATTGTTCAGATTATTACAGGTGTTCCTCTTTTATTTTTCCCCATAGCTCCCCTCCACCTGATTCCCCACCCCACCCCATGCCCTTACCCCCCGCCACTGTCTTCATCCATAGGAGTAAGATTTTTGTCCAATCTCTTCCCACACCCCTCACACCTGCTTCCCCTGAGAATTGTCAGTCCACTCCCTTTCTATGTCCCTGATTCTATTATATTCCCCAGTCCATTCTGTTCTTCAGATTTTTCATTCACTTGATTTTTAGATTCACTTGTTGGTAGGTATGTATTTGATGTCATTTTGTTGTTCATAATTTTTATCTTTACCTTTTTCTTCTTCTTCCTCTTCTTAAAGGATACCCTTCAGCATTTCATGTAATCCTGGTTTGGTGGTGATGAACTCCTTTAGCTTTTTCTTGTCTGTGAAGCTCTTTATCTGACCTTCAACTCTGAATGCTAGCTTTGCTGGGTAGAGTAATCTTGGTTGTAGGTTCTTGCTGTTCATCACTTTGAATATTTCTTGCCACTCCCTTCTGGCCTGCATAGTTTCTGTTGAGAAATCAGCTGACAGTCGTATGGGTACTCCCTTGTAGGTAATTAACTGTTTTTCTCTTGCTGCTTTTAATATTCTCTCTTTGTCTTTTGCCCTTGGCATTTTAATTATGATGTGTCTTGGTGTGGTCCTCTTTGGATTCCTCTTGTATGGGGTTCTGTGCACTTCCTGAACTTGTAAGTCTATTTCTTTCACCAGGTGGGGAAAGTTTTCTGTCATTATTTCTTCTAATAGGTTTTCAATATTTTGCTCTCTCCCTTCTTCTGGCACCCCAAAAATTCAGATGTTGGTTTGCTTGAAGTTGTCCCAGAGGCTCCTTACACTATCTTCATATTTTTGGATTCTTTTTTCTTTTTGTTTTTCTGGTTGGATGTTTTTTGTTTCCACATATTTCAGATCTTTGGTTTGATTCTTGGGGTACGTTGATCTACAATTGAGTTTCTGTATATTTTTTATTTTAGACAGTGTATGCTTCATTTCTGACTGGTCCTTTTCCATTTTTTTGGCATTCTCATTAAGGTTCTTGAAGGTCTCACTAAGCTCCTCAGAAGTGTCATCAAGTTTCTCAGCGGTTTTTAGAAGATTCTTGAGTAACCTTATACATGTGGTTCTGAATTCTATGTCATCCAGTAGTTTGCTTTCCTCCATTTTTTCATTCGTGACATGTTTTTTTGTTTCTGCATTTTGGCTGCTTCCCTGTGTTGATGGAGTGGCTTTGTGTGGTAGGTGACCTATAGGGGGCAGTAGCTCAGCCTCCCCAATCACCTGATGTGGATGCTCTTGGTACACCCCTTTGTGGGCTGAGTGCAAAGTCTTGGTGTAGTTAAGCCTTAATTTCTGTTGGTATGCTGGGAGGAATTGACCTCCAGGCCAATTAGCTGTGAGCACTCCCTGTGTCTATAATGGAAGAACTGCTGCGCTGAAGACACGCTTATGGTGCAGGACTTGTTTCAGTGGGGCTTTGGTGCTCACTGAGTCTGCCTCTTGAATGTGTCACTTATGGATGTGAGGAGTTGAAATCTGGTGTCTCACACTGACTACTAGGTACACTGGCTTCTGGATCTCCAATGGGGTGCAGGTCAGCTATTGTCTGAGTCCACCCAGCAGGAGCTACAGCGAGAGCTACAGTTTTCTCCTCTTTGCTTGGGGTTTGGAGGTTTTGGAGCTGTCTGACCCAGGCTGCAAGTTTGCTAGGTTAAGTTGCGATAGGGCAGGCCTTTCTTATGCTAAAACTGCTGCTTGGAGCTTGGGTGGGTTTGTAGGTTGTGCAGGGCGGGGCCTCAGGGTGTCACTAGGTTAGGGCTTGGCAAACAGCAATGGCTGCTAGTTAGCCGGCTCTGTGTCCCCAATGGCATCCGCGAGTCCTGTGCCCCAGTGCAGTAAACAATTATTCCTGCGCGCAGCTCTGCAAGCAAACCACCCTCAGTGGCAGACAGTCCAGCTTCTCCCTGTAGGAGTTTGGGTCCCCCGCGTTTCCCCAGACACTGGATTTCAGAGTAATCAGGGGCTTGTCTCCATTTGGGTTGAAAAAAGCAACGCACCCAGTCACCCGCAGCCAGCCCGGATCACGCGCCTCTCTACCTCAGCTTTTTAGCGCTCGTGCGTGTCTCAATGCTCTTTTCTCTTTCCTTCTAGTTGTAGAACTTCCACTCAGCCAGCTTTCCCATGGTTCTGGGTGATAGACGTTTTGTCTTTTAGTTGCAGTTTAAATTGTTGTGGGAGGCAGCAGTTTAGGTGTTTACCTACACCGCCATCTTGGATTCTCCTCGTGAAGTTTTTAAAAATATATTTTATTGATATTTTTACAGAGAGGAAGGGAGAGTGATAGAGAGTCAGAAACATCGATGAGAGAGAAATATTGATCAGCCACCTCCTGCACACCCCCCACTGGGGACGTGCCCACAACCAAGGTACATGCCCTTGACCGGAATTGAACCTGGGACCCTTCAATGCGTAGGCCAATGCTCCATCCACTGAGCCAAACTGGTTAGGGCAACACAGTTTTTGAAAGCACTGATATGGGGGTTAGATTTCATCCTCAAAGGAATAAAAAGGGAGGGAAAGAGACGAAGGGGCTTGACACATGAGGAGAAATGGGATTGAATTTTGCCTTTAAAAGATGAGTTCAGCTGTTCTGTGCAGAACAGATTAGAGGGGTAAGACTGAAAGCAGAGGCTCAGGTAGGAGACCACAGCAGTAATTCAGGGCCGGATGATGGCCACTTGGACTAGGAGCTGATAGAGCCATGGACAGGAGTGAGAGTTTTGGAAAACGAGCCTGCTATTCTTTGTGACACCTCTCCACCCCACAGAGACAGTACTCGGCCAAAGGGAACAAATGTAATGTGCTGTAGGGGGACATCCGAGGGCGCTGGTGAGGAGGGAAGTGCCTCAGGAGGCGCTGGCCTGGGCGTGGGCTCCAGCAGAGAGAACTACAGACCAGTTTCAGCATATTGCAGGCCGGAGCCCCCTGAATTGTATTTGGCCAAAGCTGAGAATCTCACACTTGGTCTTGTGCACTGTTTGGTAGCAGAGTTGCCACACAAAATTATATGCGAGCTTAGTGGGGTGATCTCTCATATCTTAGCAACTGACTTCTAATAGGTTGGGTGAGAAGCGGGGAGCAGGCTTGGTGATGTGTCCCGTGGGCAATGCCTCCCTCTCCCGCCTCTGGTCAAAGGAGCACCAGGGTTAATTGCATTCTCGTCAGTGTTGGGCAAAGCTGGCTTTGCATCTTAAAATATCAACTAAGCTGACAGACTTCTGACCATCTACCTGGGCCAGTCTCCAAGCTCACTGAAGCTTCATTTCTATGATGATAAGTCGGTTGCTAAGAAGCTTCATTTCTATGAAATAGAGGTAATGCAGGATCAGGAACTAGAGTTGTGAATGTGGCATGAGATTGTTTGTATAGCACCCGGCACAGCCCCCAGCAAATGGTAAAGCTCAATAAATGCTTTTACTCTTTGTGGGGTGGTGGTAGTGGTGGTGGTGGTGGTAATGGAGGTGTTGAAGGTGTGGTGGTGGTAATAGTGTTGGTACTGATTGTGGTTGTGCTGTTGATGGAGGTGTTAATGGTGATGGTGATGGAGGTAAAGATGGTGATAGTAGTATAGTAGTTGTGGTGGTGGTGGAGGTGGAGATGGTGATCCTAATGGAGGTAGTGATGGCAATGGTTGTATAGTGGCAGTCTTATTGTTGCTGGTGATGTTTGGTGGTGTGGTGGTGATAGTGTTGGTCTTGGTGGTGGTGGTGGTATTAGTGGAGGTGCTTTTATAGTGGCGGTAGAAGTGATGATAGAGTTGGTGGGGGTATGGTGATACGTGGTGATAATGATGGTGTTGGTGATGATAGTGTTGGTGATGATGATGGTGTTGTTGTCGGTGATGGTATTAGTGGAGGTGCTGTGAGAGTTGTGGTAGAAGTGATAGTAGAGATGGTGTGGGTGTGGTGATGATGGTGATGCTTGATGATAGTGATGGTGTTGATGGAATTGGTGGTGGTGGTGGTATTAGTGGAGGTGCTGTGTTGGTGGTGCTAGAAGTGATGGTAGAGAAGGTGTGGGTGTGGTGATGATGGTGATGCTTGGTGATAATGATGGTGTTGGTGGTGTTGATGGTATTGGTGGTGGTGGTGATGTTAGGGAGATGCTATGATAGTGGTGGTAGAAGTGATGGTAGACATGGTGGGGGTGTGGCGGTGGGAGTATGTTTGGTGATGATCGTGATGCTGGCGATGCTGATTAGAATGCAGTGTGGTAGAACAGTTTCACATACAGTGCCTGCATTGAAATTTGTTTTAAATCTGCCACTTGCCATCTCCTATGCCCATTGGCCAGTTACTTTAACATCCATTGTTTCAGCTTTCTCATGTGTAAAACGGGATTGATGATATCTGTTGTCAGTCATCATGATGACTAAATGCATTACTATGTGTAAAAAAATAGTACAGCCTTTGTTCTAATAAACAAACTCCACAGTGAACACTGAGAATGCTTGTTAAATAAAGTGGCGCAGAATGCAGCCTTTAAGAAATGTCCCCAGTGCCTTCCCGTCTGCTGCTTCTCAATGCTGCTTTCCAAAGCGGGCAGGAGGGCTGCTCCTTCCTACTGCAGACCCATCCCCGTCCCCTCCATGTGTTCTGGGAATAACCGGGCATGGTGAGCCAAGGTTCTGGCCGGGTGCAACATGAAAAAAAGACTCCCGGTAATTACAAAAATAACAACGAGGGCTGCTTGGCAAGGTAAGCAGATGAGCACACCACTAGCCAGAATGAGATATAGTGCCTGCAAATGTTAGGTCCCAGTGGGAGGGTGGGAACATATGGGGATAAAGGAAATGAAAAGTTGGGCATCACTGGTAAGTTTTAAAGCAGTTAAGGGAGGCCATTGTAGTGCCAGGTTTCTCTCTTTTTATCCTAATTTTAAAACCTTCAGTTCTCTTTTGTCCCTTTGTTCTATTTTGGTCCACCAGTCTCCAAGGAAGTGAGGTCTGGGTGGTAATCCTAAAGCCAACAGCCACCCTGGAGTCTGTGAATTTCCACACTGAGTGCTATTCAGCATTGGCGGGGGAGACGCAGAGGAACAGGGTGACTATTTTAGGGAACGCCCACTTGTTGAGCTCAGGTCTGTGATACATGAGTGTGCAGGAAAATGAGTCCCCAAAGAACAACCGGCGCAGTGAGTTTACAAATGTGTAGAGGGGCCAAGGGCTCTGTCTGCCAGACATTATTGAGCAGGAAGGTGTGGACCGCGGTGGGGTGATTTCAGGCGGTGCTGCTGGGTCTGGGTCTGGATGCAGGTACAGACTGTGCAGTCTGTGCTGGCTCTGACTCAGTGGGATGTCTCTGGAAGGGTATTTAGAATTCTCGTTCGTCGCACAGGCATTTCCCCGAGTAGTCACTGAGAGGAGGTCTAGCATAGAGGCAGCGTTTACAATGTGGGCACCTGTGTGCTGGTGTAAGCTCCTGCGGAGGCCTCCGGGTTACCCTTGCTTAGCTAAGGCATCAACATCCTTGATAAGGCAGAGCATGCAGAGGAAAGGAAGTAGGACTTGGAGTCAGGCAGGCGTGGCTTTGGCAAAGGTCCGCCCACTCAAAGAGCCAAGAACAATACAAACTCTCAGAGTTGCATGTCCTCATCTGTGGAATAGGCTATGAGGTCAAGCGCTACCGGAGAATTGTTAAAAAGATGAAATGAACTCATCCTTAACGAGCTTAGAATGAGTGGTGTTTGACACTTAGAAAGTTCTATGAAAGTGTGTTGGTTTTTTAAATAAGCACAAAGTATGTTTGATGTGTGTATGTGTACATGCTGGTCTTACCATCACTATTGAGTTAGTCCAGAATCTGTTTGTTATGAAGGACAGAGACCCAGCTCAAACTCGCTTCAACAAACATGAGGGTTTCTTGAGTCATGAAACTGGGATGTCTGGAATCAAGCAGGGATAAATGAGGAGTTACTGAGATGCCTGGCATTTGTGGGAGTGAAGAGGGTCATGCTAAGACAAAACCACCTGGAATAAAGCTCACACACATAAAGGTGGACTCAAGCCCAAGTGCATCACCATGTTATTTAGAGTTCTCCCCACAGCCCTGTGTCAAAAGTGTTGTTTCCTCCAAATATGAAGGTATTGGCATTTAGAGAGGTTAAGTACTTGCCCAGGACCACAAGCCAGAAATGTTCAGAGCCAGAATGTGCACCTCAGCATAGTATGGCTTCAGCTCTGAGTTCTTAGCCAATAGGACACATTGCTATCACACTGAAAAGTAAAATAAGTTTGTTTTTTAATTAGTCATTGGGAAGCCAGCAGAATTCTATTAAAAAATATATATATGTCTTTTCTGGAGTGGCAGCACAGCATAGGAATACCTAACTCTGGAGCAGATTCCCCATTCACAAGCTATGTGACCTTGGACAAGTTACTTAACCTCTCTGTGCTTCAGGTTCCCTATCAGCCATCAAGGATAATAACAGCTCTTGCCTTATGTGGTGGTGATGAAGATTAAATGAGTTAACACATAAAAGGTTTAGAAGGTGAGATGGTGTCTGGCCAATAGTATTTAGTATATATTGTTTGTTAAAAAAAAAAACACAAAAACACAACATTTAAAAATAGATTGTAATGGAAGAAATCAGAGAGGAAATGAGGTCGCTCAGGGTGGTTCCTCTTTTGATGTGCCCAGGGTGTCCCAGAAGGGGGCTGCTAATCTGGGAAGTTGAAAAGCCACCTGTCAGATGCTCTCTGTTGCCACCAGCTGCCTGATCGTGACATTGTGGCGAAACCACGTGCAGTGGCCAGCCCCTGGCTCTTCCTCTCAGGTCTCAGCTGCGCAGCTCAGCATAGCCTGGCTCTGGGTCCCTCCTAGCCCTGTGTTACCTGCAAGGCCAAGTGTGTATTTCCTAGTTGTAATCTTCCTCAGCATTGTACTTGGTGGGTGCCCTACCATCCCCAAGACCCACTCCTTGGTTTGATGGTGTCTGTTTTCTGGCCTGAAGTTGGAGGTGAAAGCTATCTTAGGAGAGTTGCTCTCTGTTAGACAAGAGAGCTAAGGATGGGTGTTGGGATTTCTTTGAGTCTGACTTGGTTTGATGACATGAAATGTCTTAGCACCTCCACAGATTGCCTTCTTGGAAACCCCTGTCAAGCTTTGGCAGGAGAACTTTTCAGTGGCAGCTACTCATTCTCAAAGTTGTAGTGGAGATCAGCGTGTCAACATGAGTCCACACAGGAACCACCATCCGCACTGTTAATGTGGCCTGACTTAAAGAATGCTGACTCTGTCCATGCCTCTCCTTTCTAGAAAACACAGCACACATTGACCACATACTTCAAAATCTGACAGAGACTCAGAGGCCCCTCAGAGGTCCATAGGTGAATTTCAGAAGGTTCGGCAACTCCCTGCAATGATATGCAAAATGTTGTGAGTTATGGGCAGTTTCCTGGGACGAGGGCAAACTTCTCAGAGTGTTCCATGCATCAAACACAAGAGTAAAAAATCAGCAGCTCCCCTCTGGAAGAGGCCTTAATGTGAGAAATGGCCAAAGACACAGCCCCCGAGGCCAGATGATGCTTCAGAATCGCACAGAAAGGTCACTCAATAGTCTCTTTAGCACCCCTTTTTCTGGATCGCCCCTCTCCTCTTTGTGCATCCTATGGTTACTCTTTGCTGATGTTCCCGTGTGACCAGCCCATGTCCATGTGACTGGGCCTCCCACTTCCTAAAGATGCAGTGGGGTGGTGAAAGTCAGCCTTTCCCCAGGCTTTGAAGTCTTGTCTAGCTGTTTCTACTGGCTTTGCTTTTTTGTCTTTCTTTGCCTCTAATGGTTGAGACTGGGTGAGGGGTTGGGGGTAAAGTAGCTAAGGAGACCACTGAGCTTGAATCTTGCCCAGGCAAGCATTTCTCAGAGTGCATTCATGATTATCACATAGTAGTTAACAACCAGGGCTCTGCAGCCCTGGCTCAAGAAATAGCTTTGTCATTTGCCATCTATGTTTCTTGGCCAGTTTGCTTTGTCTTTCAGTGTTCCTGTCCATAGTGCAATGATTTTAACAGAATCTACTTCATAGGGATGTAGAGAGGACAAACTGGGATAACACTTATGATGAAATTAGAGCAAAGTAAGCTTTGAATAAATAAATGGTGGCAACTGTGATGACGATGATGATGATGATTGATAATGTCCATGAAGATTCTGATGAGGATAAAAAGTAGGAAAATAGGAACAAGGAGAATGGGTAGAGAACGTGGCACAGGGATTAACACAATTAATTCTCAATAGCCAGATATTCAAATCGATATCAAGATGGATAGATGACAGATGGATGGATGGATGGATGGATGGCCAATTGGCCATCAAATAAGTCTGGGAATGTCTGGGTCAAAAAAAGTCGATCAGGTTTCTTTTTTTTACTTTTTTTTTTCTTGTAAGACTTCTCAGGGGCTTTTATTTTCTAGTAGATGCCATGAATCCTCAAGAAGGAGAGAGAACTTTCTGAATTTCTCCCACTTCTTTGGCCACAGAATTCTTTTTACCGTGCAGCAGCTCATGCAGCTTCTACTGTGCAGACCATGCATTGGGAATTGCCCTTCTAGGTACTTACTCTCTAAGGGAAAAAGGATGTGTATAGTGCTCAGGGAGTTGGGCCAGTTCACAGGGAGTACATGTGCCTGGCATTTGGGCAGGAAGGCCCATTTACGAGTCCTGGAGGCTGTGCTATCTGGCATGGTCTCTGTGTATCCAGCTCCTGCAGGGACCTGCAGCACAAAAGGCAGAGACAGTAGGAAGGGCACATAGCAACATCGAGGGCAGCAGCTGATCCTTCCTCCCCCATTCTGGGAGACCCCAGAGAGGATTTGTTCATCTCCAGCAAGGTCAACAAATTCTCCAACCCAGTTGCCATTCATCCCAGACAGGTCAGGGGTCAGTTCCTGAAGCACTGTTGATCTCAGCAGAGATGATGTGCAGGGCTGATATTCTTAGATTTGCTCATTCAGCCAGCCAGTCTGGCTTTCAGAGGAGAACCAGGTCAAGATGCACTTAATGAACCCAGAGCAGCAGACAGAGGCCTGGACCACTGGGGTTCAAGTTGCTAAGGGTAATCAGCAGCCTCCTCACTTACAAGACTGACTAGAATTTTCTTTGTGTGTCTTCATCATCGTTTTTTTGGAGGTGTGACAATACTGCTGAGTAGGGTGGCCCCGTGTCCCTGAATTACTATCTCCATCATCCCCATAAGTCTTCATTTGAATTTGAAATTATCATATTTAAGTTTTAAAAAACTCTATCATTCATATACGGCAGCCACTCACACATCCTGCTTGTTTTCTGTTTAGAACATGGGAGGAGGAAGTGTGTCTTACATGAGAAGGTACAGCATAGGCTGCATTAGTAAGGGTTACCTTACTTAACCCACTGGCTGTGGAAAGGAGGAAGAGTGAGGACACTCCTGGTTTGGGTGAGGTCTGATCTAAGCTGGTTCTACCCTGCAGAGCAGCCGATGCTGATGCTGTTGTCCCGACAACAACCACCAACACCCATTGACTGAGTCTGCTATGAGCCAGTCCCCAAGCTAAACAGGTTTGCATAGTACTCTTATCCAAATCTCTAGACCATGAGACCTGATTCCTGAGAATATTGTTATTTTAAAATTATTCAATTTGAGGCACAGAGAGGTTAAGTAATGTGCCCAAGAACACACAATTGGGGTTTTGATATGAGAAATGTGGCTCATTGTGAGCTCCTACCTACTGTGCTATAATGCTTTTGCAAGGAGGGAACAGGGGTTGACAAATAATGTCACAGTGAGATGAGAACTAAAGCTTACTAGATACTGGATATTCTCCCAAGAGCTTTCCATACATCAACTCATGAACACATAGTAACTGAACCAGTCCATAAGAAGTTGGGGACATGGCTTCTCTTCCCAGGATGTGGCTTGGCTGGCTGGATTGGTCCTCCACCGAGGACACAGGAGGTGGCTATAATTTGTGAAGCAGCTGGTCAGTGGCCCACTGCATCACACCTACAATCTATGGAAACTTGTACTGTGGAAGATCCTGCCTCCCTGGTGATCCACTGGATGCCCTTCTGGGAACTCACATGTCAGACTGGGCATCAGGACCGTGAGCATTACTTAGTATCTCTGGGAATTTCCCTCTGAGGTCCATGCTGTGTTCTCACCTGTATTGAGCTAGGTCAGAATGCATGTCTGGTGGTGAGTAGAGTTTATGAATTTCGGTTCGAGTTGTTGCTCTGGAGTGGCCATTCATCATGATGTAGCAGAGATTGGGGCAAGTAGGAGGCTCTTGGTAACCGACAAAGCACACATTTTTCTGTTTAACATCGGACATGTCAGTTAACCTGTCTGAACCTCCACCTCTGCCTTGGATACTACAGATGATTCTCAAGTACTTGCTAAGTGTCTGTTCTACTCCCAGTCAATGAGGAGGTACAGGAGATAAAATGGGGACGAAACTGGCTGTGATTACCAGGCAGATCTTTCCCAGTCCTGATACAAATCCCCACTGGCCTTTCAGGGGCTTAGATGGGTAGTCAGGAGTGCTGGGGAAGGCGGCCAGGCTGCTTGGAGGGCCCAGCTTATGCTGCTGGTTGAGGGGTGGGGTGTTCATGCAAGCAGTTGTGTGAGGGAAACAGAAAGGCAGGGCTCTGACAGGGACATCAGTGCTGGGTGTTGGTGGGAGTATTCAGGGGACAGATCCAACATCAGGACTGGGGTGATCAGAAAACAATTAAAAAATGTGAAGAGAGAAGTAAAAATAAGCTAGCGCTTTGTGCTCCAAGTACCAGGATCAGCCATGTACATCCTGTCATCTCTTGGTGGCAGCATACCTGGCAGAAGGTACAGGCATTGTCTCGTGTTTCCCCCAAGAAGACAAGGGCTCCTGGCTGCATATCTCCTCTGAGATCAACTGCATGAAATGATGACAGAGCCAAGATCCCAACCCAGCCACCCTGACTATGAAACACCTGCTTTTTCTACTGTGCCAAGGTGCACCCAAGTCTCCGGAAGGAATCTCTTAGTCACCTGGCAATTCTGTAGCCTCTTGGCTTTCCCCTCACTTTTCCAAAGCAGTCATCCATTCAGCCATTCTCTCTGGAAACGTTTTGGGAAACTTCATTTGTCTGGTGACCATTGTAGACATTGGGTGGACGAGAATAAATGGCACCTTTCATCGAGGAAAAGAAAAGGGAAGCTAATAACTCAGAAGGCAGTGCCATCCTGGAAGGTGAGAAAGATGGAAGGATTATTTTTAAGTGGGAGAAGGGATGAGATTGAACTCTCAAAGGCTGGCTAAGAAAAGAAAATCTCTTGATGAAAATCCCTAACACAGGGAAGATTGACAGAACTGGCACCAAGGAAGTGACCGCAAAGACCAGAAACAGGTGAAGAAGGAGAAGAGAGCAGAAAGCCTGCCTATTTGCCATTGTGTTCAGGTCTGACCTCCGCGGGTTGGATAGAATATAATGCTCTAAATCAGGGGTCAGCAGGCCATGGCCTGTGAGCCACACCAGGCCTGTTGCCTGTTGTTGAATGACCCACAAGCTAACAATGGTTTCTGCACTTTAAATGGTTGACACAAAACAAAACAAAACAAAACAAAACCAAAACAAAACAAAACAAAAGAAGGCTATGTCATGACCAGTTGAAATGATGGGAAATTCAGATTGAAGTGTTCGCTTATGTATGGTCTGTGGCTACTTTCATGCAACAATGACAGAGTTTGGGGGTGGTGCAGCAGCACCTGAAGTCTTTAGCATCTGCCCATTTCCCATCTGCAGGAAAAGGCTGGCTATTCTGCTGGTGGTGGCTAGAGTGATATTAACTCATGGGCCTTAGATTGAAATCAGTCCTGTTTGGAGGCTCACGTCAGTTGCCTAGCCATTACCAGAACTATGGTCTCTATTGTTTATCTTATTCTTTTATCCTACTTTTTTAAAGTGCCTGCAATATGCCAGGAACTTAATACTGCACACTAGACATTGGGTGGCCAACCACTTACCTTGGCCACATGCCCCAGCCAACCCATCGAGGAGCAGGGATGCAGAGACTGTGGCACCGGCCCGTTAGTGGGGAAATGGATCCCAGAAGACAAGTTACAGATGAAGTCAGAATCAGAGAAAATGTAAGTAACATTAGCTAGGACCGGAGCTGGTGAGGACAGGAAGACAAGAACACAAATATGCCATCAGTAAGGCCAAGAAGATGGACAGAGTGGAACCTCTTATTTGGTTCTGAGCTTCCTGGCTGTCAAAGTAAAAGGGTCCCAAAACAAATAGCCTTTATTTTCAGAGAGAGAAAAAGGACACTCATTACGCAGGAGCAGCAAAAGATTTTCATATTATGGAGTTCCACAAAAGATAACAGGACATATTCTCTGCAAAGAATATATAAATCTGTATGTCCCATAAGTATTTCTCATTCCTCTCTCTCTCTCTCTCTCTCTCTCTCTCTCTCTCTCTCTCTCTCTCTATATATATATATATATATATATATATATGTATATATAGATATATATATATATATCTCCCATATGTAAAATGTTTCACATTTCTGACTGCAATCATCAGGTTCTTTAAATATATATATATATACACACACACATACACACACACACATATACACACACACACACATATATATACAGTATGTAGATATATATAGAGAGATATAAATATATAGATGTAGAGATATATAAAGTTATGTATGGATATATATAGATAATGATCCTTTGTACTTGTGAAACTTTACAGTTTCGGAAACATCGCCACAATTTTGCTCATCGGCCCACTCTTGGTGAAGAGTAAGTGGATATTGTTACCTCTGTTCTTTGTTCAGGAAACCATGAGTCTGGATGTGTACATTTTTGGCCTTCTGACTAAATTACATTTCCTAACTCCTGGTCCAGTGGTCTTCCCACTTTATCACATTGAAGAGACATCACTCAGACTGAGCCAGGCCTTAGGCAAAGTAGCAAGAGCTCACTCCTCCTGGGATGCTGTCTGTGGCACACTGATGTCCTAACCAGTAACTTCTCAGAAGAGCAGTGTTGAAAGTCAGAATCAAAAGCTAAAGTTAGCAACTGTATCAGGCTGTTAGGTAAGAGGGGTCAGCCTGCAGCTGTTAACTGAGCTTTCCTTGTTGCAACTATGTGGCCACTTGGCTGCATGAGAATCCGTTACAGAGAAACCGTGTCACCATAGCCAAAATGCAGCCTTAAATAATTGAATTCTCTGCCAAACGCTGTCCACTGCTGTTATCTAAAAATGTAACTATGCAGCTAAATCAAGCAACTAAAATTAGTGTAGTGTAAAAACACCTTGGCTATCTAAAAGTGGAGGAATTGGCGTTTGGATTTAGAAAAAGCCAATAGTTGAATGTGTTTTGTGGTGTCTGAAGCGCTTTCAGTTTGGACAAAAATCTATATCTTGTATCCTGCCTTGAGTTGGAGGTGGAATATGGCAGACAGGTGTTTGGTTTGAAGGTGATTTTCAGAGAGCCCTGGGCCTTGAGTGGGCTCACTTTGTCAGTTTCACATCATTGTTCTCAAAATGGTGGAACTCGAAACACACCCCTTGCTTTCCTGGTATGAAGGTTACAAGAGTGGCTCTTTGAATGTTATATGTGCCTTCATTCTGTAGCCACAGAAAGGACTAGACCAATCATCTGAACAACAGGGAACCCATGATAAGAATGGCTAAGGGCCTCTCGTATTATGCATGGGTAGGTGCCAAGGACTTTATATGTCACACAACCCTTGGAGGTAGGGTCTTCATTTCCCAAATGAAGAAACTGAGGTTCAGAGACACTAAGCAAGTTGTTAGAGATCACACAGCCTGTATGTGGGACGTTTAGATCAGTACAATTCCAATTCATGTAAACCCAGAAGAATTTATCTACTACCATGGAAGGGATCCTAAACCATCATTGGACATTATCACATGCTGGAAAGATTTCAAATACTGGCTCAAAGGTATTTCTCATCCATAGTTTTCGTTCATTCAGTATGCCTTTAAACTCCGGAACCAGGGAGACATCCCTTATTAATATAGAACACGTTAATATATAACAATTGAAAGCTCAAAGACAAAGAATATTTTTTTAAACTACACACACATGCATACACACACACACACACACACACACAGCATATGATGCCCCGTTACAGAATGAAATACCGTGATGAAAGTAGTGTCCTGGTCAGAAATTGTGTTTGTAATCCTGCCCTGCATCTTCGGAGTGCATGACCATGAGCAAGCAATTCAACTAGCGTGAGCCTAATTCCCATTTGTTACCTGCACCCAATAACAGTGCCCACTTCGGGGAGTGGTGAGAATGGAATTACATAACACATGTAAATAATTAAGCTCGTTCTCTGTGCACAGCGCATACTGCAAATATTAGCTAGTAGTATTATGTTATCTGCACAAATTGCCTCTTTAAGATTAAAACCAGAGGAAGAGAGGATAATAAACTAGACTTTTTTATCAGTAACAAAGCCGGGACACATTAACCTCCTCCAGTTTTAAGTGGCAGCTGATAATCCTATCAATTTACATTTCTCGGGTGTTTTTTTGCTCTCTAAAAGGTCTCACGGAGAAGGTGTCCCTTGTCTTTTGGGCCAAATTCATCAGGAATTGCCCAACTCCCATATCCTGACTCCGTTTCTCTCGGTCTCTTGGTCTCTTTCTCTCTGTCTCTCCGAAAACTAAATTAATGAAGGGTATTTGGTTAGTGGTGTTAGGCAAGCCATTCCCAAAATAGCACCTTCCATTTTGGTAGCATCAACCCGGCAGCTGCTGTTTCTCTTCGCTGTCGTCTGGGAGGAAAACTTTCACATGGAGAGTTGCTGATTCGGATTTTCTTCCCTTCCCCTCTCCGCGGTGATGAGCGCTTGGCCCCTGCCAGAAGCCATTTGGCTCTCAGCTTTGTAGTTCGGAAGAAGTTGGGTTTATAGATTTTTTCCCCTAACTCCCCATCGATGTGTTGAGCTTCAGAGGGAAAAACACCTTCACGGGAAGCATGTTGCCTTCTCAAGGAGTCCTTCTGCATCCCTACGGAGTGCCTATGATCGTCCCCGCGGCCCCCTACTTTCCCGGGCTGATCCAGGTAATTCAAGGCCACTGCCAGCCAGCAACTTAACTCCAGCGCGTTCCGAGTAATAATTGGAATTTTTATGGTTGAGAAAGCAAACACTTTTAATACAGGAAAAAGCCCTCGTGTAGTCAGTGAGAAGACAGTGGGAAATCAAAAAGATGGATCACCCTAATCTGGCTATTGACATCTCTCATGGCTGAATAAATGGTGTAGTTGAGCTATATTTGCTTGTATTGATCTGGCTGCTGTTTAACATTCATGCCTTTGCTTCGGGAGGTTGACCACAGGGCAAGGGATTTGCTCTCCTTCCTGGCTTTCCGGGGGACTCGGTCTCCCAGAGCAGATCATGAGGCAGAGGAACTGAGCATGAGGCCACCTGGTTAAGAGGGTTCACCCAGAAATGGAAAGAACATGCAATAGGCTTAAATTCCTGCGTCTGTTTCCACAGGAGCCCCTTCTGCCCACTCCCCTGGGTTGAAGGGTAGCACTGAGGCAGAAAGGAACATTCGACAGCTGGTTAATTTATGAAGTTCAGAGGTTTTTCCAGGAAACCCTTACCAGTTCTTTGCTTCTTGATGATGGCAAGAAAGGGGATGATTGGAATGTGTGTTGGTTTTATGTTTTAGGCTCTTCTTTCTGTGCAGGGAGAATTGTCTCTGAGTAAGATATTTTCTTTCTTCTCAGCAGTTTGTCTTTTAAAGCTAGCATTGGATTCTGGGTGCATGTCTGAAGTCCTCGGTGGACAGCTCACAGCTACTGGCGATAGAGCCTAAACGTCATGGAAATTCCGGCTGGTTTTGGCTGTTGTGTTTTTTGTTTGCTTGTTTTGGAACAGGCATCCCTTTGTAAGACAGTCTGTGTCTTGTGTCTACAGGAGAGGAAAACTAAATGCACTTAGTATGTCCTTTTCCCTGCAACCTTGTGAAATTTTAACATTTTGCCACACCCTGGCTTATTAATTAAAATTTCTGGGGAGGATTGTGGTCAAAAACCTTTTTATCCTCCTTTTCTGAATGTTGCTTATTAACTGTAAGAATCTTGGTGATTTGAGACATTCAAGGGTGATTCTAAATAATAACAAAACATTTGGTAATCCCAGATTTATGACTGTTGCTGAATTCCAGGCTCCGTGTTGCATGTGAGAAACAAATGGACTGCCTAGAGAATGAATGGGCCTTCATGACCTGGGAATCGTTCTGTGTTCCCTGGCATAAGCAGGCCAGTGTGGCCTGTGTGGAGTCTGAAGTAGGACTTAGTGGCAAATCTGAAGGCCTTTGTTCTATTGGAAACTTGGGGTGAAGGTTGGCCACTAGAGTTTGGTCTGACCCTCTGCCACCCCGTCTGATAAATAATTACAAGCAAATGGTGCCCTTCACTCTATGCTGATTGATACTGAAATTGCTTTTGAAAGTTCTCATAAGTTCCTGTTATAGATTAAGTGCCGGTGCAGGAAAAATAACGGCACCCACTGCAATGGGTGAATGTAATCAGGCTTAATGGACTCGGGAGCTTGTTGGGAATTAAATAACTATTGATTTGCTGGAATGTTGCTGTCATTACGAAATGCCACTCTGGATGTATTACCCCGGTGATAGATGAGAAGATGCACGGGCCAGCTGAGAAATTGGGGAGACCCTATTTCTTCCTCCTTCGCAGGGAGTTTAAGAAATGTATCCGGCTATTTTTGGAAGAAACAAGTGATTTTACTTGCAAATCTTAGCCCAATCATAGTTTGTTTTCCCACTGACACCTTGTGTACCTAGTTACCTGTAAGTCAGAGAAGTAGAGCAGCAGGGAGCCTGGGACCAGCTACTGTGACAGGCTTCCTTCCCTTTCTCTCCCACCCCCATGGACACTCTGAAATGCCATGGCCAGGAGAAATTAGCTTCACCTCTGGTTTGCTGAGCGAGCCCATGGTATTCATCACAAAACTCATGTCATCCCATTGCAGTAATGTGTGCAAGGGGAAGAAGAGCAACTCAAAGAGAGAAAAATCCTAACACTCTCACACACACAGTCACCTCTCAGTGATGCACCAATAGCTGCCTCCCAGCATTCCCGCAGACTGTTATCAGCTGGCCTACCAGTTCCTTGACCTTGTGGGTTTCTTCCCACCTTTTCAAGATGCCAGGGCTTTCTTATAATGAAGGAGCCACCTACCCTTAATAATATCCTCAGCAAGACATTAACATGATCCAAAGCAGACCGTGTTCTCCATCACTGATAGCAAGCCCCCGTGGACAAGAGGTGTGCAAACAGAGACACAGTGGCCATGTGGCATGGTTGTTACATTGGAGTCTTTCCACCCTCTAGAGCAAGGGATTCTGTGGCAGGAGAACTTCCTTTTCATAGGCCCTCCAGGTGCCACTTTTAAAGTTCAGACCAGCATCATCCTACTTCTGTCTTTGAAGTCAGAGAAAAAATATTTAGTAGACCAGATATTGTGAGGGGAGAGCACCGTCTTATTCTGCAAAGACAGTGAATGGAGGTGTTTCTTGGTAGAACTGAGGGAGGTACTCACCTGACTCCTTTGTTCTAGGAGTAAAGTTGATAGTTACCACTGGCCCCAGCCTCCATCTCCCAGGAAAATCAGAATCTTTACCACAGTGGACCCATTGAACCCATCATCTAGTCTAACCTTGTTGAACACATAGCAAGGTGAATCGTTTTTCCTTTCAGCCATGCAAAGAATTCAAGAATGCCTATGGGGGATTGAGCTAACCCAGTTTGCATTTTTTCTTTTTCTTTTTTTAAATTTAAATGTATTTTATTGATTTCAGAGAGGAAGGGAGAGGGATAGAGAGCGAGAAACGTCAATGATGAGAGTATCATTGATTGGATGCCTCCTGCACGCCCCCTACTGGGGGGATTGAGCCCGCAACCCTGGCATGTGCCCTTGGCCAGAATGGAACCTGGGACCCTTCAGTCTGCAGACGGACGCTCTATCCACTGAGCCAAAACAGCTAGGGCTGCACTTTTTCATGGATACTAACAAGCAGAATGGAGAAGGAAGAGAGCAAGATCACCACGTGTGTTGTCTAAATGTCACTCCTCTTCCTTTGGCATAGGCCTCAATCTTGGTATCGTTGGATAAGAAGAACCTATGCATGTTCCTATTGAACCTGTCTATTTACTTCTAAATTGCCCATGGTACCTTGAATGATCAATGAGTTTCTGACCTGAGAACAAAGGAGGGTCTGACTAAGTCCATTGTCAATTCAGTCTTGAGCCCAGAAGCTACTGAGAGGACTTGCCAAGCCATGGACCATGGCTGAGTAATGCCAAACGATACAATCAAAACAATGGCATTGTCTCTGGTTAATCTGGTGAGTGTCTGAGTCTAAGGTGCTGTTGGGCCTGGGCTGCAAGTTCAGATTATACCCTTCACTCTAGGTATCTGTTCGACAGAAAAGCCCTTTGTCTATACACAGCTAGAAAATTCTTCATACTGGGTCACATGATTCCTAGCTCCTTCAGGGATTCTAATAATGAGTCAGAAGACATATTCCCAGGTGGAGGGCAGTGAAAACAGAGTTGTATCTACCTCTCCACACATTTGTTCATGTAGCTTTTCATACACTAAACACATAACCTAATCAGCACTGTTCTAGGCTCTGGGAAAGAAGTGACAGTCACCTCACTGGCCTGTGGGTTCATAGCCCAGGGGATGAGAGCACTATATAAGCACAAAACTGTGATAATGTAAGAAGAGCTGCAGGAATCCCTGGCTGGGTGGCTCAGTTGGTTGGAACAGCCTCCCATACAACAAAGGGTTGCAGGTTCGGTTCCCAGGTGTGTAGGGGAGGCAGCCACTATTTCTCTATCACATTAATGTATTTTTGTTCTCTCTCTCCCTCTGTAGACATTAATAAAAACATATGCTTCAATGAGGATTTTTTTAAAGTGGCAGGAAGTAATGATAAGTAACAATCATCATATATTTGCTACGTGTCAGGCACTGTGCTAAATGCTTACTATATTCTCTCAGTTATTCTCACAATAACTCTGAAATTGAGTACTCTTGGTTCACCATCCCTTTCCTGTATTTTTAATTTTCAAAAAGCTCTGAAAATCAGGGGCTTTTGGAAAGAATTTGGCCCAAAGCCTCATTTAGGAATAAAATTGACCTGAAATGCTATTTGCCATTTATACTTTCTTTACCCCTCTTAGTGTGGGTATTCAGATATTTTGCTGCAGGAGTATGAATGAGCTTGGTTTCAAGGTGTTGTCCCAGACCCTGCTGAGGGGGTTACATAATCAGGGTTTCCACTGAAATACCTTTATGAAAAATTAAAAAAAGTGAATTTCAAAATACAACCCCAAAGGTCTCTGATAAATGAGTCACAGTCCTACATTATGACACCCCGTTTGCATATGGAGACACTAAATCTGACCCTTCGAGAAAAAAAACTTGCCCAGGGTCACAGAGAATGTCAGCGACAGAGCTGAGGTTTGGGCGATTCTGTTGGACCAGATCCTGCCATCCATTGACCAGGTGTACCCACAGGGACGCCTAGGAAAACCCAGGAGAGGGAGCAGGTGGCTATCGCTGGGGTGGGGAGGAAGTTTAAAGGGAAAGGTGGCACTGGGGTCAGGCTGTAGAGCAACCTCAGACATCCCTCAGAGAGCAAAGGAGAAAGTCCTCCCTAGCAGAGTGGAGGGCACGAGTGAATTCATGGGGCTGGATTCACACATGAAAATAGACCTTCAGTGTCTTTCCCAACCCTTGGCACTGTGGGAGTTGGCATTGTTTAAACATAGGTCTCAAAAGTCACACGGTAGAGGGCAAAAGGGGCTGGAAGGAATGTCAGAAATGGAGCCCCTAAGCCCTGGGTCTCTGTGTGGTCCACATAGGACTGGGCTGCATAGCACCCTTCTGAGACCCAGCAGGTGGGCATGGAATTCCCTGGATTTGGGTCCTGACTCCCCCCCCCCTCCCCTTTCTCTCTGAGACCATAAGCTCCCTGAAGGCTGTTTTCCTACTTCAAGTTCACAGAACCAGGTGGTGGCAGAGAAACGCTGATTAAAGGCTCTCTGAGGAGGGCAGCGATGTCTAAACAAACCCTACCCTCTGAATTTTGAAGCAGATTCAGCCTAGTTGAATGTGGCCATGTATGTTATGGGAGATCTGCCTAGCATGTGTAGCCACATCGGGAATTAGCCGAGTGCTTTTTCAGTGATAGACTGGGAGTAACCACCCCTACAGAGAGATGGGGGGGGGGGGGAGAGGAGGGGGATATGGGCAACTTGCTGGTCATTAGGATACATTTCTGGGCAAACTTAAAAGAAATAAACTTGCTTAGCTCTGTGGCTGGTGGAGCCATTTTCAGATTTTGACACTGCTGCCCTGCAGTGCTATCTGCGTGCTCTGTGTGTCTGCGGGTTGGGAAAGGACTCAGCACGCAAGGCTGCCGGTGCCCTATCCCTCCAGGCAGCTCTGTCTTAGTCACTGAGTGACTTTTCTGTGCTGCCAAAGAGGCCGTGTCAACAGCAGACTAAATTAAAGAGTCAGGGAGGTGGCACATTCTCCGAAGAGAGTTTGGAGTCAGGCAGGCCGGGGTTGATAGATTGGCTCTGGCATGTACTAAGCGTGTGGCCTTGGGCTTGTCAATTAACCTCTCCAGGGCTATTTGCACTGCAGCGCAGTGAAAGCAGGAATACCTGTCTTGCAAAGGGGCCGTGAGCTTTAAATGTGATTCATCTCTTCGGTCGGCAATTATTTATTAAGCACCTACTATATGTGGGGCTGTGAACTAGGAGAGGGTGAGGAAGCAGAATGCAATACACACAAACTCAGTGCCCACATGTATCTTATATCCTGATATATACACATATATACACACACGTATAGGATATTTATTCTGTATTGTGTATTCTCAAGGGAGGGGGAGAATAGGTGTTTATTTAGAGCTCTCTTATCCTGCAAGTGACAAAATCTAATTTACATCGGTAGAGAGGGAAAAGGAAATGTCTGGTTTCAGGTGCAGTTGAATTCCTAGGCCCCTGCAGTGGCTGTCCCACTGGATCTTCGTTTGCAAGCATACCATGTCCAAGTGGTGGCACAGATGGTCCCCTGCCATCGCAGGCTTACATCCCAGCCCATCTCAGCAAGCCTCTGTCCCAACTCCTTCTGCAAAATTCCAGAGCGCAGGCTCCTAGGCTCACCTTGTGGGCCGTGCCCATCCCCAAACCAGTCCCCTTGATCTGACTGCCCACAGCAGGCCTGGAAGGTGGGCTCAGTGCTACCTGAGCTTCACAGACTGTGAGTGGAGGGAAAATGAGTCCTGGACAGGGCGCTGCACAGGTAAACACTAAGTTCTCGTTATCAACAACAATGATACCTGAAACCATTGCAAACATCCCAACGTGCGTGTTTTTCTCTCCCAAACCCCACACACACACCCTCCCCATGGAAGAGAGGGCCGGGTTTCTGATTTGACTTACCCCGATTGCTCTTTGCCAGTGGTCATACTCACCAGGCAAATTGACCGTCATCTAGTGCATCTCACGTCTCTATTCATGATCAGGTGCATCAGACGCAGATATGGCAATATACTCAGTGTCTTCCCACCTAAAGTCATTACACTCATGTCTACCATTAGGGTGTGTGTGGGGGGAAGGGGGGGCATTTCCACTCCTTTACAGGTGAGAACACCAGGATTTAGGGAAGTGAAGATGTTCTGAGAAGGACATCCTCTAATGGAGGCAAGAATGGGCTTTTCAGACCATGCAAGCACATCATTTCTTCCATTCACAATTCCTCCATGAACAAATCCAGAAATAAGAAAGTCCATTCTGTTTTAGAGAAATGCGTTCCTTTTAATTAAAAGATTAAAGGGACACTGTCAGGCTCTTCTGATGAAGATCAGTCCTATAAAAAGGATGTGTTTCTGCAGCAGCCATCTGTCATTTTGATCATTTTAATGGCATGCTATATCAGCAAGTGAGCTTTTTATAATACCCTGGCATGGGCCTCGCTGGGCTGGAGGGACTTGTGGGTTTCACACTCCTCGCTGCTGCCTTGGTGTTCAGCAATCTGAGCCCAGGCTGGTGAAGAGAGCCCCCTCCCTGTCTTTTCAAGGTTGTGTTGGGTAAGTGCTTTCCCCAAATGATTTATTGTGGAGATACTCTGCCCTGTTTATGTTCCTTTCCCGTCTAAAGATAGACCAACCTATCACACATACATCCCACCAGCAAACAGGCAGCCAGCGCGGCTTGATTAACTGCCGGACCCTAAGAGGTGCCCAGAAACATTGAACTCAATACCCCACAGGTCTTTTCCTTTGGACATCGAGTACCGTTGTTTCCAACAATGCCCAGATTCTAACTTGAAATCTTTGGACTCGTCAAAGGAGGAGGAGAGGGACTGTGAAATGCATTCACTCAGCAAAGGCATTATTTATTGATTATCGCGGGGTCCATGCTGGGTTCCCTTCTAAACCTACAGAGCCCTAGACCCACTCATCTTGCCCAATAGGAGGTTTTAACCAGGCAGGTTTTGCTACCACCCCAGGAAGATGGCTCCAATAGACAAGTTCTCCAGCCTTCCCAAAGAGCAGGATTTCTGACATTTTTGGAGGGACAAAGGGTATTTTTTTTCACTTATTTTAAATGTTTTTACTAATTTCAGAGAGAGGAAGAGAGAAAGAGATAGAAACATCAATGATGATAGAGAATCATTGATCGGCTGCCTCCTGCATGCTCCCACTGGGGATCGAGCCTGCAATCCAGCCATGTAACCCAACCAGGAATCAAACAGTGACCGCCTGGTTCATAGGTTGCTACTCAACCACTGAGCCACACCAGCCAGGGAGGAATCACAGCAAGGGCCCTGTCTCTGAAGCCATGAGCAGCCCTGCCCTGCCCTTCCTTCTGGCCTGGTGGAAGGCTGTAGTCTCCACATCACTGCTGGGCCTGAAGGCGGCCTCATCAGCTGTCAGCTTCCCTCCAACTCTCTACTCCTCCTGGACTCCTGAGGGTGGACAGGGTGTGGGGACTG
The DNA here is from genome assembly GCA_026230045.1 of Corynorhinus townsendii. Lineage (NCBI taxonomy): Eukaryota > Metazoa > Chordata > Mammalia > Chiroptera > Vespertilionidae > Corynorhinus > Corynorhinus townsendii. The sequence goes on from JAPDVU010000009.1 coordinate 70,703,192, forward strand.
AGAGGCAGCCAACTTGTCCAGTGTCTAGTGTTCTCAGAAGCTACTCTCCCAAGAGCTATTTCTTCTTGTTTCATGAGGCAGCACAGTTCAGGATTTAGACCAGGGAAACCTGCCTCTGGCCATGACCCTCCCTTGGTGCTCTGGGGAAGTTACTTGACCTTGCTGAGCCTCTGCTTCCTTCTCTACAAAAGAGGAGTGATATCCCGTATGTTCTGCCTCCCAAAGTCAATGTCAGAATAAAAGAGCTCAAACATGAACACATACAAGAGCTTTGCAGCACAGCCGTGCCGTTATGCGGGCAGCATGACAATCCCAAGGCCATCTGAGCCGGCATCCGGTCCCTGTGTGATATGGGGCCTCACCTGTCAGATTCCATTGGTGTTACTGTCCCCACTGTCTCAACGTGACACCGAGACCAGTCACACTCATCCCCAAAAAGGATTTGCTGGGGTGATGTCTGTGAAGCACCGAGAGCAGCGCCTGCTCTATGTGGGAACCCCATAAGGGAGGCCACCAGTGCCGCTGTCGTGGTTTTGCATGATGCTCTGGGTTGCTTCCCTTTCCTTTGCTTATGAAGATGCTCTGGGTTTGGGGGTGGCTGGCAGGTTTGCAGCTCTCTGTTCCCACACACGATAGAGATTCCTCATAACCACTGGATACAGATTTTTAAATTTATCTTTTTTGTTGAAAGTAATTCATATGCCCCCCCCTTTTCCCATTGAATCCTCCACCCCACACCCCCCAGGCCCTCACCACACTATTTTTAGAGAAGCTGAACAGAACAGGGTGCCATCAGGGAAGGCAGGGAAGTGGGAGGGATGGGTTGGACATCCTCAGCACATGACCTTGGGTGGTGTGAACCCACATTTCTCCCACTCCCTAGTCAACAGCCTGGGGAACTGAGGAAGCTAGAGAAAGCATGAAGGAGGATGTGCAGGTCTCGGTCATGCTGAATCCTCACCCATATCTTTGTCCACAGGCTCCATCAGGACATCTGGGGATAAAGTTGGAACTGTTTGGGAGGCGGGGGAGGGTGGGCTTTGATAAGGGAAGGAGACGCCCATCCCCGCCCCTCCATGTGGCCACAGCCTTCTGGGGACAGACGTTTTTGGGACCACCCACACCCCTGTTCCATGCAGCTCCTAGGACACTGTGGGAGCTTAATAAATGTTAAATAATAAGAATAGCTTCCATCTGTCAGTGCTTGGAGGCTGTGTGAGCCGCAAGACTGCCGACTGGCGCGGGGCAGCTTGTGGCAGCCCTCGGGGAAACACACAGCTCTCCGAGTTGCTTTGAGGACATCCTGAATCAAGGTGTTTAGCAGTCTTGCTGCTGACCAGAATGCAGGCAAAATCATTAACAAAGCAGGTGTCCACCCTGACCTCTGGAGCATCTACTTCAGCGTGGCAGGGAGCAGGGCCCAGGAAACTGCATGCTTCTCTGGCAATCCCGGGTTTCCCATGAGCAGGTGGATTTGGGAACTGGTGGTGACCAGCAATGCAGGGGCTTTGTTGCAGTTTAAAAGGGACAAAGGATCTGCCCTCAGAACAGACGGTCTCATAAATTCATCTTTTCGTCATTTTCTTGGAAGAAAATGCCTACTGGGCTTTTTGCATTTAGTGAGAACAAAACCAAGAACAGCTGCTTGTTTTCAGATGTCTATTATGTACCCGGCTGTGTGTAAGGTATAGGGGTGTGGGTTCCATAAAATATAATGGAAGTGTTATATTTTAGAGAGGAAGGAACAGGTGAACAGAAGAGTGTAGGGGTGTGGGTTCTGGAGCAGACGGCTGGGTTCATCTCCTGCCTCCACTTGGGTGACCTTGGGCACCTCTCACTACCTCTGTGACCTTGGCATGATTCGTACCCTCTCTGGGCATCATTTACCTTATTAGCTGGTAGTTAAAGGAACAAAAGCATATAAAGCCCATAGTACAATGCCTGGCACAGGGATGATACTCAATAAATATATTAGTGAGTTTGTTTGCAAGCACACAGCAACACCATCACAACCAACATTAAAACAAACAAATAATGCAGGCAAAATTGCATGTTCGCTACACGTGGGAGCCAATGCTTGTATTTCCTAAAGATGCGAGCTCTCCAGGGAGACTACCAGGCGAGACACTCAGCTCTGCCTCCCTGAGGAAGGTCCTGAACCACTCTGTGCTGTGGGCTCCTCACCTGTAAAACAGACACAGTAAAGCACCCGGATCCATGCTGTAGCATCCTCCTCCATGGGTGGGGACAATACCAGGGTTGCTTTAGAGGATAAGATGAATTAATACTTATGAGGCACTTATATTGGCAGTTGATATATAGTAAGATTTAAATAAAGGATAGAAATAATAATATAATAAGGATTACATAATTATTAGCACATGTTATATATTATGTGTGTATAATAATATGCACTTATATAAGCATACATGTTATATATAACCATATATAATATATAATTATATACTGAAATGTATATAATGACATATGATCCTATATAATAAAGAGGTAATATGCAAATTGACCATCACTCCAACACACAAGACAGCCACACCCATGTGGTCCAAGATGGCTGCCCCCATGTGGACACAAGATAGCCACCACAAGATGGCTGGCAGGGGAGGGCAGTTGTGGGTGATCAAGCCTGCAGAGCAGGGCAGTTGGGGGGACCAGGCTTGCAGGGGAGGGCAGTTGGGGACAACCAGGCCTGCAGGAGAGGACAGTTAGGGGTGACCAGATTGGCATGGGAGGGTAGTTAGGGGTGACCAGGATGGAAGGGGAGGGCAGTTAGGGGCAATTGGGCCAGCAGGGGAGCAGTTAGGAGTCGATCAGGCTGGCAGGGGAGTGACCAGGCTGGCAGGCAGAAGCGGTTAGGGGCAATCAGGCAGGCAGGCAGGTGAGCGGTTAGAAGCCAGCAGTCCTGCATTTTGAAAGGGATGTCCAACTGCCTGTTTAGGCCCGATCTCACCAGGATCAGGCCTAAACGGGCAGTTGGACATCCCTCAAGGGGTCCCAGATTGGAGAGGGTGCAGGCTGGGCTGAGGGACACCCCCCATGCACAAATTTTGTGCACCGGGCCTCTAGTCCATTATATAATGATACATAAAATTAATCATAATAATTATATGTAATATCATGAGTCACTCATGTAATATTATATATACTACAATAATTACTACATTATACATTAGGTAATATTTTAATCATTATATATTATATGTCATATAATACATTTTATTGTTATTGTATAATGACAATATTGTTATTTACATAATGTACATATATGATAATATGACACTATGTAATAATAACACTATATGATTAAATATTATAATTATTAAATTATGTGATAATAGTATATTATTATTTCTATTGCTACTGCTGCTAGTCACTCCACTGGGCACATAATTCCCATAGAATATTTCTACTCTTCCAAACCATTTTAGGAAGACTTACTTTACAAAACTCACTCCACTGGGCACATAATTTCCATAGAATATTTCTACTCTTCCAAACCATTTTAGGAAGACTTACTTTACAAAGCTCATTTGAAATGCTGCCCTCACTTCCAGACCTGGGGTTTCCACCTAGCAGAGGGGCTCTAGTCTATACTCTCAAAGACCGTGGGGCTCTGTGTGGCTTTGGTGCCATCTCCCCATCCTCTGTGGGGGAACAGCCTTGTCTTTTACTCGTACAACCTCTTCTGAGCAGAAGGCTAACTTGGTTTTGTGCCGCTGTCATTTCTGATCAGCTTTCTGCCTTGCAGTTGTCTGCCAGGAGGTCTTGTTTCCTGTGGAGCCTGGTTCCTGGGGAGATGATCAAAGGCCGGAGGTGGGGCGCGACCACGGGCCAGGAGGGGACTGCTGGGACATGGTCCCTGTGGCTTTGTGTACAAGAGCGTCTTTTTGGTTATCACTGTCTAAACATCCTGGAAATACACTTTCCCTTTTCTCTTTAAACACAAATCAAGCAACTTACCAATACACATTCTCTGTCAAACATGTCAGTTACTCCAGAGGCTGCGGACAGCTTGCAAGAGATGTCTCCTGTTGTTCCTGTGTGGCGTGGTATTTCTTTCTTCAACAGCTCTGCATTCTCTCTGGTGAGAGGCATAAACACCAAGGTGCCTGCTACCCACAAAGTTTTGACAGAAAATGTGGAATTGACATGGACTGTCCAATGACCATCTTAATAAGGCGGGCCCCTCCGCCTGGTAGAGACTGGCCATGTGGGCTGCCCTGCATTTGCCTGCAGGTTTTCTAGGATTCGGGGTGGGGGCTCATGGTCTCTCATGAGCTAGAGCTTATTTCACACCTGGTGTTTGGCAGGCGGTTCCCATTGTGACTTAGCTGAGGGACTTGGTGCTGCCTGCCAGAGGGCCTACGATTGATGCGGGGGCTGAACAGATGCTGGAGGCACTCACCGTCACACAGAATGCCAGTCATCAGCCACCGAGTCCCACCCCTGTCTCTGTTGTAGAGACCAGCGCTCCCATTTGATGCGTGGTGATGGGGTGGCCTGGGTTGGATAAAAGCCCTCTATCGCGATGGGTGATGCAGAGCATATGGGATTCTTATCTGAGTGGTTGTGGCGTTGGAGTGTGCAATGCTGTCTGCATGTGTATTTCTTCAGTGTTTGGTCCCACAGAGCCAGGGTCTCCATAAGGAACACTATAGCTTCCCCAGGGAAGGACTGAGCTTGTGTTTCTGACATCTCTGCTTCCTGGCCTCTCACCAGCCCCACGTGCTGGCCCTCGTCTAACTCCCAGTCACTAAGGCAGCCACGGCCCTGCCCACCCGGTGAGGGGATGGTCCTCTGCCATCCTGGTTTACTTTGTAGGGGCCTGTTGCTGCCACATCCCGGTATTATTCCAGTGTCCCTATGGCTCAGGTGTGTCTGCTTCATTCATTCATGCCTGTGTGCTCAGCTGGGCTCCCACATCAGGAATCAGTTGAATGGAGCATGGTTTGGCTTACTGTGGGTTACAAGAGGGCAGATGACCTGCACCATTTTGAAAGTTAAGAAACCAAAGATGACTGTGGGGGCACCTGATACTTAGGGGCCTAGTGGAGGTGGTGACAGTCAAAGAAACAAAGGCCCACGCTCGTGTGTCTCACTTGGCTGGTCATCATCCCATGCACTGAAAGGTTGCTTGTTTGATTCCCAGTCAGATAGAAGGCGTGCAATAGGTAGCGATTGACATTTTGCTCTCACATCAATGTCTCTCTCTCTCTCTCCCCCTTTCCCTTCCTCTCTAAATAAATAAATAAATTATTAAAAATAAAAAAGAAATAAAGAGAAAAAGAAAACCAAAGATTATTCTTGAATGTGGATATTTATGTTAAGGTCCCTTTGGTTGAAGGAACAGAACCAATCCTGGCTAGCTTAACAAAAATAAACTAGGGGAGTTGTTTATATTTTTACTTTTTTTTTTTTTTTTTTTTTTTTTTAGTTCTGATGTATAAACAATTGCATGCACAGAGAGTCCTGGATTCAAAAGAGTGGGGAGGGGGATATCAAGCCCAGGGGAGTTCAGGAAGTAGGGCAGGCCTGAGACCTTGGCAGGCAGAGTTTATGGATATTCTCTCCAGGTACGTGGGTCTCAGCAGGCAGATTTTGCCCTCCAGCGGCATTTTGGCCGTATCTAGAGACAGTTTTAGTTGTCACAACTGGAAGGGGGTGCTTCTGGCACCCTGCACAATATAGGACAACCTGCATTATTCAGAATTGTCCAGAATTATCTGGCTCAGAGTATCAAGGGTTCCAAGGTTGACACTGCAGTGGCTCAGCTACAAACACCACCAGCCTCTGTGTTCTCCATTCAAGCTCCCGACTCTCAGGAAAGGATCTGATGGTCCAGCCTGAGGTATCGCTCAACCCTTGAACCAGTGCACTATGTCCCAGACTCCCATGGACTGCAGCCCATTGGGAATATTGTTAACCAGTTCTGAGAAGAGTGGGTCGGGGGAGGATTGACGGGAGCCAGAGCCTTCCCAAGAGATATGTCTTACTGGCTCAGTTGACAGCCTTCCGTGGACCTCACTGTGGCTGAGGTCCAGGTCAGCCATCCCTTTCACTCAGAGCTACCTGCCTCAGGAACGATGTCATCCCTTGGTGCCCAACTCAGCAAGTAACCCATGTGTTTGGTCTTTGATTTAAGCTTATGGCCTCCTTCTCAGGCTCCTTTCCAACAGAAATTCATTAAAAACAATTGTTGCCTATATTTCTAATTATAAAATTAGTTCAGGATAAATGCTAAATTAGTTGTGGCAACCAGAAAAAAACACAACCAAATGCAGACACATACCACACACACGCACCCTACACACCCAGAAATCACAATCTACCACCTGAAATAACTACTTCAAACCATGGTATGTATTCCTGGCCTTTTTCCTATCGATCTATTTTCTTCTGCAAAAGAAGTCCTCATACTCTCATCCTACACATAACATTTGTATCCCTTGAAGACAATTCTTTTCCAATAAAAAGCCTTTTAAAATCAAATCCATGATTTTTTAAAAACATATGACTATCATTTTTGTTAGGTACATAAATACTAGGGTGGTGTCTTAAAACAGATATATATCCTGTCTTCTTTCCCCTTTGATCAGCCATCTCAAGGTAGTTGCTAAGATATTCAGTAAATAAATCATCTGAAAATTGTAGTGTTTAAGTCATATGGGGAGAGGAGGATTGGGACAAAGGAGATGAATCTACCAAATAATTCCAGGGGTGGGAGAATCACATGAGAAAGAGCCAGAAGTTAGCTGCCTCCGTCGCACCTGGTAGGTGGCTTCTGCCCCCAGCTTATCCCCTAAGGTCTATGAATTGGGGGCACTGAAAGGTATACCTCCCTTTGTAGTTTTCCCAGGGAAGGCCAGGGCTTGTGTTTCTGACATCTCTGCTTCCTGGTCCCCTACCTTCCTGGTCTAACTCCCAGTACTAAGGCAGCCCCGCCCCTGCCCACCTGGGGAGGTGAAGGTCCGCTGCCACCCTGGTTTACTTTGTAGGGGAGTGCACTTATAACGTGTGGAACACAGAACTACATCTTAGAGGCCGAGCCAGAGTCCATGCTCCTGTGAGGACCACAACGTGGGTTATAAAACCAAGCTGCTCAAGAGAACAAGCTCTCCAGCAGGCTGTGGGCTATCTGGAGCCCAGGCTGGGGACAGGCCAGACTCGCCTCCTCAGTTCTCATCATTCCAGCCTGAGTATGTGTCTTGCAAACCAAACGCACATCTGAGGCGCAAGATCAGTTTTCAATTTAAATGACTTCGCTTTCTCTCTTAAAAACGAAATCCTCCTTCTAATTCCCTTAAGTCCTGAAAGTGTAACATTTTCCCTTTCTAGATGGGAGAAAGAAGTCACGAACTAGGGCTTGCCGATGGCAGTAGGATGAGGGGAGCTCGCAAGCCCTTGCCAGAATGTTCACAGAAAATCCTCAAGGCCTTTTCTCATTCAGTCACTTACGAGTCCATGCTCTCCCCTTTCAGTCATAACCTCGGAATCAAAATGAGGGCGATGAGAGGTGCATTTCCGAGGCCAGGGAGGGATTGGTTTGGGAGTTCAGATGGCTCTGGCTTGATTTCCATATGTGTTCATTAACTTATTAAATATTTATTGACGTTTTAGTGTATGCTAGACAGGAGGGGCACAGGGGTGAATAAGATCACTTAGACTTAATAGGGAGATAGGGGCAATCAGCAGAACATTCAGTGGCATTGAGTGCTGTGAAGAATAGAAAACAAATTACATGATAGTGGCCAACTGAGAGCGTTATTTTGGATAATGGAAGGAGGGGCGGTGTGGGATTTGAGCTCAGATCTACTTGGCACGTCGGGGCCAGCTGCGTAAGGAAGAGAGTTCAGGCAAAAGTTCTAAGGTAGAAGGAGTTGGGCATCTTTGGGGACCAACAAGGATGGTCAGTGTGACTGGTACCTAGTGGTTGAAGGGGGAGGAGGTAGGAGTTGAAGTCAGACACATGGTTGGAATCCAGATTACACGTGGCCTTTGAGGACATTGCAGGAAGTTGAGATTTTGGTCTAAGAGAGATAGAAAACTGCTGGTGAGTTTCCTGTTGGGCAACACCATGATCTGATCGGACATTTTAGAAAGATTCCTCTGCAGGCTAGATGGAGGGTGGACACATGTCTTCATGGCACAAGATGGGAAATAGGGAGGACAATCAGTGTGCGTTCAGGGGGAGGGCGCCAGCACCAAGGTAGCCATGGTTGGCTAATGAATACATATTCTTCACGCTGCCATTCCTTTGATCTTCATTGACGAGTGTTCTTCCATGAAAGAAGGGACGGTTTCTGGGGCTGGGGTAGGACAGAAAGTCACACTGATTATGGAAAGAGAGGAGAAGGGACAGGACTTATAGAAGTGTGTCTGTGTCTGAGAGTTTGGTACCTTGGGTTACTTCAGGGGAGAGCAGCAGGTGTGTTTAATTGTTAATGACCCAAATTACATCCAAGGACCACATTCAGACCGGCTGGAGCACTGGGATTGGTCTTGAGTGCTTTATTGAGTCTTGCCCTACCAAGACTGTGAGCAACATCTGGTGGGCCATGTGCTCATGGACTGGATTTTCCATCACGGGACAGTTCTGTCTTAGGGCTGGCTGATTTCTCCCCCCCTTTTTTTTTTATTTTAACAGAAATAGGGAAGGCCCTTGGGGGCTAGATGTCTCACTTGTATAATTTGTGGCAACAGGGGCAACTTAGGAATTCAGATGATAACAGACCTAGGATCCAGAACCAGCCTTGCCACCTATTAGATTGAATCTTGAAAAGATTTCCTCTCTGAGCCTCAGTTTCCTCGTACATAAAATAGAAGAAAATGTTTGCATGACGAAGAGCAGCGGGAAAGATTATTATGCCTGACTGGTTAATTTGTTCCCTCGGTAATTCTTCAGACTTTTATTGAGCATCTGCTACGTGCGAGACACCATGCTAGACATTAGCAGAACAATGCTCAAGAAGTCAGATAGGACCCCTCTCTCAGTGGAGTTTATGATCTCATGAGGCAAAGAGTCAAGACAAAGCATGGAATAACCAGAGCAGCCCATGAATTAATGAATTATAGCTGTAGTCGGTGATAGGAAGAAAATAATGTAGGAAGCAAAAGTTAGTGATGGTGAGAGCAATCATGTCATTGAGCTGCACCCCACAGTGTCTTCAGGGCCTCCTTCCATCGATCACTCCACTTTTCGGAGCTTCCAGGGTTTGTCTTGGAGACACCTGACACCTCACTCTTCTGTGCTTGAAATACGCATGTCCGTGGAGAACAGCTGGTTGTCTGTGGAGTAGGGGAATGTGCTTTTCCAGAGTTTTGGAACCACCTGTTTCTGGGCATGCCATGGAAACCCACATTCGGTCACTTGATCTTGAGGTCCAGGCAGGGAATTTTCAGCTGCCAGCAGCTGTCTTTTCTGATTCGCTGCCCAGGAGTTTCCAATCCCAGGAAAAGCCCTTCAGAACCTCTCCAGTGACTTTGAACTCACTTTCTGGAACTGAGAAAGAAAGGGGGCTCCTGTTGTTATTATGGGGTTGGGTTCTTATTTGGGGTGGCTGGGAATTTCCCCTCAAAGTATACGTCAAACTGTGAGCATATGGTCTTGCAACGGAAGGGTTTTTAGCTTTCAGTTGATTGGCAAACAACCTTATAGCAGAAGCATATGGAAGAATCTCTGCTCCAGAAATAGCCATGGGTTGTGGCTTCTGGGTGGAGAAGGTCTTCTAGCCTTTCAGAGCAGGTCAACTGGACATGGCTGTACAGTGTAACCTGATTCTGCATGTGTCCACAAACAGGGCGGAAAGGACTGGCCTTGTCCCCCACTCTGGGCCAGATAACCAAGTAAGAGGGGACTTGATGTTGCTCATTCTGTTCTCAGAAGTTGCATCACCCACCCTGATGCGGGGGTGTGCCATCCTGGGGTATTTACCTCTTCCGTTTCACAGCAAGCATCAGCTAGGGAATAATAGAACCCGTGGGAATCCATCTGCCATCACATTTTGGCTTCAGGCTCTCTCCTCTGCTGTTTGGTGAGCCCTGTTCTTCTAGGGCCCTTTGTGTCCAGAACCCAAAGAGGAGTATGGTGGGGATAGAATGATAAACAAAGCCAGACGCTGTGGCCATGCTCCAGGAAGACAGTGGTAGTGGCCTCATCTGCATAGTGGCTGAACTGCACCTCTCAATCTTCCATGCAGTTCTGGAAGGACCCGGAGAGAGGAGTTTTGAAGACTGCATTATTGTTCTAGACCTGACCCTGAATGTGTGTACCAGTGAGCAAGTCTCTTGGCTTCTCTGGTCCTCACTTATGAGCACAGAGTAAAAGGCTGGAACAAAGAAACATTTTCAAACATGGACCCGGGCACATACACACACACCATTTTTGTAAATGACCTCAGGTTTCAGTTCTATGCACGGACCCCAGAGGGGAAACCCAAAACATGGCTTTGACCAGAGTTTCCTAAATGTCAGACATTCCAATGCTTGGTAGCACCAATAATACTATATATTTTATTTAAAAAGACTTGTTTAATTTGATTTAGTTTATATGACTAACATAAGTTAATTCACAAAGGGAAACCTTTTGTCTCTACTTCAACTGAACATTTACCATTACAAGATATAAATAAATAATATCGACTAAAAAGACATTGATTGCACCAACGGGAATGGCTATAATAAAAAGATAGACAAAAGCAGGTGGAGAAATTGGTACCTGCATGCACTGCTGATGGGAATGTGAAATTTTGCAGCTACTTTGGAAAATAATTTAGTAGTTCCTCAAAAAAATACATGTGGAGTTATTATATGACCTAGCAATTCCTCTCTGAGTTTATACCCCAGGGACTAGGAAATAACACATACCCACAGCAAAACTTAGGCACAAATATTCAGAGCAGTATTGTTCATAACAGACAAATAAAAGAAACAACCTACATGTCCATCCACTAATAAATGGACGAACAAAATGTGGTATTTATACACTGAGGAATTATTCAGCCATAAAATAGAACAAAGTGCTAATACATGCTACAACATGGATGAACTTAGGAAATATTATGCAAAATAAGAGAAGCCAGATACCAAAGACCACATATTACATGATTTGATTTATATGAGATGTCTAGAATAAGCCAATCTATAGAGACAGAATGTAGATTAGTGGTTGCCAAGGGCCAGGGGAGGTGGAGTGGGAATGGCTGCTGAAGGTGTGGGCTTTCTGTTTCGGGTGATGAAAGCATTCTGGAATTAGGTAGTGGTGATCATTGCAAAACCCTGTGGCTATATTAAAAACAAAACAAAACAAAACAAACAAACAAACAAAAACAACAACACTGATTGCACACTTTAAAAGAATAAACTTAAAGTGTATCTCACTAAAAATGCATTAAGAACAAAGTAACATTATCAAATTCTCCATTCCTCATGTTTGCCGAAGGTGTTTGCTGTGGCCCAGGCCTGCTCTCTCTCAGGAGGAGGGAAGATCTGAAGGTTCTAAAGATGGTGCTCAAGGCAGTTCATAGTCCTGGCTGAGATCCTTCATAATCAGAAAAGCAAAATGAGGCTGGAAAAGGGAACGGCTTCCTAAAACCTTCTAGGATCATGAAACGCTTAGGGTTTAATAAACAAGAAATGCTTAGGATTTCATACCATTTTAAGTCCTATGACTTGCTTGTGCCAGTGTTTGATACTGAGGACTATAAGGACAGAATTGGGGATATTTTACCCAGGGAAAATAAAATTATGTCAAAGCATGCTATAGCATTTGGGAGCCACTAGACACATGTACCTGTTTAAATTTAAAGGCACATGGTTGACACTTCCAGTGCTGAGTAGCCACATGTGGTTTGTCTTTACTATATTGGACAATATATAACTTTTTTCCTTGCTTAAAGTTCTCTGGGTCAGCGCTACTCTAGGTGCTTAAATTAGCCATAGTGATGCTGCTGTGGTCTGTTTTCTCCTTTCCCTTTCCCTTTTTTAAGCAGATATGAATGCTGAAACCTGATGAATAATGTAATAAAATGAATGAATGGTTAATATTTACACTTGCTTTGTGCCAAGTGGTGTGCCAAGCATTTAACATGCATTATCTCAGTTAATCCTCATAAACAATTCTAACAGGCAGGTACGGTGATTATCCCAGCTTTAGAGATGAAAAAGCTGAGCATCAGACAAGTTAGGTCACTTGATCAAGTTCACAAAACTGGTGAATGAGGAACCCTGGGATTTGAATCCAAGTCAATTGACTGCTCCATCATTTTGTCTTTTAATTCTCATGTGAGGACATTCTTAGAGAGAGGAAGAGAGAGGAAGAGAGAGGAAGAGAGAGAGAGAGAGAGAGAGACAGAGAGAGACAGAGAGAGAGACAGAGAGAGAGAGAGAGAGAGAGAGAGAGAGAGAAGGAGGGAGGGAGGGAAGGAAGAAAAAGAGGAGGAGGAGGAGGAGGAGGAGGAGGAGGAGGAGGAGGAGGAGAAGGAGGAGAAGGAGAAGGAGAAGGAGAAGGAGAAGGAGAAGGAGAAGGAGAAGGAGAAGGAGAAGGGAAACATTGATCACACCTGAGCGTCTCCAACTAGGCTGCTCCATCTTTTTAATTTTCTTCTTCTACAGTTTGGAGCTTCTGAAAGAGGCACAAATCCCATCTCTGGTCCCAGATAGGATTCTTTCAAGACCTCTCAGCCCTCTTCCTTTAGTGTTAATATTGCAATGTAATGTCTATCTTTTCCCTAAAATACTTCCAAGAAATAAATAAGAAAGCGGAGTAAACCATGTGAGTCTGCTTATCGCATCCTTCTTCCACTCCTACCCACTGCCCACAAGGTGTATTGCCTGCCAACAAGTTGGAGTGTTAGTCTGAAATCCTCCCATACCTATTTTATGTAATGACATGAGTAGGCATGTGTGCATGGATACAATGCACATGTTTTAGGTAAATTGGATCTCATTAAGCACATTGTTCTGCAACTTTCTTTTATTCATCTAACAACATGTTTTGGCTCTCTTCCATGCCAGTACACACCGGTCTACCCCATTGTTCTTTACAGACTGCACAAAATTCCATATATGGTCACACCAGAATTTATTTGCTCATTATCGCTTTTATATGCATTCAGGTAGTTTCCAGTTTTCTTTTCCTCTTATAGCAACGCTGCTGCATGGATGTCTTTGCAAGCTGTGGTTGTGAACCTGTATGAAATATGTTGAGGGTAGAGTCCTAAAATGGGGTTCTGGTCCCCAGAGTATACACGTTGTACTGTCTGACAGATAGTGCCAAATGCTCTAAATGGCTTTGCCAATTTTTACCCCAACATAGAAGGTATGAAGGATCAGTTTCTTTACATCCAAGCCAAACCTGGGCATCATCAATCTTTTAAATTTTTGCCAATCTGTTGGATGATAATGTCTTTTCCTTTCAACCTTCAGGGTCAATATACACCTCCCTCCAGCTGCTCTGCTCAGGCTCCTAGCTGCTGGCAGCCAAAGACAATCTGCTGGAGGCGAAATGAGGTCAAGGCCAGAAAGCATATTTTCTTTCAGTGGGAGAGGTGTTTACTTGGGTAACTATGGCACATGGAAAGTGTCTCTCTGGTTTGAAAGGAAAAGAAACAAGGTCCAAAGAAGTCCCCTTCATCATTGTGTGTCTCAACCTTGGCTCCCCAATGCATTGATGGATGCACTGTAATCAGTTATATTGTGTAATGTGCTCATCCAGTCATTTATTCATCCAATAGCCATTGGACATTGATTCAATGCTAAGCGTAGTTTTAGGCATGGAAGACGTGGCACTGAACAGAGCCAAGGCCCCTATTCTTATAGAAGTTAGGTTCTGATGGGCAGGGATGGAGGCCCACCGATGTGTACTCCTCATTGAGAGAAGAAAGAAGAGGTTGACATGAAAGTGATGCTCCATGACACAGGTGGCCTGAGTGAAGGTCTACCATAGGCTAAGTGGTTGGGTGAGTTCTCTGAGCCATGACAGTGAAGAAAAGAACTGCATTCGGGCAGGAGCACCTCACCAGGGGGCCCCATGATTACAGAGTTTTCAGAAGAAGCCAGTGAGGCTGTAGCCTGTGGTTAATGGACAGAGTGATAAGAACTGAGTCCTACACAGCATGGTAATGGGCTCAGATTTGTATTGAGTTGTGATAAGAAGCCACTGGAATGTTTTAAGTGGGGCAACAGCACAATCTGGTTTATTCTGAGAGCTTACAGTTAATGGTACTTAAAATTCTGAAGTTGATGAATACGTTGCTTTTTAAATAATACAAATACAAAAATGCATCAAAGAAGAATCAATGGTTGTCTTATTACCCGGCAGCTCTCAGATGTGCTTGGCACTACCTTCTGGAGTGATGGAGGAAAGGGGCTGGAGCCAGGCTTAGTGGCCTTAGAAACATGCATGGGCTCTGTCTGCAGTATCTGAACCAAAGCTCATAACCAAAGCATGGCAAGAGCTTCCAGTGGGGCTGATGCAGAAGACTCTTGCAGTGGGGACTGACTCTTGGAGTCTCTAGCTTCTCTTCTCTTCATGAGTGCTGAGGGCAGCTATATGCATGCCTACTTCATACCAGCAGAGCATCCTAGTGCATGGCCTTGCTCCTAACAGTGGCATGACCAGAGAAGGGGAAGGAAATGCAGTACTCAGTGTCTTGGAATCAGCATTTGGGAGAACAGGCATTAGGACTTCCCAGGCATGGGCACTGCTTAGAAATATCCCTGCGTGGACTAGCAGGAGGAGTGAAGACATCTTTTTAGCTGATAGCCCAGTGTGTAAAAACCCTCATGGTTATTGTCATTATACTCCTAGTTTTTATTGCAAATCATATTTTAAATAGAGAAACTGTTGATTTTTTTAAAAGTAATTTCCAATGAGTCAGCATCATTGATTGAGCCTAATAGAGAGCAGAATGGTGGTGGATCAGAGGCATTTGCAGATGGAACCATCTTGGTTTTCCTCATTCTCTTTCCCCTATAAATCTCCTCATTCCCAAGGGTTGGAGGAATGAACGACCCACCCTCTCTTTTCATACTGACCTACTTGTTCTAACCTCTCTGTGTCATTGGTGCCTTTGACCCATGTTCCTGGATTCTGAAGCCATGTCTGCACAGGGCTTTCATGCAGTCCTGGAGTGCTGGCGGCCGTCTCCTGGCCGCGTCCAGGAAGCCTTGGAGAACAGGCAGTCAGATATGCTGCCCATGGCAGGGGGTCGGGGGAATGCATGCAGAAGAGCCTGCAAAGCCACTCCTCCCCACACCTCCCTGCTCTCCTCTAAGCCTCCTGCTCTACTCATGGAGAGAGATTTTCTCAGCTGACTTTTGATCCCCATTTATTTATTTATTTTTGTCCTGGCAATCATGGGAACAGGATTTGCTGTTGTAGCAAAACACATTTCATTTTTATTTTTACTGTCTCTGTCTTAATAGCAAGGCCTGCCTCCATCTGCTCGAGAATCCCATTATCTTGCACGCGGGCTAATAAATAGTGCAGTCTGAGATCTCAACTCAGCCCAGCCTTGAAGACGTAGAGCATTTCATAGGCTGCTCTGCGATAGATAATTCACAAGACTTCCACTTCTTATCGATTAACTTTCATAACTCACTCTAGAAAATAAATTATGTATCTGCTGTCATCGCATTGGATATGCACAAATTGTCCTGAGTAGCTTGATAAACCTTTGGAAGAATTCATTGCCAAGTCAGCTTCTTTTCCAAATAAACTGTGAGCTAGCAAAGCGGCGGCCATACCACTGAAGGAGGCAGGTAACAGTGGCAGCAGAGAAAAGTGTGGGTAAATTATTCCATGCATTATGACAAATAATTCTCTAATTAGCACCTACATTTTTTTCCCAGAAAAGCTTTGGGGTAGGAAGAGAATCATCAATGGTGGCAGGTATTACAGTGACTTTAAGTTGCCAAAACCCAGAGTAGCAGAGAGAAGGAAGATTGTGTGTGCATAACGTTGGGTCTCTGTGTGGCCAGAGAGGACTGGATGTCTAAAGACAGGACACGAGAGAATTTGACCCTTCACCCTATCCCTATTCCTTTATTCCTGATTATTAGAATTTAAAATCCACAAAGCAGAAAATAAATACATAAATGAATAATAGAAAACTAGATTAATTGTGTTTTGGGGGTAGGAAGTATGACTTTGCTTAAGTGCTTTACTGCCTCTGCATCAACTTTGCTTCATGTAGAAATTGCAAGCTATAGCATCGCCAGCAAAGGAAGTGCAGAAAAATGTGTGTTATTAAACTGACCATCTTTGGGCCCAAACCCAAGTCATCCGTGTACATGCTGAGACCTTAGGCAAGTCGCAGAATCTCTCTGAGCCTCAGTTCCTAGGCTGGACCTAAGAGGGTTGCTGTGAGAACAAAGTGAGGCAGCTCATCGAAAATACTTAACACATAATGATCGCCTGGTAGATGCCAGCAATTGTGTGTGTGTGTGTTACCAGGGGAAGAATTAGCCTTTATTAAATAACTAAATTATTGCAATACTCCCCATGGAACTTGACACATACAGCTGCCCACAAAAAGAGCAGTCACTAGATGGGGAATGGTCACCTGAATTTTGAATGTCCTCATTGGGAGCTCAGGTGTGAGGCCTCTGTTTACTTTCTATATCCACAATGCCATGCTGTGCTAGTAAGTGTCATGTTTCCCCAGCACCAATCGCAAGGACTTTGTGGTGAACCTCAAATTCAGCCCTTCTGGAAAATCTATTTTTTTCATATGTCACATAGTCTTTGTATAGTTGGGCCACCTGAATATTCCCTCCAGACATGATGAAATGTAATCCAGCTGACAGACAGATGGACAGAATGTTCACTTCATTTATATAGAATCTAATATATGACATGCATTCTGCATATGAGATGCCACACCCTCCATAGGGTGATGTTATGCTGGACACTACATGTAATGAGCTTTGAAATATTAGCTCATTTTTATGAATAAAGGTTTCTGAGATTGATGGGCCTAAACACAAAGTCAGGGAATTATTGGAAGAGTCAAAATGTGTCAGATATCAGTAAAAATGTGCAGTTAGCAGTGTGTCTGAGATCTGAGACAGTGGCTCTGCTGCCTCTCACATGGTTAAAAAGAAGTGAAGTGGTCTCCGTGTATATGTTCATGTGCGTGCACATGTGTGCATGTGTTTGTGTATATGTGTGTGCGCATGTGAAGGGAACCTGCTGGAGGAGTGAGCATAGGCCTGTGCCACGGAAATGGGTTGTTTTAAAAGGCTTTTCATGTGGGCCCCTGTGAGGCAAGAGGGTGTAGCCTCCCACCTTGCACATGCCCCTCCAGGATCTAGAAAGTTCTAGTCCCCAGGATTCGTTGTAAATCATTTTTGGATGATGCTGTGGACACACTGTCACATCGACATCCTTCCCCCCTGCCCATGCTGGCAAAGCCCCTTCCTTTCACATTCCCTTCCCTCAGAGGGTGCCATTAATTAGGCTTCCACGTTCTAGCATCACCTCCCCGAGACTTCGCCCAGGTCACCTTGAAGTCTTGGGTATATATTTACAGTCTCTTCATTTATCTTTGTCCAGGGAGAGTCGCATCCATTGGGTATGAAGTTTTCTTCTTTCATTCCAAGGGCAACCTCAGTCCCCAGTCCCTGCGAGCCATCCATTGAAAGAATAAAGCAAACCAGCTAAACAAAGAAACTGACTGTGGCTAGATGAACATTCCCGAGCTATTCACCTGCTGGGGGTTTCCGGGCCCTGTGGGAAAAGGCCACATGCTCAGGGCTGTGGGGAGCTCGCATTCCTGCTCCAGAAGCCCACCCGCCAGGCCTTGGCTCCCAGCCTGCATTGGAGCCTGCACAGGGAGGCCAGTTCAGTTTTGTGCAGGTTTGAGGCTGGAGAGACCCATTTGTGTCACTGCACATTTTTGAGCAGTTCCATCTCACTGGGCCTGCCCGTAATAGCCGCCGAGCTCCTAGGCAGCACTTACAGGAGGCCGAAATTGACTTAGAAAGCTTTGCATTAAGCAGATGTTTACTCTTGGGGAAGATTAAAACCATTTTGCATCAAAGAGGCAGTGGCACTTCCCCAAAGCATGAAAGAAGTGTTTCTTTTGCTTGACTGAGACTCACTCCATTCTCTGCTCCATACCCTCATGGTCCTTCAAATGGAGGAAGTCCGAGTTAGGCCAGGTGAGTCCAAGGGAAGCAGGTGACAGAGGGGAGAATTTCGTCTGCAGCTGCCCCAGCCTTGAGGTGTATAAGGTTGACTAGTTACTCATAAGGATGGCTGAGGCAACCAAGGCACATGGGCATCGCCTTCGCACACCCAAAGGAGGTGGGGGCTGGAAGGGAAGACTGCCCAGGCTTGATCATGCCCATCTTCTGCCTGACTATGTATGAAGAATCTTGAACTGTGCTAATGAAACACAATCTAGAGCAGCGGTCGCCAACCTTTCAGACCTCACAGACCACCAGTGTTCCGCGGACCACAGGTTGGCGACCGCTGATCTAGAGGTTGAACTGGAAGCCAAGGGGTGTGTGTGTGTGTGTGTGTGTGTGTGTGTGTGTGTGTGTGCGCGCACGCGCATGCACTTTCTCATGCATTTTGAGAGTTCCTGTCATGAGAGTTGGCTTCAATTGAGGCAGAAAATAGTGTCTGAGACTGTGTGTGTTCACAATGTACAAGTTCAGAGCCCACATGTGGGAAACAGGTGCAGCTGAGTTAATATCTAACTCCATTATATTCTGGCTGTGTGATCTTTGGCAAGTCACCTAGTCTCACTGAACCCTAGTTTTCCAATCGTTTTGTTAAAAAAAAAAATGGTTAGTGTTTCCTGAGGCCTAAACAAGATGCCTTGTAAATCACCCCGCCTGCAGCCTGGCAGGCAGCGGAGATGATTTGCTGATCCTAGTGGGCAAAGCTGCTATTTGCTGTTGTTTTATTATTATTAGAGACTGGCAGTTAGGACCACAGAGAAGATTGCAGTAAGCCCGGGTCCTGATTCCTCCCCTGGCTGGACTCCTTGTCTGCTGGGACATTGGAGCAGAAATTCTGCCTCCAATCTATTTCCCTTTGTGTTACTTACAATTAGTAAGAGTGACTTCTTTGGTGAAAGGGCATAAAACCAATCCAGGTGTGTACCACCACCACCACCACGTGCAGCCAATGAGGTGGCAAGCATAGAACACTTAGAGCAGCGTCTGGCCTGGACTCAATTCTTAATAAGAGATCATCCTGAAGGTAGTTTAAAAAAAAAGAGCCTGGGATCTTGTAGGCCTCTTACCAGGGTCACATGTCCTTGGAGGCAGTGTGCCCAGGAGCTGGGAAAGGTCACCACGAGTTCCTAGAACCTTTAAACACACGGGGACGTAGGCCACTGGATCCTGTGGCTGGCACCCTGCAAGTTGTTTTGTTGAGGACAAAACATGTTTTGCTTCAGGCAAAGTACATTTCACGGAGCGTTTGATGACTCTGCTATGGAAGCTGGAGAGGTTGCGTTTCCGTTCCAGTGCTGGATCAGCGCCCAGCAGGTCCCTGTCTTTGCTGTGTATCCCCTTGGAGGGGAGGGACAGGGCCAGTTAGCACAGGTCTGCATCTGCCCTTCGTTGTTGACACTTCGGCAGATGCGGGGGAGGGAGGAGGCACATGGCCTTCCTGCATTCTTGCGGGGAGGGCCAGAGGACATGTGAGGAGACATATTTTGGAGTTGTGAGAGAGAACAAAAACATATTTGTAGGTGTGATGAAAAGGAGAACAGCCAGTCAGCTTCGGAACTCCTAAGTCCTGTGCAAAGGCCACATCTTTTCACAGCACTTTAGAGATTAGGAGCCCAGCTTGCATTACCTGTTAGTACTTTTGTAGTCCAGGAGCCTACAATAGCTCATGTTTGATGGGCTGTTGGCTGTGGTATCAGTGCAAGCTGGGTTCCCATAGTCTGAGGACTTGGGTACCAGCAAAGAAAGGCCTTTTTTTAGTGTGAGAGCTGTTTATCTTATAAGAGAGATGGGACCTTGTAATTAAATGTAAGTTATTACATGGGACAATTTTAGTAAAAAAAAAAATTACTGTATTCTGATGCTAATCCATAGATCTTGAGATGCCCATGTTTTGTTTGTTTTTATATATTTAGTGTTTTGGTGGGCTTTTCTTGGTAGTATCAGGTTGAGTTGAGTTCCTTGGTTTCAAGATCTAAAAAATCACCTTAACTGACGTAGGCAATTTCTTGGATGGGTATCGAGTCACTCCCAGAGTGCCAGGAAGGCTGGGGAAAGAGGCCTGGACTAAGGGCAGAACCAGGAGGACTAGTCAGCCATGGGCAACGAGCTCTGGGATGAGTGCCCTTTCTTTTATGCGAAGACCCTCCAGCCAGTTCTTCTGTCACTGCACCCTCTAGCTTAGTGGTTCCAACTAAGCTTGGCACATGCCCCACAGCGGGCAATTTGATTTTTAAAGGGGGCAATTTGAGAATGAGTTATTAACAGTGATTTTCTTTTGCATTTCTTATGGTTCTAGGGGCCTTATATATAGTATATAAATTTATATATTGTGACATATTTATGCATTTCAGTCCTCTATTATATGTTTTGAAACTTTCTTTGCTATTTTTTCATATCACTTGATATTATTATGTTTTTAATAATTTCTTAGTGATTTCTTCCTCAGTACTTCAACTGTCCTTTCATTTTTTTTATTTTTCTCTTTCATGGATGCCATGTTCTTTGGAAGCTTGTTTAGACCAAGTTTAATGGCCTTTCAGGCTTCCTCCATGTGAATAGTTCACCTTTTGAATAATAAGAATTATAGTCACAGGGGGGCATCAGGATTTTAGAGATGCTTAGATGGGGCATGGCCAAAAAAAAAAAGGTTGGGAACCACTGGTCTAGCTGAAATACCAAGTCTCAGAAGAAGGAATACTTACTGGTTGTGTCCTTGCCCTGAGAGAATCTCTTGGAAGAAGTCTGAGGAAACCTTTAGGGCTCCCAGAGTGAGGTTACCTTATTTGCTTTTCTGCATACAAACAAGGAAGAGGCATCCTATGTAAAAGGATATCTGGTGCTGTTAGGAAGGTGCAATGGGTACTTCCAAGTGTGCCCATTAGTTGACAAGCATTCTGATTGTTAATATGCCAGAATAGACCTGCAAAGATCAGAATTCCTCCTGTGGGACAGATAGAGATAGAGATAGAGATAGAGATAGAGATAGAGATAGAGATAGAGATAGAGATAGAGATGTGTGCAGATATAGATATGCAGATATATTTATAGATAGGTACACTATACCTACTTATCCATCCCATTGTGATACCTATGCCATTTTATGATGGACTATGTTTCAAGACTGGTGTCTTGAGTGCCAGAGACCTTTTTTCCTTTTTGTAACCATAAACATTTTTGTGAGATATAAATGTCACCAGAAACCATAGTAACAGATGAAACACTCCACAGGGTAATAAATATGGGAAGGACCTTGCCAGGTATTTTGTAGAAGGACGAGTTTAGAGTCTATCCAAGATTGAGAGCCTAAATTGGGAGCCACCATTTTTATTGTCTCAATTCTTGCACCAGCTCTTAGTTGCCATAAACAGGCAGGTCCAGAGAACCGTGCTAGTTATTCACGTTGAGTCGCTGCCTTCGGTTGTCTTAGTGCAGATGTCCTCAGGGGACAGTTTAGCAGTTTTCCGCAGGGGAACTGGGCAACGTCTGGAGACATGTTTGGTTGCACACATGGGCGGGGCTGTGCTAGTGGTCTCTGGTGGGTAGAGCCAGGGATACTGCTAAACATCCCACAGTGCACAGGACAGCCCACACAAAGAATAATACACTCACAATACCAAGAGAGCAGGCATGGAGAAACCTTGTTTTAGTGTAAGATGTCAACGTCACTCAAGTCAACTTATGTAAAGTAATGACTCTGGTAGGGGGACACACTTATCGGCTATGATTATAGCCAGGGCATCTGGGACTCAGAGAACACAGCAGACCCATCTAACTTCCCTTCCATGTCTCCTCTGTGTCATTTTCACTTTCCCCAACCTGCTTTCTGCACGTGGCGGGAAATCGGCTGCTCATAGCTACTGAGCATCTCAGAAGATGGTTGAGGCTTTTCCCTGGTTTAGTGTCAATAATTCCCCCCAAGAAATTTTAATTGGCCTGGCATAGGTCAGGTGCTCACCGTTGAACCAATCAGCGATGGCCTGGGTGCAAGGCTGGGTCCCCTAACACTGACATGGTCACTGCTGCTCTCCTCAGGTGTAGTAGGGCCTTTTCTAGAGAAACTGGGATTGTTTTGAGCTGGGCTGCCACCCTCGTTGATGTCCGCTTCAATTGCATGTTCCTTTATTGCCAGGACACATGTAACTCCCGCGTCGCTTCCAGCAGAGCTGTGGTGGAGAATGTCACTGAGACATTGCCAGATGGTTCAGCACCTTGGCTGAAAGTCACAAAGGCAGGGGCACCTGCAGAGGAAATGGTGTCCATGCGTGTTTCCAGGGAAACTGGGCCCTGACCTTTATTGTGAGATTGCTGAACCACATTGGGCCTGGAACCATGGTCAAGCCCGGCTTTCTGTCTCCAGACTTGTGACTTTGTAAACCTCTAAGACACAAAGGCTGTCGTGGCACAACTTTAGATGGTTTCCGTCATCACTTCCCCGTCCACCACGGAGGCTGACTTTATCGGCCTGACTTTGTCCTGTTGGATATGTTTGTTGCAGTGGATTTGAAACTCTGGTCAGTTTCTCAGAGGATATCAATATATATTTTTTCCACTTAGATGAAATTTGTCAAGCCTGCATTGTGCTAAGCCCTATTAAAATGGTGCTGAGACCCAATTATGGCAGCTACAAAGGCATTCAGAGTGAGCACAGAAAAACACATAAAGGGATTAAAGATCAAAAATCGGATTCTAGTGAAAGTCCATTAGGAGACCTCAGGCAGAAAAACATGAAAGAATTAGAATATGATGAACAAAGCCACATAGAGTATTTTGGATGTCCTTACTTCTCCCCCCCCCCCCCCGCAACCATTTAATTTTGAGCATGTTTACTCTCTTAAAAATGAAATGAAATGATCGATTGTACTTTTGTCAGGTGGACGTGTTTTTAAAGTCTGGTGTGAAATGAATTGCAGATGGGTTTTCTGGCTTGATCCTGTTTTTCTCCTCCTGGTCTTAGACAATCTGGTGTCGCTGAATCATGAAATCGCGCTGGTGAGCACATTGACTGGGTTTACAGAGCTGCTCTGAGACTGGGTGGTGGTGGCAGCTACACCCAGGGGCGGGGTTGGGACCCCAGGTTCCCATTTTCCTATTTGCAAAGATGAGGCAGTGTTGGGGGAGGCACTGGGATTTGCTATTTTAAGAGATGGTGTTGTCATTCAGTTTATAGCCGCCACCTTGTTGGCCCTGAAGAAGACTGGTCAGGGCAGAGCAGCTCAGAATCAGGTGGGAAGCAGTCGCTGCTGCGCAGTTTTCCTCGGGTCTCTCTCCATTCAGCAGAATCACTGACAAATCCTTACCCAAATGTTTGATTTCCCTCCGTTGCTTGCAAAGAAAATATGTATGTGACCTCGTAGGAAAGAGGATATTCTTCTACCTTCTACCTGTATCAGCCGGAGGTAACTGCTCCAGGGCTGTGCACTGGGGCTGGTGAAAGAGATGGAAATATCCCAGCGTGCAGTAGTCTCCCACTCGGGCTCAGATGCTCACATGCTGCACAGAACTGCATCCGTCAGGACGACGGGGATGGTGGAGAGTGAGAGAACAAATGTCCCATCACATATGTTCCATCTAAAGGAGGCAGCTCCTACTTAACTGCAGTTATTATTTTCCATGCAGTAGCACATGCTCTGTATTACCAGCTTTTCTGATATTCCTCAAAAGAAAATAAAACAGAAAAACGAAAAACAAAAAAACAAAGCAGATTTTTATGGAAATAGTCATCATGATTTCTAAATGTTAGCAACCAATTAACTTATACATCTAAACATATAGGAAACATGCATGCACACACATATGTTATAGATGTACATGCATGTGTGTATGTATATAGTTATGTGTAACACACACTATACATATATACATATAATGTGTGTATTGCACATAACTAAATCTATATATTTAGAATATATATTTTATATATGTGTATTTCATATAAGTACACCATTAACCCAAACATCACAGATATACACTAAAGAGAGAAGAGAGGCCATAAGTATTTCCCAAACTGGTATTTCATATTCCATCATTTTTTCCCATTTATCTTGAAAAGTGCCACTTTGAAAAGCTTAAGTCTTACTAGAGACCAGCATCATTGATTAAGAATCTTTACATACTTAGAAAGATTTTGTGAAGGTACCAAAACACCATGGACTTAAATTTCCTTTATTTTAAAATGGAACAGAGGCACTAGTAGAGTTTAGGGGATTTATGGTGAGAGGAGACATAATCCCTGGGAACATTATGCTCAGATTAAACCAACAAAGAAAGGCCATTGCAATAACCCAGGAAATTTCACCATGATTTTCAGAATGAGAAATGAATCTTCCTCCTTCTCATACAAAGAGACTGCCCTGAGGAGGGAGCGCCAGGTGACCCTCCTGGCTCAGGCTTTACTTACCTGTGCAGCCTTCCATCTGGCCATCTAATAGGTAGTCATTCTAGTCCTCATCTTTGAAAGGCCTTTCCTAACACGTGGGAGAACTTGTGAGCATTAACTGATGTGATAGTGTTTGTGAAAATCTAGAGTTGTGCTGTTCAGTATGGCAGCCAGGAGCCGTGTGTAGCTAATTGCAGTTACTTTAATTAAAATTAAATCAACATTTAAAAAAAAAACACTTTCGTAGCCACATTCACTGTATTTCCAGTGGTCAGTAGCCACATGTGGTTACCATATTGCACAGCACAGATATAGAACATTTTTCTCATTCCAGAAAGTTCTATTGGACAGTACTTACTACATCAGCATGTACTAGTAGAGTATGGTGAAGACTCAAGAATAGTCTTACCCTCAGAGCAGTAAGAAAAACAGGGTGGGCCAGAAAAATTGGGGTTCAAACCCATAACACCAATGTGACATCAAGCAGGCCATTAAAGGCTCCAAGTCATGGTCTTCTCACTGACACACAGAGGTTCTTTAACTCTCCATCTTGATACAAACAGGAGCAGTTGTGAGCTTTGGAGTCAGATCCAGGTTCAAATTTCAGTTCTGCCTCTAAGTTGCCTTATGACTTTGTCAGTTTGCTTCAAACTGAGTTTTCTCATCTTTATAAAATGTGGATAATAAGGCAGGTTGTGAAAATTTGGGGGGAAATGAAATTAGTGTGTATGCCATGCAGAGCCTACATTTTCAATGTCCACTCAATATGCAAATTATGGATATTCCAGTAATGCTGAATACTCCCTCCTTTTCAAAGTTTCAAAAATATATTTCTAGAAACATCTAATTAGCCAATAAACTGAGATGGGCATAGCTACTATGAGAAGAGGGCGGAGCACAGCTTACTACTCCTGAGTGCAGAGACTGGAGGCAGCTCCCCTCTGCCCCTCACTAGTGGTGCAGCTTTAGTCAACACATTTTTACCTCTCCACGACTCAGGTTATGGTAAAGGTCAAATGAGAGAAGAATTTAACATGGAGCTGCACACATAGAAGCTCTAGATAATAACAAGAATGTAGTAATACAAGAATCAACTATTTGTAATAGTTAGAATAGAATAGACTACTAGTAAGCTCTCTGGATGATGAAGAATGTAATGTGGTGGTGGAAGCTTAAATGAAAGTGGAAGGAAAAGAAAAAAAGGTTTTATAACTCAAGAATGAATGGGGGGACCCAGATCAGTGTGCTTTCCAGGCCATGCCCCAACCTTAGAAAGCACAAACACCCCAATAAACAGTAGCCAGGGAGGTCACCCAGCTCTGAGAGGCTACCCGAGCCGTCAGGTGGAAGCCCAAAGCGCCCTTCTCCTGTGCCTCCTGCAGCTTTTCTGCAAAGCGGAGGCCTGAGCTAGAAGCACAGGCGGACAGATGGTGTCCCGCAGACTCTCCCTCCAGCCTTTCATCTCTCCTCTCACTATTAATTCATCTGTTTGGATGGATACGTTCACGCATGGAACCAAGATGAATAATAATGAGGTTTTTAATAACTCCCAGCATTTGCATTCCTACTTACTCTTTACATGGTTCTAGCTGATTAAAATGAATCATTTACATAATTAACATATGGTTATAGTGTTCACTTTAATATGCTGATTATCTCAATACTTTTGTCTGGAGTCAATTGGATTCAAACTGTAACAATTGTTTGAAGTGAGACTAGTTGATTCCTGGGAGGATGGGGGATGCTGGCCATGGTGCCTGATTAGCAACAGCGCACAACTGGCCAAGAAGTTTGTGTTGTTTCTGGTCGGCAATGTGATTGAGAAAAACGTAGATAAGAATAATAATTGCGATGGTCATGGTAGCTCCTGTTTATTCCCTGCCAGGTGCTTTCTCTTGTCTCAAATTCTTGCAGCCACCCTACAAAGTAAAAAGCATTTCCCCACTTTAAAGAGGCAGAAAGTGAGGCTCTCAGAAATGAAGGGGCTTCATTGGAGTCGGAGTGCTGTTATGTATGAGAGTCACTGACCACTCTAGCTCTTCTTCAATCCCAGAATCCAGACTTTTAATTATTCTAAGTCCAACCATGGCACTATTGACTTGTTGGCCAGAAAATTATCTGTTGGGGGAAGGGATTGCCCTGCACATTATAGGTCTCTTAGCGGCATCCATGATCTCTATCCTCCAGATGCCAGCAGAAACCCCACCCCTATGTGTGACAATCAAAATACTTCCAAGCATTCTTCCCTTGGGGGCGGAATTGCCCTTAGTGGAGAACTACTGCTCGAGTTCACCTTCTTTCCTTATAGTGAGACAAAATGCTAATGAGCAAATGTGTTGTCTAGGATGGTCTACTGGTGTTGAGAAACTAGCTGTTTCTAAATATGCTAATAACACTGCAATCATATTTGACTGTTTGGAGGTGTTGTGTTATATGTGACACATGTATCTGATTCAGAGTCTTCCAATTATATAGGGTATCTTTGTTTTTAGCAACTTTGATGAGCTCTCTCTCTCTCTTTCTCTCTCTCCCTCCCCCATTTCGCTCCTTCTCTTTCTAACTTCTATAAAGGGCATGCTTGATATTTTCAGATGTATGGTTTTACTGAGTTCACAGCATGCATTTCAGGATACCATTTTCTCATTAGCAGACCCTAGGCATGGGTGCCATCAGCTATGATCTGAT
Source organism: Corynorhinus townsendii (assembly GCA_026230045.1). Lineage (NCBI taxonomy): Eukaryota > Metazoa > Chordata > Mammalia > Chiroptera > Vespertilionidae > Corynorhinus > Corynorhinus townsendii. Next base: position 70,730,460 of record JAPDVU010000009.1, read on the forward strand.
TATCTTGCTAGTTCACATTGGATTTGAAAGGGACTTGTAACAGAGTGGCCAATTTTCCTGTTTAGGTACCTGAGGTTTTGGAATGTGTGCCTTCTGAACATTCATGCATATTTGAAACACATTTTGGCTAATTGCATGACTGTTGTCCACAATTAGTCTGTGGTAGGCATGATTAATTGCAAGGCACAGTGACATTTATGCATAAAATGCTTGAGGTCAAAAAGAAATGGAGAGAAATGGTGACTGAAGCAATGATGAGTGGAATACTAATGCCGGGTGACCCCAGAAGCAAACCCCCAAAAGGGGAATTTCTGCCTCAGCAGGATAGGTATTTTATTTGGACAGATGTCTCTGTGTTTTTGACTTGCCTGTATTTTGTTCTCTTCTCCTCCAAAATTCTTTAGCTTTATGCAGGTTTTCAGAAGCCTTTCTGATGTTTTAGTAAATGCCAAGGCCTGCCTTATTCTTTCCCTCTCTTCCTCCCAAGCAGGTCCCACATTGGCTTCTTTAAAATAACATTTATGTGTTAAATGCTTTTCATGAAGAATCAAAAATCAAACACATGGGCTGCAATCCCATCATCTAGATCAACTGGCAAACATTGTGGGTATTTGTTGTGTGTGTTTTTTTTCAAGTTAAAGGGATACATGGCCACAATTAATAATTAAAATAGCACTGATACTAGCAAAGGGAAGGGAAAATAAATCTCATCTCCAAATTTCCATCCTAACTAAAGCTAATCATTATCAATGGCTGATTGTGTACATCCATTGGAAGTGGGGAAGGGCACACACATACATATGTATAGATACAATACATGCCTGTGGGTGTGTGGGCAGATGTATTTTATTTCCACAAAACCATCAGCCTATAGGCTCTGTTATCTTTTAATCTTGCTTTAATTTACTTATTAATGTGCCATAGGGAGTTTATCATATTAGCACACATGGGTTGCCCTCACTCCCTCAACTGGCCTCCATGATACGCTTGTAATATACCTTATTTAATCTGTCCACTTCATGGACTCTTCAATTGTTTGTTTTTCTGTTATAAACATCAATACCAAGTACATGCACACTGAGTGGCCTATGTAGTTGGAGATACATAAATAAAACACGGATTCACACCTTGGTTAAATATTACATTTAGCATTGTGGCTACAAGGCCAAAAGTTGGTGTCCCAGAACTTATTTTTAAAGATGAGATTCAAAACGTACTTCCTGCTGTATAGAGTGCTACCCAGTTCACGTCACTTTCTTACCATTCATATAGACATCTGAAGGTACATGAAAAGGAAGAAAAACGTTGCATTTATTGAGCATCCACTGTTCAGAGATGTATTTGTCTACGCCTGTACCTCTGGCTGTGTGCCAGGTTCATAGCCGGGTGTTGGAGACAGGGCCTGGACACTGGAGCTCATGTGAGGAGCCATAACCGCTGTGTAGTCCAAGTCTTATAACCAAGGGGTTAGCCAGCTGCCCCCAACTCCGAAGGAGGCAATGTCCGCTCTCCTTGGGAGAATCCACAGCTACTGAGTCTGTATTAGGCATCGAATATGTGTCCTCATAATACTATTTTGCTTGGAACCGCCTCTTTTTTCTTTTTGCTACCAAAATTAGAGTGTAAAGTCCTTGAGGACAGGAACTTCTATGGAAAGAGAATGTGCATCCTGGGCCAGCCCTGATTGATTAGTAGTGGCTGCTTAGACCTTTGTCTGACTCAGGAAGGAGGTGGTTCACAATCGATTGGCAATGACTGCTATGGGCGATGAGTAGAGGAAGGGCAGCCTACAAAGTGTTCTTTTCCCATCCTCCCATAATAAAGGAGGGCTATTTATTATGGTTGTTTGGGAGACAGAAAACTTGTGTATGAAAACAACTTTTGGGGGAAAGGAGTAAAGGAAGCAGGAAGAAGAAAGAGGGAAGAGCATGACAGAAAGATCTACTGAAAAATATGAAGAATATCCGAGTTCTAGGCTGGTGTTTTTTGTATATTTTATGTGGTTTTGAAATTTACTACAGGAGATATGGGCTACATTTGAAGTGAGAAGAAAGAGCGTAATAAGTGTTATCATAAAATAAAATAATAAACTAAGATGGTTTTAAAGCCAAGCCAGTGCATAGAGCTAAGAGGCACAAAGGCCCTGGGATAGGCTACAGAGGTGGGTCTGCATGTCCTTATTCTCCTGGCTTTGTAGGACCACCAGAGCTCCGTCTTCTCTCTGGCAGCATGGGCAGTGTTAATCTCCAGCCCCTGAGTAAGACTAGTAAATGCCAGACTGTGAATAGGAGATGGCCGAAAGAGAGTGCCTGGGCAACCCTTATCTTTAATAAGGCGGCGCGTGGCTAGTCTATAACTGCCAGGGAATGACCGAGGGAAGGAAGCGGGCCCTGTGCTTTGCTGCGAATAAGAAAGGGGGTCACCCAGCTCTTTGCTGTGTCCAGGGGAGCCAGGAGGCCCTGCATGTGGGGCCTTGGCACATCCACAGAGCAGCTTATGTCCAGAAAGCAGACTTGGCTTAAGGAGCCTCCACTCCCTATGAGATGCAGTTCAGGTCCATCCCCATCCCACCCAACTCCAGGCTGGTAATTTAGGCCCTGGGAGCAGCCCTTTGCAATGAAACTCTATCACTTTGGAAGCTTAGCAGATGGGAATTGTCATAAATGATATTTTAGTCACAGATATGAGCCATAAAACTTGAAAGATAAAGTATCTTTCTGAGACACACATGGAGAGACAGATACAGATGCAGACCCGACAGGAACCTGCTGCGTCTCTGAGGGAGGGAGGCCGATGCTGGGTGTTTAATCTCAGCAATGGGGGTCTCGGATGTTCTGAAGTAGGGGACACAGCATGGAACATGGGACTCGGGATCAGACAGAGCTGGGTTCCAGTAGGAGCGGAAACATTACCCATTCTATAGAATCCTGTTCCTTGGGTTCTATTTTGGAGCCTCACTGTTTTCCCTGTAAAAAGGGACTGTTGGCATGCCCTTTGTTAGGAGCTTCTGGGACTTCATTTGGCACAGTATTGGCACACTCCAGCTGACCATCACCTACCGCTGTCCGTCCTCCTCACAGCACTCCCATCAAATGTGTGTGTTGCTTGTTCCTAGTTATGCTGGATTATTCCACTGTGCTGAATAATTCATTAGGGCTTGGGTTCCCAGATATGGTGCAAGTGTATCCAGCAGACTCTAGCCGTAAGCCAATATGCATATTAATGCTTTTTACTCAAGGACTATATGTGACTCTAACTGACCTCAATCCCACCTCTACAGGACTGCTATAACCTTAACCTGACAGGCAGAGCCCTCTGCATGGATGAAGGGGTGATGTCATGGCCAAACTAAAATAAAAAAAAAATGATAAAAAGGATGAAAGTCTCCTAGAAATATGTATCAAGTTCATGCTTTTGTTTCTAACATGTACTTAGTCATGCTCTTTTGCTGCCAGCAATCTTTTAATGGCCTCGCCTACACAACATCAGATATCTTGGAGATCTGTATGCTTGTTGTCATCTCAAACACGTGGGTATTTTGAAAAAGCAAAATGATTGAGTCCTTGTCATTCCACCTGGAATGCATCTCCTCCATAACCTGCCAGGATTTGTATTTAAAGGTCTTCACATACACAAATCTAAATGTAGTGTGGGGTGATTTAAATTAGCATGTACTACATATGTGCAGATATCCTCAAGGTATGCCATTGGCATTTTATTATAGTAAATATGCATATGTGTGTGTGTGGGGGGGGGGAGATTTGAAGTGGGGGAAGAACATTTTTGGTTCCTACCAGGTTTCAGGCATGAAGCCAGACATCTTGCATGTATTATTCTAATTAATCGTTTCAGTAACCTCAGGAAAATAATATCATTATCCATACCCTGAGATAAACACACTGAAGCTCAGAGAGATAAAATTGCTTCTGTGGCCACTTTGCAAACTACTGAATTACTACTGAATATTCAAAGTCAGCACTGCCTCATTCCAAAACTTGAAGTCTTCCTACTAGCCTATCTTATCGGTCTCAGGATATGATGAGTCTAAGATATTTTTAGTTCTGATAATTAAAGCAATGTCTGCTTAGGGTGAATTAAAACTCAATATCCAGGAACTCTATTTTGGGGGTAAGACTACAAAGATGATTTCAATGAATTCCCCTGTTTTGGGAGTTTTCTTTACAGTCAGACTTTTGGGGTGTGTTCATTCATCCTTGCATGCATTCAACAATGATGTTTCTATCCTTCTTAATCCCCCAGGTCCTTATGGAAAAGTACCTAGCATAAACAGTCACTGAAAACTATTCTGGTTGAAATACTGTACCCCTTGTTGCTCTGATAAAGTTTATCCTGAGAACACCTTGCCTACAAACACAGGAAGTAACAGATAGTCTCCCTTTTCTCTTTCTCTCTCTCCCTTCCTATTTTACTCCATTGCTCTTTCTCTCCATACTTTTATGAATTATTTTAATCTACTCTTTAATTATGACACTGGGGCATTTTATTATCTAGGACCATTTTGAACAGATATACTCTGATATAAGTGACTTGTGAAGAGAAAATCTCAGACATGTGTCCTGGCTTCTGAACAAAGGGAATGATATGCATACATGTGTCCTGGCTTCTGAACAAAGGGAATGATATGCATTGTGTAGGCAGCACCAAGAGCTGGAGCCATAAGCAGCCCACACCCTGGGTCCTATGCCCTAGATTGAGAAGGGAAGTTTGCTTTGAGTTTTTATTGTTGAAAAACAGTGCATTGCAAAAAATGTGGGGTGTGCATTTTTAAGATACTTTTCTAAAATAATATAAGATAGTATAAATATTCAGTATGCAAGCATTCATTACATTTTTTAATATATGTGACATATATATATATATATATATATATATATATATATATATAGTTTTATAGTCTATGTTTTCAAGAAATACACACAGTTGATCAGTTGATGTGGTAAAATAAAAGCTATTTTAGACAAGATTCTGATAATCTTGTCCCTTACATACTACTGGCTCTTCATGCTATTACATGGTATTAGCCACTCAGCTTCATTAAAATTACTGGAATGCGTTCTGTGTGAAATCATTTTATTTGAAATCATTAATATATGGCTCAACACAGCATGCCTTTGAAGAGAGCCAGGAATTCCATTCCCATTTCACAGATGAGCACTGGAGATAAGAACAGGTTAAGTGATTTGTGCCTGAGTTCAAACACACTGGGAGAAAGATTAGGAGTTGGTGAGTACTCACCTGGGAGCTGTGTCGGCGATAAGTCTCTGAATTTAAATTTTCCAACCTTAGAATTTTCTGGGTTAGACCTCTAGCTGACTACCATGGGACATGATGTTATGTAATTAATTACAACTATAATTATCTTGGTTTCTGGGTCATTTAAAGATCATCAGTGCATTTTGTTTCCATGGTTCTTGCAGCAAAGGATTTTTTTTCCTGAAGTACAGTATAATTAATCTCGTTTTTAGACTTTTAAATAAGATGAAAGTTAAAACAGCAGTGCAGAGACCGAGTTCATCTTTGCTGGGGTGCATCGCAGTAGGGAATGTATAGATTTCAGAATCATTGAAAGCACCAGTCATCTTTCTGAGAACATAAAACTTCCCGGTTAGAATGGAGCTAGCTCCCTGGGAGGGGCCAGTGCCCAGAGGCCCCCAATATATACACATGTGTTGTATGAAGGGCTGACATAGTCCATGCAGTAGACCTAGATAGCATTCTTTTACATCCCTGGGCACCATGCGATTTGTTAGAAAAGCAGTGATTGCCTTAGGTCCTTATAAAGGTTTCTACAGAAGTAATGGGAAATACAAAATGTTTAGAGTCAAAGAACTTTCAAATTTCACTTTTTAGTGAAAGTCATAGAATATTCAGGAAATTACCTTTTTCTACCTGCTTAAAAGTTAAAAAGCAATTCTTGACTCCTTTCTACTCAGCGCATGAAACTTCCTCAATCTGAAGTGCTCTTGTATATATAGTTACCTCCACTGGCTCCCAGTGACACTGGGACACACAGAGCCCAACATCACACATGGGAGGAGGTGGCATGCATTTCAAACTGAATCAATCACCAGACATCCCATTCACAGGAGCCAGGCCTGTTTGCATTCTTTACATGTCACTGCAGGTGACACAGAGAAGTTTCTGAAGAATCATTTCATCATTAAGACATATTGAATATGACAGTTGTGCTTGCAAATCAATCATTTGGAGTAAAATACTATAGTAACAGCTGAAGGAGGATGTAAACCCCGTTGCTCTGCAATCCATATTTGCAGAGTAAAGAAAATGATTTAGGATCGTCTATGGCATTATTCTTTATCAGTAGAGAATGTTATAGCACTTAAATATATGAAAGGTGATTAATTATTTGTGTATTTATTAATTCATCCTGCGCACACTTATTGAGAGCCTTTCTATGCTCCAGGAAGTATCTCAGGCACCAGGGATATTGTAGTAAATAAGAAATCCAGGTTCTTGCTCTCCTGGAACTTAAATTTGGAGGAAGAGATAGAAAAAAGGAAGCAGGAAATAATAAGGAAATGCAGGGAAATACAACCAGGTGATGAAAAACCAACTAGGGAACTGGTGCTCCTTAGTGTGAAGACTCAGGGAAGACCTAAGAAGGTGACATTTCAGCTGAGACACGAATGTCAAGAAGGAGCCAGCCAGATGAACATGTGGAGGAAGAGCATTCTAAGGGACAGAACATGCAAAGCCTCTGAAGTTGGAACAAGCCTGACATGTCTGAAGAAGAGTACAGAGGCCCTGGTGGCCATAGGATGTGGGTTCAGAGGGAGATCCCAGAAAAGAAAGACTGATATGTAGATAATCCAGATCAAGAAGAGTATTGTTGGGCAAATAAGGATATTGAACTTTAGTGTCGGTGAGTGGGTTATGTCATGCCATGCCAGGTTTGAAGAGTGTGCATAGAACATCTCCTGGGTTGGGGAGGGAGCATGAGGTTAATATACAGGTGATGAGGAGGCTCCCATATCATTTAAGTTCAAAGGTTGAGGGAACAGGGATCTGCATTTGCCAGCCATACCTTGAAGTGCACTGGAGAGTCCTGGACAAGGAAGAGGTGAGGCAGTGATGGCCAAGGCTAGATGCATTCTAGAACTGCTCCTCCTTAAGCTTCCTGAGCTGGTTGGTACTCATGCAACATCTCCCTCTCTCTCTCTCTCTCTCTCTCTCTCTCTCTCTCTCTCTCTCTCTCTCTCTGGTGATTTTCCAATTGGATATGGCATCTGTACCAAGCCAATGGCAATTCCTGACCTGGGGATGCATTCAGTGTGGGACTGGGTGGTGAGAGAAGCACCAGACTCATTGTCTTCCCTTTGGTGAGGCATACTCAGTAGGAGTTCCGCTTTTGAAGACCTCCCCATAGCCTTTTATTTTCCAGGCATTTCCTCTCGCCAACATCCAACCTTTCTCTGGTGAGTTCTTTGCTGCTTTTCTCAATGGCTGGTTGGTACAGCAGGGCACGGACACTGGTGTTGGGTAAGCTGCTAATTCAGCCTCCTTCCTGGCCATTCTTCTTGCGGGGTCATGAGAGACCCTTGCAAAGCAGTGGATGGTGTATTGTTAAGTAGCAGTAGCTATGGCTTAGCATTACCCTGAGAGACACAGTAGAGGATCAGACAGACTTTAGAAAAAAGTCCCACCAATATTTAGAATCTGTTGGACTATGAAGTAGGTATTTATGCTCTGAGCTGAAAGGGAAACATTAACAGTACTTATCACATGGAATTGTAGCTCCGAGTGTGTTCCTGGCACATCATAAGCATTCGATAAACAGCAGCCGGTGCTCTTGCTGTTGATGGCAGTGGCGGTAGCGTGCTCTCTAGGGTTAAGGCTGGTGTTTGGAAGAGAGAGGCTCTGTGACTGAATGAAATTGAGCGTTCATGATAAAACTAAAGAGCTTCAGTGATAACTGCATCTTGTCTCTTCCTATTTAAAACATTACATTTTAAGCTGTTTTTAAAGAATAAAAATAGTATCTTATTGACCAAAAAATTAGAAATAGCCTAATAGAAGAGAATAAGAAAACAGAACACTTATGCACCATGGATTCCTTCAGAGCCATGGAAATGAATGAATTGGAGCTGTTTATACACAAGACCTGTGGCTCCAGCCAGTGTTACCTTGCATGAGTAATGCAAGGCAGAGAAGGTAATTTATTCAGAAATGTATCACATGCAATAGTTTTAGTACTCAGGAATGCATACATGTCTGGTACACATACATATATAAAAATGAAACCTCAAAACCCAGGATACTGATTGCTTGCAGAGATTAGGGTCAGATACAGTTGAGGAGGTTTTCAGACTAGGAATTGAATGTCACTAAAAGGTTTTATTACTTAAGCTGCAAAGTGTTTATATAGATGGGTTTGTGTATTTTTGTATACCATTTGGTATGTCTGAGCTATGGATATCATGCCATGTTTATAAAGTAACACATGCTCTGAGCTGTATTTATATATAAATATATTCACAGCATATAATATGTATATATGTATATATATATATTCACAGCATAGAATTGTATAAGGTAAAAAACACAAGTCTTTCCTCCTTCCATCATTTAAAATTGTTAGAACATCTTTCCAGATATTTTCTGTGCACATTCAAAACACACACGTTCAGAACATACACACTTACTTAATATAATAATCCGTTACTTCCTGTCACCACTTAAAAATAGTGTGTAAACCTTTTAATGTCAGTACATATAAATTATCCTCCTCAATCTAATAACACCTGCCTACTAATCATATTTCCATGTAATTTGTTTAACCAGCTCCCCTATTGATAGACATATGTATTAAAAAATAATTAAAAAAAAAAAACACTCTGCAAATCCGGGCTGCTTTCAAGTCCAATACAGCCGCTTCGGTTTGCACCGTTGGCCATCCAAATGTTTTGTCTCCGCTAGGACACACACCCACATGTTTCACTGAGTTGTTCTGGTTTTCATCTGAGTGTTCATGACTGTGTAGCCACAGCCAGAAAGTCAGGGTGAGTGGGGACAAAAAAGCTTAAAATCTCCAAGGAATTCCGATTAATGGAAGCCTGGGGATTCCTCGCTCTTGCCAGCCTCCTCTTCCAAGATGTTAGTGATTTTCAAGAATCACCAGCTTTGTAAATGTCATCACTAAAGTATGAAGGGCAAGATACAAAGAGCAGTATTTTGAGGGTGGGGTTTTGAATTTCCACACTTCTGGAGGAAATGGATATGTTCAATGGTCTTTCTAGCATGAAATGCTTTGTAAGTATTTTGTCTATCTGACTATTTAACCTTTAGGTCATAGTTCATGGGAACTTACAGGAGGTCATGCTTCATCAAACAGGCCCTGTATTTGGCTTTGAATCCAAGTAAATGGAGACAGTTCTAGGTACTTGAAATTTCCCACATGAAACTTCTTGCGCAGAATGCTCACTCCAGGGCAACCTTTAAGGGGGCTGAGTTGGACTCCAACTTCCTTCTTTCCTTTCTACTCATATGACTTATTGCTTCGTTACACTAACAATGCATATAAGATAAGAATACAACAAGCAATTAGGGTAAAAAGTTAATATTTGAAATAATCAGTGTTTGCACTCACACAAAAGTAACTCCTACTCTCACTTCAGAAATCTCTGACAACTTTTCAATGAATGCACATATTTGTAAAATATATACCAGTAGCTACAAATATGGTTCCATATGGTACACTTTGTTTTATAACTTTTGATTTAACCATAAAATGCTATATTAGAGCATATTCCATTCCATTAAACTTACTTTTTTAAAATGGCTTCCCAGTATTCTATGGCATGAATGTTCCCTAAATAGGAGATATGGTTTTGGGTATCATTTTTTATCTCATTGTTATAAGATTTATTATGGAGGGGTTGCTTTGGTTATTATTTTAAATTTTCTATATTTGGTAGAGGACAGATTTTTCCCTCATACATGAACAGCAAATGCAATTCAATGCAAATTTGGGATTTGCATCGATACACATTTCACCAATGACCAGCACGGACAGGTAGATGCTGAATTCACAGTGGGTTTGTCAGCCTTGGCAGTACTGGCACTTTGGTTGGGTAATTCTCTGTGTGGGTGGCTGGCCTGTGCTTTGTTGGCTATTTAGTAGCATTTGTGGCCTTCACCCATTAGATGACCATTGCACTTCTCCCTCCACTGTGACACCCCAAAATGTCTTCAGACGTTGTTCAATGTCCCCTTGGGAGCAAAATCTGCCCTTTTGAGAACCACTGTTTTCAAGAGATTAGGTTCTATTTTTAATTTTTTTTATTAAAGGATGTCTCCTGAATTTCTTTCTATAGTTCATAGGATTTTTTTAAATTTTTATTTATTGATTTGAGAGAGAAACATCAATTTGTTGTTCCACTTATGTATGCATTCATTCTTGTATGTGCCATGACCAGAATTGAACCCACAATGTTGGTGGATGGGGACGATGCTGTACTCTAACCAACTGAGCTACCACCCAGCCAGGGAAAGGGATCAGGTTCTGGGTTTGTCTGAAGAATGATCTTGTCTTGTAACATTTATAAACCAATTGAAAGTTGGCCCTGGATTAGCACCTAAAATAAAATTCAAACTATTTTGAGAAAACAATATATTTGAGTAGGGCCTAATTACCTCTTTTTTTATTTCAAGTGACAAAAGCCAATATATCACACTTAGCCACTATGAAGACGCCACTTCAGTAAACTAATTAAACTAATCCTATCTCGACTCATTATTCTCAGTTCCTCTAAATATTTTAACACTTTAGATTTATTTCATGACATAAATTATATCATACTTAAAGCTCTGCAAGGCCCTCAAGAGTTTATTTTGGACTTTTAAAATGTGACTTGAAGCTTTATCTAGAATGTATCTTTTTTTCATATCTTTCCCGGCTAATTATTCACCTTAATTATGACTAATTATTAAAAGTGATGTATTGCTTTAATTAAATGAAAGTGCTTGCCTTCTTGTTAGCACTTATTAAACACTGAGAATGTTACAAAGATACCACAGCTCAGGAAACTGCGTAACTGTTTTCTTGCTGCAAGCTGATGGATACACACATTCAGGAGACTGATGAAGGTACAGGCTGGCCAGAGAAGTGTTACTCATGGTGGAAAGAAATTAAAGTCAGGGTCCATCCCGGATCCATTTTCCAACAGAGGATGGCTGCATAATTAAAACGCTAATACACATCCCGCTACTTGTACTTAGGTTCCAAAGCCAGCATACATTAAATAGAAATTTAGCCCAAGTGCTTCCTGGAGAAGCCAAGAGGAATCATGCCTAAATACCACTTCAGAGTAAATTGCTCGCTCCTTATAGACGTGTAATGCAATTAAATTGAGGAGCTGGAAGCTGACTACATCGAGTAGGTTCAGATATTTGTCTTTTGACATCTCCCTGTACAGGGTGCCATGCTGAGGAGGAAAGATGGGCCACCCAGGCAATGAGCTGTTCATTGGAGCTGACATATGCTGAGCCAGGCCAGAGGATGCCTGAGGAATAGAGGCTTTCCTTTGGCATCTGAACTAAAAAAAGGTCAATAAACAAAATAAAAAATGCAGCCTTCAAGTGGATCTTAAGATAATCATTATTAGGGAACATACCATGTGCTTCTCTGATTCTAGCAGGTGTTTTTCGTCCAGGTGATTGCTCTATGCTTCGTTCAAGAAAATGGTTATTTAAAAAAAAAAATACACCCCCACCAACATGCATTTTAAAGATAGTATAACCTCTCTGCTTCAGACAGAAACAGGTCTCTCAAGGGAGAAAAAAATGCTGATGGTGAATATGCATGTGGCAGCGTTTTAAGTGTTGGGGGTCACTGGTTGAAATTGTCTCTGGGATGGTATGTGTGTTATGCTGGCCAGGGCCCCAGTGCCATCCACAGTGATGCACGTCTGCTTCACCTTTGGAGTTGCCAGTGAGCACCAGTGACTGCTTTCCCCTGACCACGTGGGCCTCACACTTGACTGTTTTCTGTTCTCTGTGCTGAAAACCATTTCCTGTGTGAGGGCTGAGAATATGACACCTTCATGATAAGGAAATGTGAGATTCATACTTAACAGTAATCTAGAACTTTGCTGTTTTTATTATGTACATGAAACTCTGATTCAAGGGACATTCAGATCCAAACAAGAGCTTATAAAATATGTTACAGCATCCCCGGGTAAGAAAAACTCAGGATAAACAGTGAAAAAAAAATGTGTATATTGCAAAAGCAAGAAGAAAGGCAGTCCTCTGGGTGTTCCTGATAGAAACTTCAATATCAAAAGCAAGAGGAAAATTGGCTCCGGCTCAACATGCACCTGCACACCTGGACCCTTGCTAGCGCATGGCTGTTCTGTTGTTTTGGATCCTGAAATTAGACTTGGAGCTGAAAATGAAGGTCTGTGTGTTGCAGTGGGTTCTGGCATCAGACATAACAGTTTGAATGATGCCTCTGCCACTCCTTGGCCAGGGAACCTTGGGAACGTCATTTATCTATCAGTGTCTTATTCCTCCCACGGGGAAGTAACTGAGATGGGACAGAGAGGGATCAGGGAGCAGACAGCTCGAAGACCATGCCAAGTTTGGATTTAGTGGAGAGAAAATAAGGGGAGTGAGACAATTCAGGACTCACAACGTGGACTGCGGAAGGATTGGAACATGGGGAGACTAGAGAGGCCATGATTTTAGGATTCACACAACGATGCATATTGGATGCCCACTCTGCCCTGCCACTGGGGATTCGGTGATCAAGAAGACAAACAAATGTTCTCCTAGAACTTACAGTCTAGTGGAGAGGAGGCAGACAAAAACAACTGCATAAACAAATGAGAAAATGGTCAATGAGAGGTGCTAGTCAGGTGATTCAAACAGAGAGCGACAGGGGCTCAAGGAAGGAGTGACATTTGAGCAGAGCTTCTGATGACAGATCATGCCAAGACAGGAAGGAAGAACATTCTAGGCAAATGTCCTCAGAGAAGAGGAACTGTGATGTTTGAGGGACAAAAGGAGCCTCAGAAAATGGGACAGTATCACAAGAGAGCTCTGAGGAATGAACAAAAGCCGGGTTTTGCACATGAGTGTAGGGGATTTGTGTTTTATTTAAGTGGCAATGCAGAGATGTGCATCTACTGTGAGTGGAGCCCTGACCGTGGGTCCCAGGGAGGAAACTGGGATGGAGCGAGGAGGCTGTGTAGAGTTCTGGCCAGGGCAATAGTGGATTGGACCACAATGGTCATGAAATGAAAGGCAATGGAAATGAAAGCACGGTTGTAGAAGAAGAAGCAGAGCTTGGAAACTAATGGGAGGTGGGAAGCAGTGAATAGAAAGTGATTCTGGGGTGGAGTGAGCAGGGCCTGGAGACGGTGGTGACCATCATGAACAACAAATTAAAGGCAGTAGAAAGAGCTGGAATCACCTCCCAGGAATTCCAGGAGAAACTGACAGTGGTTATCCAGTGAGATGGGAGGTGGATTATAGGGTAGTCATCTCAGCCAGGCTTTGAAATGTACTAGTTTACATTCCTAGGGAGAGACACAAGTGGTAAGAAAAGACCTCAGGAAGGGGGTTTGATGTGCTGGATATGAAATGCCAGACTTTAAGCTTTTAAGTTCTTGCCTCTCTCTAAAAAATGCATTGTGAGGGTGGTTGTTATTCTACAGAACTGCACACTATAACCAGGATCTCTCCATAAAATCCGCCAATATTCTTGGTTTAAAAAAAATACATTAGGGATCATGTCTGTCAGAGTGGGAAAGCGAAGCTCCGAGAGCACCCGACTTGTCCAAGCTCACCAAGTGGGTTAGGACAAGGATCGTTTGGATCTGCTGAGCCCAGGACCAGTGCTCCCTGTACACCACACTGCAGGACAGGTGTTTCAGAGGGAGCCAGATCCCATCTCTCCTTGTCCCCTACAGCACAATCTTTCCAAGTGCAAACCCTCCATCACCCCTTATAATATAACCTAGGCTGTTCCCTCTCCCACCCTAGATCAACCGAGTCAGAATCATTTCCCTCTGGAGTTGGGGCACCCTCCTTTCATCAGATTCTCCAGGTGATTGTGGTACTCCAACAAGTACTAAACAGGTATTCCCATCTTCTGCAGAGTCCCATAAAGTACCTAGGATGACACCTGACAGATGGTACCTAATCTTTGCTCAACATATGTTCACTTAGTTATTTTGCCATTAATTAATTTATTGCTAAATAATGAATGCATTCATTAAACATAAACCCCTCACCCATGACCTCCTACCAGCTCTCCATCACCTGTCCTATCAGACACTCCAACACACTCTCCCAGCTTCCTTTCTGCATCGAGGGTTTAAACACTCCACGAGTCAACATTGCCCAGGAACTCTGGGATATAAACATAGTGGTATGTATTACCACTAAGTACACATTGGCTCTATCTATCCCTGCCTGGAATTTGCTCTGAGTTCTATAAAGTTGTCGATTGGGAATGAACCATGTCTCATAAGGATGTGCTGCAGGACTATGGTGCCCACACATTTGGTCTTTATAAGACACTTCCATCAACGGTAGGTAAATGGCAATAAATTTTTTAAATTAAACTTATTGGAATAACACTGGTTGATAACATGGTATAAGTTTTAGTTGTACAACTTTACAGTACGACATCTGTTTACTCCATTGTGTGCTCACCACCCAGTCTTGTCTTCACCCATCACCATATATTTGACTCCCTTTACCTTCTTCATCCTCCTCCCACCTTTCCACCCACATCCCCTCTGGTAACTACCATTCTGTTGTCTGTACGTATGAGTTTGATTTTTTTGTTTGTTTTATTTTGTTCATTTGTTGCCTTTTGATTTACCAGTATTTCTCACCTATGAGGGAAATTTTTGTCCTTTTCTGCCTGATCTATTTTTCTTAGCCTCATATTCTCAAGAACCACCCATGTTGTCACATATGGCAGCATTTCATCCTTTCACAGCTGTGTAGTATTCCATTGTAGATATACACCACCTCTTTTTAAAAATGACTAAATTTGAAGGCAATGCAATCAAGCTGATTATGACTCCTCATGCCACCATCCCAATTTTCCATGGCCAGGAGCAAAGAATGACCAGTGTCGTATGGAGAAGAAGTGAAGGGGTTAGTTTAGAGCAGAGAGAGAGAGTGTGGAGAATAGAAGAAGGAAGGAGGCACAGGTAGGGTTTTTAACACTTTCCATACACCAGACATGCTTTATCTTGCTAATTTAACATAGTATTTCTATAAGGTATGCTCCATTAATGTCCTCATGCTATAGGTAAGAAAATCGAAGTCTGGAAGTTAAATAATGTGTCTAAATTCACATAGCTGACAGAGAGAGGCTCAGAGGAGTCTCTAATCCCAGAGCAGAGGCCTGTAGTCACTGTGCCAGACTGACATGATAGTCATTCATATATTCTTGTCTTCCAGACACATAGATCTACAATGTCTGTTAAAGTGTATCTTCCCTAATCGTGTTCCCTATCAAAACTGCACAGTTGCTAGCAAGAGAAGAGCAATACATTGATCCAAACTGTGAAATAATCTCACACCTTGAGAGAGCTCCTGGAATGCATGGTCAGATGCCCTGGAGATAGTCATGCGTTTGGGAGAAAGCCCAGGCTGCAGAGACCTCAGCACAGGGGGCCATCAGGAACTGTGTCCGAGGCAGCCACAGGCCTCCTTGTTACACACCATGCCTCAGCCTCCCACCCCACAGCTCTGCTGATGGCAGAGCTCAAGAGAGCAGAGGGTGGGTTGGGCTTCGCTGTCAGCTTAGGAGGTCTCTGGCATCCCTTGATTGGTTAATGTATTCATTCCACATGCTTTGTCTTTGCGTTCTCTGGCTTCTTATTTTTTGCCACTTTTTGCATCCCAGAGCCTCAGAGCATTGTTTGTTAGCTATCATAAGACGGGGGACAGGGGGAAACAAATAAAACAGAACACCAAGCCTTTTTTGTCCCAATACATCATTTTCATTGTCTTTTATCAAGATGGAGTAAACATAATCAGTGCTCACCTTCTGAGGAGGCTGCTATTGTCAGTAATTTCAAGGACAGGCATCTGATCTGAGATTGTATGGAACTAAAAGAGGTTAACCCTGTCATTCCTGACCGGAAAGATTGGTGTGACACTGCACTGGGTGTCCAAGGTGTGTTTGGGATCATCCTCAGGTGTTGGTTTTCCCTCTCTCTGGGGGAACCCAGACTCTGTGCAGATCCACTCTGTGTCAAAGTGTCATATGGGAAGATAATTTTAAACTGACATTGTATCAACCTCATGACTGCTGGGGTGGGTAATTCTAACACTGTAGAGTGAGGTGTGTGAAACATGTGCTTTGGAATACAACAAATTTGGGTTCAGATTCTAGCTCTACCCTTCATTATCTTCTTGGGTTTACTTGGACCACTCCTGAGCTTAAGTCCCCTCAACTGCAAAAGAAAGATAATAATGGCCCTCACCTCGTGTGATTGCAGGGAGGATAAAATGGGATAATCCATCTGGAGAGCTTAGTCAAGTGCCTGATACGGAGTAAGTGCTTTAACAAACAGCTTTTATGCTAGGATGTGCATTCTCTGGAAAGCCCGAATGGATGGGAGGGATGCTGATATGCAATGTGTACAGTGCAGTGCCGTTGTTTGATAAACTGAGAGTCTGTCTAACAGTTTAATGAAATGGTGACTGGTGTGTGCCCACTTTCCCCGAATGGTTCTCTCTTGATGTTCTTTCTGGACTTCAGGGCTAAGACACCATTGCTTAATCTTGTGAACAACTCTGGAAGATCCGTAGGCAATGGCTTGTATTAGCTAAGTCCAGTAGTGAGGCAAACCATTGCCTAAAATAAATCATGGGCAGAATTGTCATACAAATATGTTTGGACTTTAGAGAGAAATTCAGAGGGCAATCTGGCCAGAATTTTTAATATGATGAAGAGCAAGTTTGCTTAGCCATGATATTATATCTCAACAATGACACCCATGGTAATATTGGTTGTTACCATCTTGTGAGTGTATAGGATGCACCTGATACTGGGCCAAATGCTTTATATGCATATCATCTATATGCCACTATTATTTTCCAAATGAGAAAATTGGAGCTCAGGTAAGGTAACTAATTAGTCCATAATTATCTATATATATAAAAGCCTAAGCAATAGAAAGACCGGTCGCTATGACATGCGCTGACCACCAGGGGACAGACACTCAATGCAGAAGCTGCCCCCATTGGTCAGTACGCTCCCACAATGGAAGCGCCACTCAGCTGACAGGCTCCTCCATGGCTGCCTGCTGCTTCACACACTACTACATCCTTCGGGAGATGTCGGACTGCTGGTTTTGGCCCCATCCCTGCAGGGGTCCAGATTGTGAAAGGGCACAAGGCAGGCTGAGAAACCCCTAGTAGAAATAATAAACTATAAGAACCAAAACTTGACCCAAATAAATGTGACACCCAAACTCATACTCTTAACTTGAGATGTTGGTACTTGGGAGTCCAAACACTTGAATTCAAGTTTCAGCTTACTGGGGCCTTAATCACAATCCCTAACCTCTCAGAGCCTTGCTTCTCTCATCTGTAAACCTGGAATCGAATGCCATCTTCACAAAATTGTAAAGATCTAAAGAGAAAATGCACCTGAAATATATTTATACATCATACGGATTATGCAAGTGTTCAGTGCCACACTTTACATTGCCACCCAATAATAGATCCTTTTTGGATTGCACTCAGGGTTGGGAATTTACAAGTTTGGCAACTTTGACGAAACGAATCAATATGCTGTCTCTTTAAAGAGGAATTAGTGGTTATAAGAACTGACAATCCATTTAGAGATTTGTGTTTCTCAATAGCATGCAATGAGACCATTTTCTTTCCATTTATAAGAATATGTATGTGCTTAAGGGATGACGGATTCAACAGTCGGGTTGTTTGCTGTGATTTGTATGCTCTGGAGATATGGAGAGTCAGGAATGTGAGAAAATGGCAAATATGGAATAAAAGGTCCAGTGGGGAGGTTTTGTACCCTCCCCCACTTAGTTGTCTGGCTTAGAACAGGGGCCTCTCCAGGAGTCCTTGGGGCTTGCCGACCCTGATTTTTTTGCAGATTTATTGGCTTTTCTAGTTATGGCTGATTCTGCCTCTCCCAGCCCTTAACAACATGCCTCCTATCCTCAATTGACCTTTTGAACTAAATTTGTGAAAGTGGATCCTCCGTGAGTTTGGTTGGGGCAGCGAGCCCAGACACTGTCCAGTTGCACATGATCACCTCCGCCTCAGCTCCGCCATCGTGTTGATCTGGCGGCTTGAATTTTCTAGGTCAGTCCCTTTTTAGAATGGAGTTTGCTGATGTTCTTCTGAGTGTACTGGGGATTATGTGTCCTGGTATGTGAAAAGGGCCCTCATGGAAAGGGGGGTGGTTGGGGGTCTTAAGAGCTCTGAGGGCACCTGATGTGGGCCAAGTGGTTACCTGCCTCCCCCACATCCTCTCAGGCTCATTGAGGGAGCTCCACCAGGATGTTCTCTCCTCCTGGGTTTCATTTCCCCTCCCTTCTTCCCCTGCTTAACACTCACGTATGTTTTTGAACCCAGTTATTTTGTCTCCTCTTCAAGGAGAACTTTCTTGGCCTCTGACTAGGTCAAGAACCTTTCCTATTTCCTGACTCAATGTACCTTCATTTGTAGCTCACAACGTCACTCCAGTTTCACATATATCTTTTCATATAATGATTTGATTCCTGATTATCTTTTCTGAAAAACTGTAAATACTATGGGAGGGGGACCATCCATGGTTTTTGCATGACTTATATACAGTAAGCTTTTAACAATGACTAGATGAATGAGTGAGTGAATGAATGAATGAATGAATGAATCAATCAATCAATCAGTGGGTTACAAGGCCAGCCCATCACGACACACCTATTCCTTCAGGTAGGCTGAAATCCCTGCTATAATGGACAAGGGTGTGGACTTGCATTAACCTACTCACTGCACCTGTGTCCCAGCTTAAACCTCTTCACCCGTCCTGGATGCTCTCAGAATACAGAATCTCTACAACACCCATTTCCTCCTACCCTCTGCAATCTCATTTAACACCTTGCTCAAGTTCTACTCCAAAACTTCAGCCAGGCTGGAATTATTTTCAGGTTTTGAAACTTGCCCAACTTTTTCCTCCTTTGGGGACTCCTGCATGTGCTATAACTCCAATCCCAGGCACTTTCTGTCAGATCTGAAGGTGTAAGAGCAATTAAACTACATGCAAGAAGTTACATTTAATTAGAACCAAACCAAGACACTCAAAAGAACGGATTGGAGGCGGGGGTGGGGAGTGGGGTGAGGGGACGGGTTTGTTAAAGGGTCATGGTGGGATTAAAGGGTCAGGGCGGGTCAGGGGAAGACTTGATACCAAAGATGTTTTCAGGGAGAACCTAGCCTCAGCCTGATCCTGCAGCGTGTCCAGGAGTATCTTTTGCCCCAAAGATGATTTCACCAAGAGTCTTAGACCCACCCCTTACATCAGTCTGCCTTTGGCCACAGGCTCAGACTGCCCCTGGGAAAGGATTCTAGCCCTTCCTACTCCTAAACTTGCACCCCACCCCCACTCCAACCTCAGGGTTTCTCTGGCTCTGATAGCTACTCTCTGTCAAGTTCAGTCCTTCAGAGAAAAACAAAGATCAGGTTTTGAGCATTAGCAGCCAATGCCCACAGCAACCTGTAATGTCTTATCCACCTGGGGAGGACTCAGGGGCTACACCTTTGAAGAAGCATAGAACCAGAAAGACATCCAAAATGAGAAGAGTTGATTTGTAAACAATAATCTCTATTGTTATCATCTGACTAGAGGCCTGGTGCACTGCTGCACTCACTAGCTGTGAGCCCGGCTCAGGGCTTCTGGCTGAGCAGTACTCCCCCTGTGGGAGTGCATTGACCACCAAGGGGTGGCTCCTGCGTTAAGCATCTGCCCCCTGGTGGTCAGTGTGCGTCAAAGCAACCGGTAGTTCTGCTGTTGGGTCTATTTGCATATTAGTCTTTATTATATAGGATTAGTTTCAAGTCCGCAGGATCCCCTTTATCTCTCTGTCTCCTGCCTAAGCCTCTTGTTTACATACCGGGCTCCAGGGGCCTTCCCCATTCCAGGAAGATGTTTCTTTAATAATGTTGACATAAGAGCTGAACCCCCACACAGGGAGAGAAGGTAGTCTGCACATCCCATGCCCTCACATCTCTGTTCATCCATCTCTTATGGGGTTTAGGGACATGGCCTCTATACCCATCTTCCAATGGGGGTACATCCAGCCTAGAATCTCGACTGCATCCCTCCCGTTTTTTTAAATTACTCTTTATTGTTCAGATTATTACAGATGTTCCTCTGTTGTCCCCCCATAGCTCCCCTCCACCTGGTTCACACCCCACCCCAGGCCTTTGCGTCCTCCCCCCCCCCAACTGTCCTCGTCCATAGGTGTAAGCTCTTTGTCCAATCTCTTCCCGCATCCCCCACACACCCTTCCCCCTGAGAATTGTCAGTCTGTTTCCTTTCCATACTTCTGATTCAATTACATTCACCAGTTTGTTCTGTTCATCAGATTTTTTATTCATTTGATTTTTAGAATCACTTGCTGATAGATATGTATTTGTTGTCACTTTGTTCATAATTTTTTTATCTTTACCATGTTTTCTTCTTCCTCTTCTTAAAGAATACCCTTCAGCATTTCATATAATACTGGTTTGGTGGTGATGAACTCCTTTAGCTTTTTCTTGTCTGTGAAGCTCTTTATCTGACCTTCAATTCTAAATGATAGTTGTGCTGGGTAGAGTAATCTTGGTTGTAGGTTCTTGCTATTCATCACTTTGAATATTTCTTGCCACTCCCTTCTGGCCTGCATAGTTTCTGTTGAGAAATCACCTGACAGTTGTATGGGTACTCCCTTGTAGGTAACCAACTGTTTTACTCTTGCTGCTTTCAAGATTCTCTCTTTGTCTTTTGCCCTTGTCATTGTAATTATGATGTGTCTTGGTGTGGTTCTCTTTGGATTCCTCTTGTTTGGGGTGCTCTGCACTTTCTGGACTTGTAAATCTATTTCTTTCACCAGGTAGGGGAAGTTTTATGTCATTATTTCTTCAAATAGGTTTTCAATATCTTGCTCTCTCTCTTCTTCTGGCATCCACATAATTTGGATGTTAGTATGCTTAAAGTTGTCCCAGAGGTTTCTTACACTATCTTCATATTTTTGGATTCTTTTTTCTTTTTGCTCTTCAGGTTTGAAGAGCAAAAATTAAGTGTATGCTTAATTTCTGACTGGTCCTTTTCCATTTGTTTGGCATTCTCACTAAGATCCTTGAAGGCCTCACTAAGTTCCTTGGAGGTTTCTAGAAGATTCTTGAGTAACCTTAAAACTGTTGTTTTGAACTCTATATACAATAGTTTGCTTTCTTTTATTTATTTCATTTGTAACATGTTTCTCTGTCTCTGCATTTTGGCTGCTTCCCTGTGTTTGTTTCTATATATTGGGTAGCTGCTAAGTCTCCTTGAATTGATAGAGTGGCCTTGTGTGGTAGGTGTCCTATAGGGCTCAGTGGCTCAGTCTCCCCAGTCACCTGAGGTGGAAACTCTTGATGCACCCCTTTGTGGGCTGTGTAGTTAAGCCTTGATTGCTGTTAGTAACACTGGGAGGAACTGATCTCCCGGCCAGTTGGCTGTGAGGACCAGCTGTGTCTACAATGGAAGAGCTGCTGTGCAGGAGATACCCTTATGGGACGGGACTTGCTTCAGTGGGGCTTTGGTACTCACTGAGTCTGCCCCTTGTGTGTGTCACTTATGGATGTGAAGAGTTGTAATCTGATATGGTCTTGCACTGACCACTGGGTACACTGGCCCTTGGATCTCCAAGGAGGTGCAAAGTCAGCCACTGCCTAGGGCTGCCCAGCAGGAGCTACAAAGTGATCTACAGATTGCTCCTCTTTGTTTGGGGTTTGGAAGTCCCAGATGAGGCCCAGCTGTGTAGCAAGGCAGGCTGCTGCTGCCAGATTGATTGCTTTGGGGCTCCCTGACCCAGCTGCTGCCTATTTGAAAGGTTTTAGGCTGAGAAAGGACAAGCCATTCATATGCAAAATCCACTGTGCACAGCTTGGGTGGGGTTGTAAATTGGGTGGGGTGGGGTCTCAGGTAATTATCAGGGCCGAGCAAACAGCAATGGCTGCCATTCAGCTCTGCACTGGAGAGGTACTAGTGCAAGGAAAAATGATTGCTACACACACCTCAGTCTGAAAGAAAGCTGCCCTCATGTTCCTGTCCCAATGCCAGACAGTCCAGTTTCTTCCCATATGTGCCTGGGTCCCCCAGAGTCTCACCCAGAACTGGAGTTCAGATCAAGCTGGAGCTTGTAGCTCCCTCCCGATTAAAAAAGTGGCACACCTGGGTGCCAGCCTGTTCCACACCTCCACACCTCCTACCAGTCTCAATGCACTTTCCTCACCTCTCTAGTTGTAGAACTTCTACTCAGCCAGCTTTCCCACAGTTCTGGATGGTAGTTATTCTGTCTTTTAGTTGTGGTTTTGATGTGTTTGTGAGCGGCAGCAAGTATAGGTGTTTACCTATGCTGCCATCTTGGTTCCTCCTTTTTTGTTTATTTATTGTTTTAGGGTCAGATGTCATGTGCTAAGGTTGAGACAGAAGCGATGGCAAATTGAATTTCCCCTTGTAATCTCGGGAAGGCAAGTCGCTCCCCTCTCCTTTGGATGTAGATGACTGATCTCCGCTGCAGACTCACCCACGATTCCCTGGCCTCACTGTTTTTCAATACCTCTCTCCCTGCAGTGCTCCCTCCCCACCCAACACAGTCTCCAGCAGCCTCCACGTCTGCACACACATAAATAAGTCTGTATGCACGTGTGTGAGAATATATAGCCATCACGGTACTGTGTGGACATGCGTACGTGCCAAGGAAATGTAATAGACAGTGCTTGTGTGTTTGTAGGTGTATAGTAAGTTTGCCACAGACTAGGGGTGAAAAAATGGAGCCATTTGTTGATTCAAACCTCTCCCCCCCCCCCCCCCGCCGCCCTTGAGTTAGTGCCCAATCTGTAGCTAAGAACTGCTGACTACAGCACTTTTCTGAATAGATCCCCCTCCCCCTGTGACAGCTAGGACCTAAGTCCTGCCTGATCTATGTAGCCGCATTGTTCAAATTACAAAGCTTAGGTGACAGACCGCTCTATTTCGTGGGAGCCCAAACATACCTGTCATCAGATAGGAGCGAGAATGCAGAAGTCATCACTTTACTTAGAAACTCGGCCGATGATTGAAATTATTTCTTACTACTAATTCCCCTTTTAGTGGAGATAAGCCGCTTTGTTCAGCTGTAAATGAAACATTAGGGTATTAACTGTGGAGCCAGAAGTATTGGGGAAGCTAAGATTTTATCTGCAGTAGGAACATTTTGGGCAATAAATTGTTTTGTTGGACAGAATACTAAATCTCTTGAGTTACAAAGAAGCAGAGCTCATTAAGGGGGATGCTTAAAGCAGGGAGAAAAGGCGAGACAAAAGCTTATTACCTTTGTTGTGGGGATTGGGGGTGTGTGCAGGTTCTCATGTATATGTAGCATGGAGGAATTATGCAGCGCCGTTATTAAAGAGATGTGTCTGTAGACTTGCAAACGCTCTATGAATATGTCCAAGGGACAGATACATTTCTGAAATATCAATAGCAATCTGCAATAACTTATGAATTTTGGAGTACATATTTATCCTCAAAGACTGGGTTTTTGTTTCCTGCGGGTGAAATTCCCCGTCTCTTTGCCACATCCTTCAGATTAATCGGCTGGCATGGTTACATAAATGTTTGTAATAGAGAAGAGTAAGTGCCGGAGTGATCCAAAATATTGTCACAAAATACACACCTAAATTAAGATAATTATGTGTTGGGAACATCGATCAGCAGGGCTTGGAAGGGAAGGGAGTGTCCCCAGGATGGGGAGGAGGGCTTTCCGGGGCACTGGGGTTGTGAGTAGTGTGGTATGGGCCCTGTTAGGGATCCCCCAGCCTGAAAGTGTCAGGGGAGGGGTGTGAACGCTGATCCTTCACCAACAGCCGTGGCAGAAGGGGAAGGAGAGGGTGAAGGTGTGCCATCTCTGCCCTGGAGGTAGCAACCGCCCTGCAGGTAGCAGCCCTCTGCTTATCTCCAGGAGCAGGGCTGCTTGGTCCAGCTCCCTATCTGCCTGTACCTGCCACTCCTTCTAGCCTTTGGGAGAAAGGTGGCCCGAAAGCATTGCACGGGAGAAGCTCAGACAGAGAATAGCACCGACAGGCATGCCTCTGTTGCAGACAGGTGGGCATTTTGTGACAGCAGTTTCAGGGCTCTGCATTTTTCCTCATTTTCCTCCCTAAGTGAATTCAGAGCATCTCTCCACAGACTCTCACCCTGAAGGCTGTCAGGGCCATTGCTGCCTTTCCCTGCATGCCCCAGTCCATTGGTGATGCCTGGACCCAGTCACCAGAGCCCCTCCCGGGCCCCACTTCCCACTCTGGACCTACCATTAGTTCCATCTCTGTGCCTCCCCTCCCTCCATTCTCTCTACAGAAACAAGGGCAAGCATTTCAAAAGCCAAGCAGGAAGCCAGCGGGGAAACCAAGTGCAGGAAACACACATGGGGACTCACCTGAGCTCTGGGAAACGCCGAGGCCTGACTGGCTCTGGGAACTCCTAGCAGATGAAAAATGAGAGCTTATTTGTGTTCGAGCAGCAAAGAAACCATTAGTTATTTAATTAAAAATGAGCTACATTGGAAGATCTTCAAAAAAAAAAAAAAAAAAAGAAAAAGAAAAAGGTATCTTCTTTGTCTTCCATCTCTGGCTATGGAAGACAGAGCCAGGCAGAGATTCCGGAACTGAAGCCACAGTAGAATAGAACTGCCCACGTTGTGTTTACATCTAGGATGTATTTTTATTAAAACGTGAGTCAAGCCACAGTGTATTTAACCTGTCATTCATTTTATAAGTAACTTTCAGGACCACTTATCCACTGGCTAGAGGACACCAGCCTGTCAGCACTGATTTAAGGGAACCCCAGGCATCCCTTGATTAATTTCTCATGACTGTCATTTTGAGTCGTCTTGAGACGAGTACAAGCATAGACCTACATAGAAGTGACTAGAACCCACTCTGACAGAGGTGACCTCAGAGCCTTGCATCCCCTTATGAACCTTGAAATTGGTACCAAACAGTGATAGTGGCAAATGGAGGGAATTAAAATCAATAGTTTTCAAAGTAGTGCCCCCATTATTGAGACTCTACAGATGAACTTTATGGTAAATGACTCCAATGTAAAATGGCATTTACATAGGAAAGCCATCCTGGCACCCTGGAATGGTTGTGGTGTGTACATTTTTATATATTTACCCACTTTTGGTTCTTGTAGTTCACATATTGGGTTCATGGTGGCATGAACACTGGTGTCAAGAGTTCTGGATTAAGGCCCTATCTGTGTCACAAGATACAAAACCCTGAATAAATCTGTTAGTCTGCCGGAGCCTCTGTATTCTCATCTGTAAAATGGAATGATGACACTACCCGATTTAGTAGGAGCTACTTCGTTGTAAAATTTTCCAGCTTAAGGAGCAATGATAGATTTATTTTATAAGCATCTAAACTTCTCCTTTGGTCTTCAGTAGACCGACCCACCTTCTCAGAGTGGCTATTCGATGGTTTTGCTCCCCACCCTGCTCTGTTTCCGGCACCATTTGTGAGGATCTGAGGAAGAGTGTGCTCCAGCAGGGTTGCACATGGAGGAAGTGCCTTTTGTGCACCCATTTCACAGGAGCCAGAGCATGACTGGGGAGTATCTCAGACCTACACTAAAAGCACAGCTATTGTTACCAGACAGCCTGTCACAGTGGAAGGAGCATAAGGTTGAATCCTGTATGTTTTCCCTCCCCCCACCTCCCGCCCCCGGGTGACATTGCAGAACCCTTAAGCTTGCTGGGTGTCGGTTTCTTCATCTGCAAGATGAGGACAGAGAATTATCTCAAGGCTATGGAAGTTTACAGAGATGACAATGATGGTCAAGCATTTCATTCATGCTTATCGTATTAAAGAATCTCAACAGGTGGTGGCTATTATTACATTAATTTAGGAATAGAGACCAATGGGTAACTTCTTAGGAGAGTCCAGAGCTGAGGGCAGATCTCCAACCATACAGCTGACCTTGATGTTGGCTCTTTGACCCCTATCTGACAGATGACACCTTCAGATCTCTAGCCTTCTGAGGAGCTTCCTGGGGAAGACACTCCTCATTCTCTCAGGAGTCTGCTAGAGACTGGAAGTTGAGCTTATGAGGTAAAGATGCAGTAAGCTGGTCAGGGGACTCCTGCAGTGACTGATGTGTGGAGACCCATGTGCTGAGGGGCCATGTCAGACTCCATGGAGAAGGTCATCCTGAGATGACCCCTTCCAATTGTGATCTTTGTACTAAAGTTGAGCTAAAGGCCTCCCATTTAGCTCTTTTTTTTTTTTTTAAAAGTATATTTTATTGATTTTTACAGAGAGGAAGGAAGCGAGAGAGCTAGAAACATCGATGAGAGAGAAACATCCATCAGCCGCCTCCTGCACGCCCCCCACCAGGGATGTGCGCGCAACCCAGGTACATGCCCTTGACCGGAATCGAACCTGGGACCTTTCAGTCCTCAGGCTGACGCTCTATCCACTGAGCCAAACCAGTTTCGGCCCCATTTAGCTCGTAAGGCTACCATAGCAAATGGGCTTCAACTTGATGGCTTTAAATAACAGCAAGTCTGGAGGCTAAAAGTCTGGAATCAATGTCAGCAGGCCTGGTCCCTTCTGGAGACATTGAGGGAAAATGTGTCCCATGCCAGCTTCTAGAGGCTTCCGGCAATCCCCTGCAGTCATTGAATTGCAGACACTTCACTTCCATTTCTGCCTCCATCTTCACATGGCCTTCCCCCCTGCTCCTCCTCCCCTTCTATCTCTTAGAAAGATCTGTCATTGGATTTAGGGTCCAGCCTAATGCAGGATGGTCTTATCTCTATATCCTTAATTGCATCTGCAAAGACCCATTTACCAAACAATATCTCATTCATGGGTACTGGCGCTTGAGACTTAGACATACTTTAGGAGTGGGGGGGTGGGCGTGGGGGTTTTCACAGTTCAGTCTACTCCCATTTTTGGCACATTCTTTTATGAAGAAATAGTTCAATTTAACTGCGATCACTCAACAGCAATGACAATAAAACAAGGTAACATTCTTGTGCACTCACTGTATGCCAGGCATTGTGCTGGTTGATTCTTTGCACTGGCTTTCCTACTCATCTCAGCAGTGCTACAAGTTAGGTACTAACTCTTTCTCCGTGACCCTTACACAACAAAGGTCATTTTTCTTAGCCACCCAACCAGAAAAGTGGCACAGCTGATTTCCTAACCCAGTTTTTCTAATTTCAAAGTCTATGCTTTGAAACATCATGACGGAAGTTCTCAAACTTTGTCATGTATAGGAACCGCCTGGGGACTGTTAAAATTGTACCTGCCCCTAAGCTCCATCTCCAGAGATTCTGATTCTGTAGGTTTGGGGGCAGGGCAATGGTCCACATTTAAAATAACTGCATTATGTAACTGCCCCCTCTTTCCTCCCACTGAACCCATCGCTAGGTGACTGTAATCTCAGCACAGGGTCTAGCAGACTGATTCAGATGATCCTGAGGACAGAAATCCTCGAAAGTGAAAAAAACAAAACAAAACAAAACAAAAAAAAAAACACGAGAGGCCAAATTGCCTTTTAGGTAAAGCACCCTTGGTTCTCAGCTTTCCCCCAAGCACACCCCTGTCCTGGTGGTGCAAACACATGTTCTGTGTTACTGTCTATGGGCAGGAGGAGGTGTAGGAATGAGTGTTGTTGCTTCTAGGCCTTTCCTAAATGTAAATCTGCTTACTCTTCAGGCATTTGAAGGTTTCCACTTGGAGCACACACACACAACTAGGGGGAGAAGGCCTTCTGCAAGGCACAACAGAGAAGCCATAGTCTTGCAGTTATACAACCAATTAAAAATGTGATCAATTCCCAACAACATGGCTGCTGGCTGTGTGGTGTAGAGTGGTCTTGCTGCCACTGATGCACAGGCTTGCTAATTGATATTTAAAGGATCTTCTGTCATCTCAGAAAGCAGTGCGGCTGATGATCTTTGCTGCTGAGGAAGCAAAACTGAAGTGTCACATAGCATAATTGTTCTTTATTTCTAACAAGTTGCCCAGTCAACCTTGGAGCCATCTGTGAAACCCGGGAACATGAAGGGGAGAAAGTATGAAATCTGGCTCAATGCAGCTGATTGGAGAGGGTTTATCTAAAAAATAGCCCCAAGACATCCCAGGAGAACTTGCCTGAAGAGAGGAAATAAGCAGTGGTATTAGAAAATCAAGAAGAGTTAAGCTGCCCGATAAAGTTATTTTTATAAATTGTAACTTCATTGCATTTATTTTTAACCACACAGCGTAAATCCATTCTCCCTGTGAAACAACTCAAACTCTACATAAATATGCAAAAGTAGAGAGCAAAAGGTGAAGGTTGCCAAATTTTTACTAGCCTCTAGATCTTATTGCTTTCCTCAAGGAGGTAACCTTTGAAAATAGTTAGCAGTTATTCTAGACATTTCTCTGGTAAACTTTCAAACTCAGCTGAAGATAACAGTGGGTGCTTTGGTAAAACCATGGGCAGGTAGACAGATTAATAAATAGATGCATTGGTAGATAGATTAGACAGCTGAAAAATAGACAGATAGATAGGCAAATAGATTGGTAATTGGTAGATAGGTGATAGATAGGTAGATACATAAATAGGTAGATAAATAACAGATAGATAAATGATAAATAGATAGATAGATAGATAGATAGATAATAGGTAGATACATAAACAGATAGGTAGATGATAGGTAGATAGATAGATGATAGATAAATAGATAGATAGATAGATAGATAGATAGATAGATAGATAAATACATAGATACATAGATACATAGATACATAGGTAGATGATAGTTTAGGATCCAAAAGTCTGGGAAGCAAAAGTTTTGACTTGCTGGTTACTCCCTGTGTGATACTGGGGATTAGAATAATTATTGTTTAGCTTCTGAGCCCAGATTTTATGTATAAAGTGGGAGGGGGGAAGGATCTGTATTGCTTGCCTCCAGAATTGAAAGTGAGAGTGAGGCTTCAGTGATAGCATGAATTTGAAAATGTCATACATACATCACCAAGAGACATAACATATCCAGTTTCTTCCACATGTTATAATTTAGCAGAGACCTAAAGAGTTTGTAAATGGCTAAGGAAAACTAGATTGTCCTGTAAAAAATGGCCCTCAAGAAGTTTCTCAGCCAAGTTCATGTCCTATCTCACTGAGATTAAATCTCAAAGAGAGGAACATCCTGTGTTAATCATGCATCCAGTTTAGCTGGTGGGTGTTTTTTCATCTCCCCTTTAAAAAGCTACTTTTATTTTATTCTGTTGGTTTAGATTTTTAAAGGTACAGAGTAACATATTGAAAATGGTCACATTATATTCTAAAGTAAAGGTTTAATTAAAACATAGAATGGATTTTTGCCTAATTGAATATATATATATATATTTACATCAGAACTCTAGCTATGACAAACAACTCTTTGAAAATATGTTTAAAAATTCATGGAGTCTTTTCTGAAGACTCACCTGTGAGGAAGGATGAATGAACTTACTCAGTCCCATACATTGATGAGTGCCCTGTAGTGGTGGTTAGTTAAAAAAAAAAAAAAAAAAGTAATTTCCTTTTGAAGTGAAAAATAAGCATGTTCCTGAGCCCCATCATCAATATTTAATAATTTCAGATGAAGGCATTGTCTTTAGCTACAAATGATTACCATTTTTTAAATGTGGTCTCAAATAAAATGTTAAAAACACTAATATCCCACTCTCCCTCATGTGACTCTGAGGCTAGCCTATTTCCCACCAGGCTATGCTGCCTCCCTTGGAAATATGTCGTGAATCTGTGGATTTTAAGAGAATATTATTCCACAAAGTTGAGTATTTTATTTTTCTACAAATAAACTTGTATATATGATACGTCTATCATAGATATATCATATATATAATACTGTCCACCTTGATGTTTTTATACATTATCATTGTAAAAGAATCCAGTGAGGATGTGAAGGAAAGGACACCCTTAATCACTGTTCGTGGGAATGGAAATTGGTGCCGCCACTATGGAAAACAGTACATGCGTTTGTCAAATAATGAAACACAGAACTGCTGGATGATCCAGCGATCTCACTCCTGGATCTGTTTCTATAATAGATGTAGAGAGATGTGCACCCCCACGTTCATTGCAGCAGTGTCTCTGATAGCCAAGACATGGAAACAACTCCAATGTCTGTCAGCAGGTGAGCAGATAAAAAGAACGTAGTACACACACACAGGAATATTATTCAGCTTTAAAAAAGGAAGGATTTCCCAATGTACTGTTCAATTCCCTGAATCTTTCCTGCCAAGACTTTTTCAGGCAGAATGCAGGGTACGTTAGCCTGCCCTTCTCACCAGTGTGGAAATGTACGTGAGCTCCCTGGGATGCTGATGTGAGTTTGTGAGCAGGTAGCAGCCAGGGTGGAGTTAGTTCCTGGCTCAATGCAGCTTATTCCCAGTGACGGAGGTTGGGTGTGTGCCCCCTTCCTCATTCCTACCCTTTGAGTAGAGTGGACTCCTGTCTGCATGTGGAAGACTACCTGCCCGGACACAAAGGGCATGGTTTCGGATGCGGTCATAACCCTCACAAGTGTGTTTTTAAAGCTGGGCTGGCAAGCATGCCGGGCTGCAGGGAGATTGTTTCTGGAAACGATCTGCGAGAAAGGCCTTTCGTGAGCTGCAGTTGCATTTTATTTCCCACCGTAGCCATCGAGCTCTCGCAGATGCAGCAGTGTTTGCTCTGTGCTTGGTAAAGGAGGGAGGGAACAGCGGGAAGATGCCAGCACAGAGGTGGGAACTCTGATGGCGCCCCCGCCGCAGACCTTGGCCTCTGGGAAGCCTTCAGCTGCGATGAGATTCACAGACTCAGCAGCCCAGCCCTTGCCAGGGCGCTGTGCAGTGTTTTCCCTGGTCCACCAGGTGCTGCCAGAGAACATTGAGCAGCACCGAGCTCCAGGCAAAGGGTGCTCACAGCTGCTCTGGAACACGCAGCTGCTCGGAAGGAATGAAGGCAGCAATTCAATGGGATGCCGACTCCAACCGCCCTCCTCCATGACAATGTGCCTCTGTGCCGGCCTCACGCCTCACAGTGCAAATCAACACATGTTGTTGCACATTTGGAGCTGCCCACACACTCTCCCCCCGGGAGGAAGGAGACCAAGGAGACCCAGCTAGATGGTGCTGATCCAGGTCACCAATCCAAACCCCAGTGGCACCTGTGGTCGGGCTGCGTTTGTACCAGGAAGCGGGCAGTTGCCTTGGAAGCACACAGGCACAGGTCTCTCTGACAGGGTAGCTGCCTGTTAACTGGAGGTAATTGCTTCTCAGCACCTGCTTTCTGTTCTCTTCCTAATCCAAGCACCTGGAGCAATGAGGTCAGGGACCGGGCCAGTGATTCTCAGCCAGGTGTGGCTGAATCCCCAGGGTTCATCTGGCCATGTCCAGAGGCACTTCTGGGTGCTGTGACTAAGAAAGGAGGGATGCTGGTAACACCGGACCATGTACGGGAGAACCCCAAAGCAAAGGATTAGCCAACTGCCAGCAGTGCCAAGGTTGAGAAACCACATTCTGGAGACAAAAGCTTTACAGGCAAGATGATTGCATTCTCCAGAGCCCACATCGATTAAGTTTTATTTTTTAATTATGGTTTACCTTCAATTTCATTTTATTTTCCAGTGTACAGCATAGTGGCCGGACTGCCATCTACTTTACAAAGTGATTCCCCCGATAAGTCTAGCACCCACCTGGCACCACACACAGCTATTACAATATTGTTGACTCTATTCCCTAACTGCGCTTACCTCTCTGTGGCTACTTTGTAACCACCAATTTGTATTCACCTTTTTCACCCAGCCCTTCATCCTGATTCCTCTCTGGCATCAGTCTGTTCTCTGCATCTATGAGTTGGTTTCTATTTTGTGTGTTCATTTATTTTGCTTTTTAGAGTCCACATTTATGTGAAATCCTATGGTGTTTATCTTTCTCTGTCTGACTTAGTTCACTGAGCATAATACCCTTTAGGAGATAAATCTTTCCAATTGTGATTGTCCCAGAAAAGCTTCTTTAAATACAACTAAACAAGATGCCTTGTCTAGGCAACACCGCCATGAAGGAGTGAAAAAGATGCCATTTGTTGCCGGCCTACTATGTGCCAAATGCATCACTCACGCCATTTCTAACTTTGCAGAGGCAACATTGCTGTATATTAAAGAGGAGGGTACGGAGGCTCAGAGGGCTTGCATCCTCACCCAGGGTCATCCAGCTCCTGAGCAGGGTGCCCAGGTTTAACCCCAGATCTAATTCCTTCAGGACCACGGTATCTTCCCTGTGACTTGCTGCTCCTCCCCGTGTTCCAGGAAGCAGGTGTGGGCTTCTGTGCTTTTTGCCCAAATTGTGGGGCTAACCCTGTCCTGAATTGGCTCCAAGCTTCAGGGTCTGGGGCTGTTACTTCTCTTCATTTGGCCCCAGTTACTCCATTTGCCAAATGGGGGGAAAAGGACTTGATGTTCCATAACGGCCATTTCTGATTCTTCTGAGACCCTCACCCAGCCAGTGGCTGAGGAATCCATCCCAGGTCGTGCACCGTAGCTGCACCCCAGCTGCTCACCCGCTGGGCTCCTGGCTGTGGCGCATTGAGAGGCGGCATTTCTTTAGATTTTCTATCATTCATCCCTCCTCCCCCAGGGGTCTCCAGATTCTTCAAGGAAGAATGGGCAGGTGTGTGTGCTTGATCTGCATTAACAAAGAAGCTCAAACCCAAAGGGAAGCCCACTTGTGATTCTTGTTTTTGAGTGAAAATACTTGGGGGGAGAAATACTCCATGAACTTGCTAGAATGAAGAACTGCCCTTTCCAAAAACTTCCTGCCTCCCAAAGTGACCATTCAACCATGTGGGGAATTGTGACCCAACACCTGCCTGTAGCATCAGCATCCTGTGGCTGCTGTGAGGAAACACCACAAGGGTGCTGGCTTAAAACAATACACATTTATGGTCTTCAGTCCTGGAGGTCAGAAGTGCAAATGGGTCTCACAGGGCTAAAATCAAGGAGTCACTGGGTTGCATTCCTTCCGGATGCTCCAGGGGAGGAGCTGTTTCCTGGCCTTTCCATTTGTAGAGGCTCCTGCATTCCTTGGCTCGCAGCCCCTTTCTCCATCTTCTGAGCCAGCCATGGTAGAGGTAGAGCAGAGAGACCTCTCTCTGCTCTACCTCTGTGGTCATAGCTCCTTCTCTGCTCTGTTAAGAACCCTTGAGATTACATTGGCTCTGCCGGGTAATCCAGGATAATCCCCATCTCAAGATCCTTTACTTAATCACAGCTGCAAAGTCCCTTTCTCAGGGTCAGGTGACATAGTCACAGGCCCTGGGACCTGGGCGTTTGGGAGGGGAGGACGTTATTCTGCCCACCACGCTTACTTTATGGCTGCCACTGAGGGGGTTACTGGGAATGAAGTGATGACAAATACAGCAACCCAAATATGACAACATATGTATTCTATTCATTGCTATTAGATTCACCTGAGTACAGTGTTAACTGATGCACACAATCCTATCCTAGAGGCTGAACAGTGGACCCCTTCTCCGCAGGTTTGTTTTCTGAGGATTCAGTTACCCACGGTCAACTGTAGTCAGAAAACATTAGATGGGAAATTCCAGAAAGAAACAATTTGCAAGTTTAAATTATGTGGTGTTCTGTGTAGTGTGATGAAATCTCATGCCATCCCACTCCATCCCGCCAGGGACCTGAGTCATCCTTTTGTCCAGCGCTCCACACTGCATTCACCACCCTCCCGTTAAGCACTTAGGAACCTCCTCTCAGTTAGCAGATCGCCTGTCGTGGTATCGCAGTGCTTGTGTTCAAGTTGCCTTATGTAGTAGCCTAGTACTACATCACCATGCCTACGTCATCACTCTCCCTTCATCTCATCACATGGGCATCATATCATCACGAGAAGAAGGGTGAGTACAGTATAGTAAGGTATCTTGAGGTGGGGGGAGACCTCATTCACATAACTTTCAGCACAGTATATTGTTACAGTTGTTCTATTTTATTGTACTAATCTCTCACTGTGCCCAATTTATAAGCTAAACTTTATCCTAGGTATCTATGTACAGGGATAAACATAGCATACCTAGGGTGTGGTACCCACTCCTGATCTTGGAACATATTCCCCAGGGAAGAAGGGAGACTATTACTGTCCAGGCTTTCACAGCGCCTTCCCCATCCTTGCACATTCAATGGCTTCTCTGAAGCTTTGGCATTGTTAGGGTTTTTCTGTTTCACCGGGGGTGGGCAAACTCTGGCCCAAGGGTCACATCTGGCTGGCAACTGTTTCTGTAAACTGTGCTATAGGAACACAGCTATGCACTTACCTGTTTACAATCCACAGCCACAATGGCAGAGTTGAGCAGTTGCAGCAGAATGTATGGCCCACATGACTAAAATATTTACGCTCCGGCCCTTTATAGAAGAAAGTTTGGAAACCCTTGTTGGTAGACAGTTGAACACGGGCATTGTTCCCTAGTTACAAAACACAGTTTGGTTACCCAGAACACACCACTCTCTGGCTGCCTCAGATGCCAGGCTGTTCTCGCCCTTTAAGCAGTAGTACTTGTAGCATAATGCTATGGCGGCCTCACTGCAAATAAGAAAAGTCTCAGGTTAATTGAGAGAAGCACTCAAATTGTTGAGATGAGCCCTCCCCACCCCCAGCTATGTTTAGTGAGATAAATTGTGCTTCACTGTAGGTGACAGTAAAGCAAAGAAAATTTTAAGACAGTGACTATATTCATTTTGAAATTAAACAACAACAAAAAAAAGTAAAACTGTGTCTTCTGCGGGAAGTAGAACACAGTAAATGATTCCAAATAGTTACCACTTTGAGATGAATGGGAGTAAACAGTGAGGATATTTGTGGGGTATTTTGCCAAAAATACCCCACAAATATCCTTAAATTAAGACCATCTGTTTGATCTGCCAAGAAGTAACTAACTCCCGACGCCTTTCCGCTCCAGGCTGCCCATCGGTTGTATTGAGGATTGAGATCACCACTGCCCATAACCAACTTGATAATC
The DNA here is from genome assembly GCA_026230045.1 of Corynorhinus townsendii. Classification (NCBI taxonomy): domain Eukaryota; kingdom Metazoa; phylum Chordata; class Mammalia; order Chiroptera; family Vespertilionidae; genus Corynorhinus; species Corynorhinus townsendii. Next base: position 70,765,774 of record JAPDVU010000009.1, read on the forward strand.
TAATCTAAGGCTTTATCGCCATGGTCTAGATGGGTAGTCAAGGTTGCTACTCTGGCGTTCCCCGCCCTGTAGTTCTCATTTGCCGGAGGGCTGCCCTGTGCTTTGTAGAATGTTTAGCAGCATCCATGGGCTCTACTCACTAGATGCCAGTAGGAACGCCCTCCCACGGTGACAAGCAAAAATGCCTCCAGACACTGCTACATGCCCCTGAAGATGGGGGTCAAATTGACCCCCAGGGGAGAACAGTTGTTCTAGGGGGACTTTTTAAAAATACATTTTATTGATTTTTTACAGAAAGGAAGGGAGAAGGATAGAGTCAGAAACATCGATCAGCTGCCTCCTGCACACTCCCTACTGGGGATGTGCCCGAAACCAAGGTACATGCCCTTGACCGGAATCAAACCTGGGACCCTTGAATCCACAGGCTGACACTCTATCCACTGAGCCAAACTGATCAGGGCTCTAGGGACACTGTTTTAGAAGGAACTTGGGAAGCATGTGCATTCTCTCACCTGGATCATTGCTTGTTGTTATCTCAAATGCGCTTTTATTCTTTTCCTTTGGCAGCCCTCTCCCCAGTTCTCCCCTTCTTCCCCCCCGGGCTGGATTCTTATTAATGTCTAAATGCACTGCCGAGACGAGAATGCCTTGAATTCCTCCAGCTTCGCCTGATAACCCCGATCTGCGCTGTGCCCTAAGCCAGATCAGCAGCACCAGGTCTGTGAGCGGCCCAGAGCTGGAGCACCTCTCCCTCGTGGCTGCTGTGATCAGAGGGGTTGCAGAATGAGCGTCTCTCTGATGTGGTCTTATCAGGCTGAGCCTAATGTCAGCCCTGTTAGAGCAGCTTTGTCCGATCTGCCTGTAGCTTTGTTCTGAACCGTTCAGTAACAGCTCACTGGAGCGGAAAGAGCCCTGTGAATTGATATTATAAACCCGCACGCCTGTTTTATTCATTGTGGAGGCAACAGAATATAACACACGTATTTATTTTTAGTGAGCGGGGAATGGCATTTCTTTCCCCTTCCCTTTTGTCATGGAATGTAGAAAACAGAAAAAAAAGAAAAAACATAGGACTCGTTTTGAACACAATTCCATTGAAAAGATATCATTTCTTATTTCAATTATTTTGCACCATCCTAAGTAGTGTATGTGTGGGCATTGAATATGTGTGCGTGTGTAATATATATTACACTTATTTGGAGGGTCTTACTAAGCTGCCACTGGCCAGCGAGTACAATCCAATCCCCACAGGTTGGGCCTATATCTCTCTGTGGCTATCCCCTTGACCCTCACTGCCCCAATTTCATTGAAAGTTAGATTTTCTAGAAAAAATCATGAAAGTTCATCATGTTTCATTCATTCTCTGCTCCTGGGCATTCCTTGCTGAAGGTCAGGAGCTGTGAAATTTCTCTTTAGTCCCATTGCTTTGATATGGCACAGGCCAGGCAATGAAGGAAATGAAGTGTGGAGAAATGGAGTGACAGCAATGACTTAAATGGGAGGAGGGCTCCTTCAACGCGGCCAGGTTAGGAATGAGGAGGTGTGCTGCCTGAGTGCAGGACCTCAGCAGCACTGGGCACAGCTGGGCAGCTCCTAGTCCAAGGTCACTTCTGTTAGTTAATGCTCCCTCTTATTTTGGTGCTTTCAATGATGGCCATGAAGCTGCCAATGATAGTAATAGAGTGAACCATATGACATGGCTGCTATTTCACAATTGTTTACCTACTTAAATGTCACTTTAGGATGGTTCAACTTAATAACTATAAAAAAAAAAAAAATCCAGGATGAGTAGCTGAGCTGCTTACAGAGTCATTCCTACAAGCCAAGGCTGCAGGTTTGATCCCAGGTCACGGCATGTACAGGAATCACCCAATGAATGCATAAATAAGTGGGAAATTGATGCTTCTCTCTTTCTCGCTCTTCTTTCCTCTCTCTCTAAAACCAATCAGTAAATAAAATGTAAAGAATGATAATTATAAAGATAATAGGTAACTGCTGTTACTTGGGTGACTGCGATGGTCCAGGCACAGTGCTATAAGCATCCTGTCGGCATTAGTTCACTGGGCCCGCACAGCTACTCTGCATCGGAGATCATGTTCACACCCCCACTTGACAAATGGGGACCCCGAGGCTGTGGGAATAACTTGCCCACAGCCACTAAAGAGCGAAGCAGGGTTTTAAACTCCGAAGATTAATATTGCAGTCTCTGTTACTAACCCCCACCAGCTCTTGGCTGGATACCAGTTTTAGACAGATGTTCAGACTCTCCACGGCTGGCCCCGCATTTTCATCAGGTTTGGGGAAATGAGGTTTGCTATTGGTGTGAAAGTCTCCCTAATTATGAGGAGTACTGATAGGCACCCCGCCCAGTAATGGGGGAGTTGCCATCAACTTGAAACTCTAAGAATGACCCACAGCCACATCTGCCTTGAGGGCTCTGTGTTATCCTCATCAGCTTAGCCAGCCCTACACAGTAGTTGTTTTTTGTTTGTTTGTTTGTTTTCTAACCATTCTGGGATTTCAGACATAAAATCTCCCTTTTCTAAATTTCATCCACCTGTAGAAAGGAAAGAAAGCCCTTCATGGTTTCAGCAAAGATGCCAAACATGTGAGTAAAAAAGGGCAGGGGGGACGCGCGGGGAAGGATAGCTGTAGTCATCCTTTCAAAAACCTATATTCTCAGTCTTATCGTGAGAAAAACATCACACAAATTCCAGTTGAAGGCCATTCCACAAAATGCCTGACCACCACACTATCCAGATGACTACAGACTAGGAAAGCCTCAGAACCTATCACCACCACCGGAGCCTAGCGGGACGTGATGCCCAAACGCCATGCAGCCACAGCCGGAAAGGGGCATGCTATGCTGATGGAGGGGATCTGAGTGACGTGTGGACTTAGTCGGTAGCGATGCACTGACACTGCTTATCGGTTGTGAGAGGTGTACCAAACCACTGGTGGATGCTCATATCAGGGGGAAGTGTGTGTTGATATGTGCAACTCTCTATACTCTTTGCAACGTTTCTGCAAACCTAAAGCTAATCCAAAAGAAAAGGCTTATTTTGAGAAAGGGAAACACCATAAGCACACACAGAAAATATGGAATAACCAGAAATTGCCCACACTTTTCTGTGAATGAGGATTCTCACATGGTGATGTAAAGTAGGCTGTGTTAGGTTTTTCATGGTGTCTGTCAGGTGATTAGAGGCTTGGAAAGTCCCACCGTAAACATCAACCTATTTGTGTGATTTGCTTTAACCCAGCTTTTCCCAAACTGATATTAACAATGGATCCTTTTATTTAAAAAACAAACAAACAAAAAAACCCCAGCCATATGAAAAACAAACAAACAAAACCCCCTTAGGTCACAAGGGTCCCGAGTCCCTGATTGGGAGGCCTTCTCAGCACCAGTGTTCCCAGGAAGCACCATGGGGCCAATTCCACATCCCTGCTCCACCCCGAATCCTAGGGCGACTCCTCCTTGTCTCAACACCAGTCCTCACCCTCAAAACATTTCTCTTCCCTGTCGGCCCTTCCCCACCTGAAATGCCCTCCTCTCTCCCCGCTCTTTCTCCAGGGAACAGAGTCTCACACTTCCCGGGGGGGAGGGGGGGGGGGCGGGGAGGGAAGGGGGGTGCGCAGGGGAGAAGAGGAGGGCTTGTTAAACTCAGATGGCTGGACCCCAGGGTGGGACCTGGAGCACCTGCGTTTCTCAGGAGATCCCAGGTGATGCCAGTGCTGTTGGCCGGGAGATCACGTATTAAAGACCACCCCGGTTCCCTCGCCCTGGGTGTGAGTTGTCCTGCATCCCGCTCCCTCCCTCCCCCCAGTCTTTAGACTCATCTTGCTCTCCCACATTTGCTCTTACTGTGTCACCCAGGATCTGAAATAAATATTAAGGCAGTGTTCCTCAGTGGGTGTGGGATTCAGAGATAGGTCAGATTCAAATAGGAAATAGGGAATGTGTGGGTTGAGAAGAGCCCAGTTTAACAAAAATTTATATATATTTTGTAATAGTAGGTCTGGGTCCTATGGCCAGGGACATGTTTACCAGCTGAGTGACTTCAGGCATGTTTCATAAAGTCAGAGAGCTTGGATTCTCTACCATAAAATGGGGATGATTTTCACCCCTTCAGCTTTTGTGAGGTTTAATGGGTGGCACATGCATTCATGTGCACAGAGCCTGGCGCATCACAGCTACTCGGGAAGGATTGCTTCTGTCATTCCAGACAAGGTCTTCTTAGACACTGGTGTCCATCTGAATCACCTTCAGAGCTTGTGGACATACAGAGATCCTCACTCATCAAGTCTGGGTTTGAATCCCAACATTTAACGAACAATCGGCATAGTGGCAATTCGAGTGGTCTGCAGAAAATCCAGTCATTCATTCTCCACTCATTCGGTTACTGAACACATGTTTACGGTGGGTCTCCACATGCCAGATGGCATTCCAGGTGCTCTGGATGCAGCAAGGGGCAAAACAAAGACCAGACCTTCATACAACGGATGGGTAGTGCACACTCTACGCATACGTGTAGAATGAATGTCCCAATCATGAGAAGTGACATGTAGTGGACTCAAAGCAGTGTAAGAAGATGGAGATGGGATGGTCAGGGAAGGCCTTTCTGAGCAGGGAGAAAACATAAAAGATTCTCCAATTAAGATTTGGTTTTCTCTAATGTGGATCAGACAATTTAACACAGATGTATGGTAGTCATCTGTAGCACTGGGGGTTTCATTAGTAGAAAACACTGATTTCTGAACCAATACAGTAGACCTTGTTGTATGGAGTGCCCACCATACCCTGAGCACAGCGCTCAGGATTTTACAACTATTATTTCTCGTCCCCGTAACAATGCTGCAGGGGAAGCATATCATTTCCATGTTGTCAATAAAAGAGATGTGAAGAAGGTACATGGTCACATAGTTAGCACATGGCTGATGTTGGTTCTTTCTGCTACATACTATAGACTTTACCATATAAAAGTCTGAACTTTATTTTCAAAATTCATAATGGTGCCAACTCTGCTGTCCTGGTCCTCTTAAAGAACCCATTGTTTTGTTGCCATTGTTCACATTCATTATTTTGCCCTATCCAGTAGTTTATAATCCTGGCTGCACATTCAACCACCCTGGGAGTGGGCCTGGGTATCCAGGATGAAAGTATTCTTAGATGAGTCTGATGCACAACCAATGCCAAGTACACTGGCTAGTGTCACCATCCAAGATTAATACATGTTTCCTGGCTGTAGAGCTCAGGTCCACCATGTAAATCAAGAAGGTAGCTCTGAGCCAATACACTTGAGGTTCATGATCACCAGGGTGATAAATCTCTCAGAACTAAGAAACACACCAGCTCCTGGAGCAGGCAGACAAAGTGGCATTGTGGAGGAAGCCCGGTGGCTTGGCACCCAGCCTGGGTTTCACACCAGCTCTGCTCTCCTCTGGCTCTGTGGTTCTTGTTGATGGACTAAACTTGACCGTACCCAACTGTACTATACCTACCACTGCTAAGAATGCAGGAGTTTCCTGACACTGTATTCAAAGACTGCATGTTGAGTGCCATGAAGACAAGGTAAAGGCAACAATGTCCCCTCTACCTGGCAATGACTGCCTGGCTTTTTGGGTACAGGGAAGTTGAAAAAACAAAAAGAAGGGTATATTTAAAAAAAAATTTTTCCAGACTCTTTTTTATCAAAGATATTCAAATCCAAATTTAGCATTCTCTCCTGGGATAAACAGACTGTCTTTTTCATGCATTTTCTGGGATAACTCTGAACCCAATAATGCTTGCTATGAATCTTGGGTGAGTAGTGGTTTGAGATAGTCGTGGTTTTTAAGGAGGGGGGGTAGACAAGTGATAATGAAGACTGCTGTCTCTCTCCTTCCTGGCACCTTGTCACCACAGGGCCAGTCTTCCCCCTGGCATGCAGACTCCCAGGTCTCCTCTTTCTCTCCTGTGAACCCCCAATCTGAAACAATTGCTCCCACTTTGTATTCCACGCAGCTGTAAATTTGCCCAACGATGAGCTCCATTCAGCAGTTTGTTAACCGAAATGGGAAGTGACAGACTCAATAAAAGGAAATTTCTGTGCCAAGGAAACAGATACTCTTTCTCCCACTTGCTCTTTCTTTTCCTCTTTCTCTCAGTTACTCTGTGCTGGGAATCCGCAGACTCTGAGCTCATGGACACACTGAGCTTCCTATTGATCCATGTCCAACTAATTTGATCAGAAGAGAAACTTTTATCCCCTATTATTCCTCTCAGGGGCTCTCAGCAGATGTGATTGAGGGCCTGGGCATCACCCTGACCTCTGCTGATTGGTCAGGGAAAAAAGGACACGGAGAACTGGGTCCATGCTATGGTAGGGAAGGGCATCCTGTAGACAAGATGGGAAATTATAAAGGATGAAGGTTATAAGGAGGACATACAGGATCCCGTCCTGGGATCAGCCTTCTTGTCTTTTTTCTCAATGATGAGTTACAGAAAGCACCCACCATTCCTAATTGAGGAAAATCAGAGGATCTGTATAGCAATAGTTGAACTTTAATCTCAGGGTAATGGCAACTCACATTTTAGACATGCTTTTATGTATCACGTACATTTGGGCACTCGTTGTAAATAATTATGTGACATTCAAAGTAATAGCTAACAGTTATCAAACCATTACTAAGAGCCAAGGACTATCTAAGCACATCAAACATCTCATTTAATCTCTGCAATGATCTCCTGGAGGAGGCATTGTGAATTATGCACGTTTTATAGCAGAAAATTGGGTCTTAAAGAAGTGACTTGTCCACGGACTGTTGGCTGGAAGGTAGAGGCCCTGGGACTCAATGCATTTTCCTAAATTTGCACTGTGTTTTGTTTTGTTATTTTTTTAAAGATAATTTTGATTCACACGTGGTTGTAAGAAATAACACAAACCCTTCACCCAATTGCCCCCAAGGGAAACACTGGGAAATTGGAATGGATGAATCCCTCCACCTTCCTCAGACTTCACCAGTTTTCCAGGCACTCAGGTGTGTGTGTGTGTGTGTGTATTCGCTTCTTTGTAATTTTTTGCACCTGTGTAATTCCCTGTGCCAGGCCACAGCCAATGCACAGAGGCACTCCATTGTAAGGATCCTGGCTCTAACCTTTGTAGCCACAGCACCTGCCTTCCCCACTCCAACTGCAGGCAACCTCCAATCTCCTCCCCATGGCTATAATTTTGTCATTTCAAGAATGCCACATAAAAAGTATGTGAAGGGCTTTTCTTTGGACTACCCACCTCTGTGCCTGTGTGTGGTCAAAGTGTCAGCCCGAGGGTAGAATGCTCTGTCCACTTGGCTTCGTGGCCTCTTCTGTTCTTCTGCCACCTGCTCCTTCCCCTTTGCTCCAGGTCTCCTGAGATTAGATACATGATTGACACCAGTGTGTAGCCCACCCATATCCCCCACCAGCCCTCTCATCACAAGGACAGGCTCACGATGTCATTGTGAGGGAATTCCATAAGGTTTCAGCTCCCATCCAGCCCCTGGAGGCCCACATATGTCCTCTCACTACCCATCTACATCCTCCATCCCCTACCCTCACCCCCCACCCACCAGGCCATGCAATGCTTATCAGCCATGCCCAGCCTGGGAATAAGGACCATAAGGGCCAGCTCCAGTGTCTGATCACAGACATCCCCTCCCAGAGGCCTCCAGGCCCCACACTGGTTATACATTACAGCAGAAGAGGAGGTTTGCTCAGGTTTTCCAGAGTACACAGGCAGGATACTGTGCTGTCTGTGGGAAGGCTCTCCACTCCCCCCCACCCCCGCCCTTCCTCCAACTTTCAAGGTGGAGTATCTATCTGCTGAATCTTGGGTTGGAAACGACCTTGACTCTCACCATGTCCCAGGGTGTCCAGAAGCCTCCTCATGGAATGAGATGACTGCTGCCCTCTCTGATATGAGGCAGGCCTCCAGGTGGAGATTAGGCCACAGCTCTGCCCAACACAAGGGCTCTTTCATGTCTTTATCCTGTGTCTGATGCCACTGAGGTCACTGCCTGTGAATGGTCAGTGTATGCGGGGATGAAGGGCAGGGTGGACTGTGCTGTCCCTGCCACGCAGCATTGCTAGATTACATTGGACCATAGATTAGGGGTGGGGGTTTCCCCCTTCCTCTGTCAAGCCCAGAGAAAGTGATGTCCATAGATGGTAACTGTTCTCCCTCCTCCTCCTCTTCCTCCTCCTCCTCCTCCTCCTCCTCCTCCTTCCCTCTCTCTCTCCCTCTTTCTTTCTCTCTTCTGAGAAAGCACCAGAAGCACTGAGTCCTTCGGAGCCCCCTTCTCAGACCCACTGAATGTCCTTTATATGGTTTCCTCAGCCTAATGGGACACCATCTTGTCCCCAGCCAGCGATGCCCTCCGCAGACTCTCCCCATTGGCTGTCCCTTGTCTGGGCATCCAACCCAGACCTGGACGTGTTTCATTTCAGCCCTGTCTCCCATCCCCCCTTCTCCATCTGAATGTAAAGATGCCCCCCATTTGGGGATCCAAGGGCCAATGCCTGCTCGCTGTTTCGGTCCCATGCACCCAACACCAATGAGTGGGCAGACTCCATTGCGCCTCATCAGGCCTGCGTGGCTTTTGTTTCCCTGCACATTTGAATAATACATCTGATTACCATGGTAAACGTTGCGGCTTATGCAAGCGTGGGCCTCCTGCCTAATTATCGGATAACAGGGCCCACTACCCTTTCCCCTCTCTGAAACCATCATGGACATGACAGTTCTTTTATCTTTCTTCAGAATTGACTTGCTCTCCCAACCCTCGCACAGCCCCTGTTCTGTCTGTTTACCTCCCCTGTCTGGGCCAGACTGTTAATTTTCCAAGGCACCTCCTATCTGGTTGTAATTAACACATCGAACGTGGAAGACACAGCCCTGCTTTCTGCAGATGCTCAGTGGAGGTGTTTTCTTCCTCCACTAATTATGCTGCTGTATTTTAGCAATCTGTGTTGACCTAAAAGGATCCGAGGTGCTTGTGTGTTTGTTTTTGTTTCATTGTTTTGGTAGGAGAACAAGCACAGTTTTGGAACCCAGTTTGGGCAGCAGAGAACAAAGTCATTAGCAATATAGGTTGTCAGTGTGTCTCTTTTCGTAGCCTCCAAAGTAACAAATGAGGTACATTGGTTGTCAGCCATCATGTTCCACGTTTTGGCAACCCTGCCCGAGATGTGGGTAATATTTGCTTTGGATATACGCTCCCGCTCAGATCTAAATATTCTGCCTCGGTAATTATACAGATGGGGCACAGGACCTGCTCCACCAGCTGTGGAAATCCTCGGCAGATTGGGATTTGCTTCCCCATCCCGTTAGGTTTTAGGGAAGCCGAGCCGTGGCCTCCACCGAACGTGAGGCCCAGAATCTGTTTATCATCTCGTGCTTAAGCTGAAGATTTAAGCTGTAATGAATACAGGTTCAAAGAGATCAAGGTATGAGGAGGAGGTGGGTAGTTACAGCAATAAATACAGGAGCAAAAAGAGCAGCTTTTGTGGAGGACTCCGGCTGGAATAATGATGACAGAATTGTCTAAATCGATACATCTCTTGTCAGACCCATGTCTGATGTTTGAATCAACCAGGCCTTTTCTCCAAGAGCTTTCCTTGAGAATATTGAATTATTTATTATTTGTATCTCTCCCCCCCTTCTCTTTCTGATGATTTTTTTTTTACTCTGACTTAGTAAAATTTGTTTTTCATGCTGCCAGTTTCAATGTTGTCTACGCTTTGATAAATAGCAGTAATTGGGCGTAAAGCAGAAGTCATGTACAAATGTATGACTTCAATTACATCTAGAGCATTTTTTTCTTTATATTGATCTCTTTCTCCCCTTCTTATAAGATCTGCTCTCTATAGTCCATAGTGCTGAGTATTTTAAAGAATTATTCTTTGTCCGAGGGTTGGTGTGCACTCCAGAGTCTGTGTATTATTTTTTAAAAATGTGGTCCTTCCCTTCCATCAGTCTGGCCAGAACTGGAAAGGGATCATGTGAGGCCTTCCCCTGATGAACCCACACAGACTCTTCTCATCTGCCTTGTCTGGTGGCCTGCAGTTTCTGCAGCCTGGTTTTCCTTGTTAAAGGTAGGGCTGAGGGCAGGCGATCTTACCAACCAGGACATAGATTTGTGTGTAATGAAAAGTAGGCAGAGGTCAGCACTTAGGAAGGAGAAGGAGGAAAAAGAGGAGGAGAAGGAGGAGGAGGAGGAGGAGGAAAAAGAAGGAGAAGAAAGACAGAAAGGGGAAGAGAGAGAGAGAGAGAGGGAGAATCTTTATTGTAATTCAAGTTTAAGAACATCGTCTTATATTCTTCTTGGACACTAAAGGTTTCAGATTCTAAGTATTCTTACTTATGATCTGAAACCTGGATATATCTGTAGTGTATTTGTTGGCCAGCTGAAGGCATACTTATCCTTTCATAGTGAGTTTTAATGCCAGCCCAGTGTTTGGTGGAAGTGGCTTGGCACTAGCCACATCTCCTAGGCACAGCCAGTCTTCCTAAGATGGGCATCTGACCTCTGACAATTCCAAAGTCACGGCTCGGAGGGAACTAAACCTACAATTAGAGAAGTGAAAGGGAGAGTTGGAAGCCTACCGAGGTGCTGAATTGGTCACAGCTTCCTGAGAGCACAGGCACCTTCCGTGTCCCATCACATCTCCGCCAGTGGCCAGGGATGGCCCTTCTGAAGGGCAGTCACAGGAACAAGGACTGAGGGTGCTGTGGGACTGCTCCTTCCCCGGCTCTGAGGCTCCACCTGTGAATCCTGCTTCTGTCAGCACTTTGCTGAGAAGCAACAACATGACAGGACACTGCCTGTGCTTCTTAATGGCGTGCGAATGGCGAGTGTTGGTTTTTAAAAACCGCTTCTAAGGAGAAGCGAGCACTGAAAATGCTTTTTCCAGTGGGGTGCATGCACATGTGATTTATCTTATGCCCAGTCCCCAAAGCCATCCTTGTCCTGTTTCGTTAAGAGGGAGAAAGTAGAATACAAATCTTCAGACCATCTGAGTGATGACAGCTTACACACTGGGTTGCTATGCTGTAGCTGATGAAGCTAGGACTTAACGAGGCACAGAGAAATGGCCTTGGCCTTGGCTGATTGTGTGCTCTGGACCCCACTAGACTGCTGTGTGTGTGTGCGCATGTGTGTACGTGCGTGTGGGCGTGTGTGTGTGTGTGTGTGTGTGTGTGTGTGTGTGTGTGCTGTGAAAAGCACTTGGGTAAAACTGCCTCTCCCACCAGGAGGCTGTTAGGCACGGTGCACAGAAACAGCCCCATTGTTTTAGATTTCCTTTCATATCGTGTAGGTGTCTCCACCCTGCCACCCACACAGGAGAACAAGTGAGCTGTGAAATATATTCATTGTTGGAGCGCCGGGAAATGGCGGCCAGCAATCGCAGGTAATAATGTCCGACAGGCAAGGGAGGCCGCCAACATTACCTGCATTATTTCGGTTGCCTTTTTCATTACAGGTTCGGGAAATAGGCAGCAATTCGATTATGGCATGATTTGGGGTGGAATTGCTTGCGCTCCCTGACCTCGTCACTGGGGGATCAAATGAGAAGTCAGCTCAAATAAAGTTTATAATGCATTAACTGGACAGAGCAGGGCCTCGCCCACCGAGAGAGCTTTTTCATCTTCCAGGGGTTTGTAAGGGTGGCCCGGGTCCATCTGTGCCTCAGGGCACCAGGAGGATTGGCTGAGATGTGCAGGAGTGAGCAGAGGTAGCCACTGGGGTGCAGACCCCTCCCCGCCCATGTGGTGCTGGCGTCCCTGCAGCTTGGGAAGCAGTGTGATTAATAGCACGGAGGGAACCTTCTTGTTGGATTATTCATTTCCCGTCCCCTTTGCCTTACTTTTTTTCTTTGGCACATATTCCTGGTGCTCTTCCTCCTGCCTCCTTGCTTTTGCCTTTTGCCAAGCCCCTCCATCCCTCTTTTTCTCTCCTCTGGGCTCCTTTCCATCCATGGAGCTAACCCCTAGCATTTCACGCTGATGCCTGGCCATCCCACCCTGTATGGCTGACTTCACACCTGGGGTAGTTTCTCTCTTCCCACTTGGACTCTGTTTCTGACAGAGAGAGAGGGGGGGGCGGGGAGAGAGAGAGAGAGAGAGAGAGAGAGAGAGAGAGAGGGAATTTCGAGGAGTATGTTAAGCACAGGCCTGACTCAGAAAGCAAGACCAGTTCACCCAGTAACTGCACCCCAGCCCAGCCCAGCTGCTGCATGGAGAAACGTGGTTTCTCTTGGCAAATTAACTGCATCTCTCACACCAGTTCTAGACACAAAGAGAGCACATGGGGGAACAGTGGAGATAACAGGTAACTGCATGGCTGTCACACTAGATGACCTTTGGGGTGTAGAACAGCAGAATTCTGAAAGGGAGCAAGGAGATCTGGTAGGTTTCTGGGGTGACCCGTGAGTTGGGAGTGCTTGGCATCCAAACTTCTGCCACCGTCTGTACCTCCAGTTTGCCAGCCACACCTGCACCTGCACAGGTTTGGAAAGGAGTGCTTCATGGGGACTGTGGGCACAGGGCAGTTGGCAGCTGTGCATGTGGTCTGGGCACTTCTGGTTTGATCGGCTGACCTGCTCATGCATCTGGTGGTATAAAAAGAATAGAAGAGGCCAGGCCACTTCCTTTTCCGCATTCTGTCTCGGTCCCAGATCTTTCCTCGTGGCCTGAGAGGATTCTTTCCTCCTCTCAGATTCTCTCCCCTCCTAGAAATCAGCAAAATTAAACAGCACGAGGATGGGGATGTGGCATGTATGATTTCCATGAGCTGTCTTTGCTGGCATGTCCATTGGTCTGAAGCAAGCCTTGTGTTTTACCCTGAGAAAGGTCACCCTTGGTGGAGATCACCTCGAAGCTAATAGGATGGCGAACAAAAGGCAGTTGGCATTAATTGTTCTCTTTATTTATGTCACTTAAGCAAGTGGAGGCAGGAAAAGTCTTCCAAGCTGATTATGCCTTTGGTTTATTCTGAGACATATTTTCAAGCTTTGGGAACTTCTTAAGCAGTGAGTTTTGAGGGAAAAGAACTCTGTGATGATAACGATGACTCCCATGCAAGCAGTGGGGTTTGGTCATGGTGTTTGGGAGCAAAGCACCAGTAGAGCAGACAAGGGCTTTATTTATGGACTTTGCACCCACTCACTTATGTTTATCAAGTGTTGGATCACTGGGAAGACCTTTATGCCCCCCTCAGCCACACTCCCAGGAACATACTGACCCTGTGTGTGTTTGTCTTTCATACAACACCAAAAAGAAATGCCACAACCCGTGGAAGCCAACAGCATTTCTACTTTGACAGTTTGGGGCCATGGTATTATCCTAAAACAAAACAAAAAGCAAACAAACAAAGATAGTCACAGTTAGAGCAAGCAGATTATCCCCTTGTGTTTCCAATTAATTTTTCTTTAGTTTCATAGCATCTCTCAGGGAATAAGAGATATTCATTTGACTGAATGTCCACTAGAAAGATAAAAATTATGCTCTAAGCCCTAGTTGGTTTGGCTCAGTGGATAGAGCATCAGCCTGTGGAATGAAGTGTCCCAGGTTCGATTCCGGTCAAGAACACATGCCCAAATTGTGGGCTCAATCCCCAGTAGGGTCGGGCAAGAGGCAGCCAATCAATGATACTCTCTCATCATTGATCTTTCCATCTCTCTCTCTCCCTCTCCCTTCCTCTCTGAAATGAATAAAAATATATTTTTTAAAAAATTATGCTCCAAAACTGATAGGATGCTGAGAAGACTGGGCACTAAGAATAATGATATCTTTCATAGAGATGGTACTTAATTTTTCAATACAAATCTTCCATTGTACTATTTCGAAACATAAAAGGGAGGGTTTTTTGTTTTTTTTAAATCCTAGTGTACTGTCTATGGCAAACGCTGATGTTTTATTATTAATTTTTTTTCCCCAGGGAAAGGCTTATACTGGTGGGAAATAATCTTATTTGCACTGTTAGAGAAAATTTTGAAAACTGTTTTAAACTGCATTTTTGCTATAGGAAAATCCCAACATTGCTTAATGTTCCATTTAGAACACAAAAATTCATGGCACAGATTTAATAAGAAAATAATTTAAGCTGCAAGGAGGGGGGGAGGGCAGTATTATTTGATGAACAATATAGGAGCAGGCTTTTCTCCTCATTTTCATTCCTTCCTTCACCTCCCCTCCTTCCTTTCCCTATACAGCCTTCTAGTGAGCCCTGTGATAGGAAACTTTCTCTTCCTGAGACATTCCGAAGGATTGGAGCCCTTCTTAAAGGTCTTAAATAGCATTTGTATCTGAATGAATCGCATTTCAGCTTTAAATATCAGCTCATTTCCGATGATCTCTGTTTAGAAGTTGCAGAACGTTTCTGTTGAGATAATACTGGTTTCTCTCCTTTATTCTGTTACCAAACTTCCCGGTAAATAATGAAGTTGTTAAGCCCTGAGAATAAGCTTTGAAAAGAGTCCTTACCCTACCTGGGAAAAAGCTCCCAGCATTTGGAAAAGAAGGCTCCACTGTTGTGTAACAGTTCTTAAAATACGCCTTGTTAATTTCTTTCTCTTTTACAGGACATTATGCAAACAGTGATAAATGAAATGTATCTTTCTTTCCACCACCCCCCCCCAAAAGCTTCCTCCCAGATTGCCCTCTGTTTACAGCAATGCGCTCTATTCAAAGCCGGGGTCGATTGTGCATGCACACCGGTGTTCATTTGTTCACGTGGCAACTGGGCCTCAGATGTCAGGAGAGACCGTGGGACCAGAACACTATTAATAGTGAGGCATAATCACTTTAGTACGCTCCAGAAAGAGCCAGCGTGCAGCTCTCTGCCCACCTTCACCTGGGCAGGGTCTGCATCTTCCAAAGGCAACCGTGGTCAAAAAGAACTCCTGAAGAAGTCGTTACAGAAAAACACAAAAATTGCACCAAAAATTGAGTCTTTTCTGCTTGACAGTGATCCGGGCACAGTCTCTCCACTTAATCCTTAAGAGCAATTTGCCTATAGTTACAGCTAACAGGAGGTGATTAGGGGGAGCTGCCCGTCACCACCTAACAACCAGCATCAGGTCAATGTGGGCAGAGGCCACGCAACCTGCCTGTTTCTCCTTCGCTCGCCACCTCTGGGTGCCTTAGCCCAGCCTCAGTTAATGATGGTGTTCAGGCACCTGCCAGAGCTCCTGAGCAGCATCTGTTACCACTTATCCAGCTCCCTGTGCAGTGAGGAAAGCCAGGAAGGATGGAGAATGGGCCTGATGTTTTTCAAACCAAAATCAAAGAGATAAGCCAAGATAGAGGGTCTCTCCCAAGGAAGTTAGGGGTCACTGTGCTGAATGGCCATCTGGGGGCTGGGGACAAGAGGCATGCGTTGTGTAGTTTCCCTGTTCTCTGTAAGGACCATGTCTCAGGTACATGTGCTGCAGGGGTGTGAGGAGTGGCAGGCCAGGTGTGAGGAGGTTGGTGGTTCCCATGCTTGAGTGCATCCCATCAGCAAGCCCCAGAGGGGTCAGTAGAGACAACTCGGTTCCCATGCAGCAGATCTGGGTGTAGCCACAGGATTTGCTCTCACAAAGTCCCGGCAGCTGTGGCTGCTGCTGCCCCAGATCTCACTGGAAACCTGTGATGCGCTTGGTGGGCTTGGCTCTGCTAACTGGAACTGTACCCCAACCTCCCTGCTGAGCACCCTTATGTGGCTCCCCATTATCATCAGGAGGAAGTCCCAAATCCTTAAGTGGCTTTCTAGGCCCTTTATCATCTAGCCACTCCTTCTCCTTGTTAGCTGGATACTCACGTGAAGGGGATGATAGAGGGGCTGAGCTGTTGTGAGCATTAAATAGTCACACATGTGCGTGATCTGAGTGGGAAAGAACCTGGCATAGGTACATGCCAAAGAATCTTAGCTAGCTTGTTTCTTGGATTTAGATAAAGAGAAGCACACGTGCCAGAATCTATGATGGGTAGAGGCTCTGCTTTTACTCAGCACACAGGAGTCCAGTCCCTTCATGGGGCTCTAGTGGACTCCAAAGGTGCCAGCCAAGCTTGTCCTAACGACAACCCCCACAGCAATGGACATGGACTGGATATCTGCTGAGTACAGGCCACTGTGCTGGCCTTCTAAGTGATTATCTCATTGAATACCTTTTGGTAACGCAAATAAGGAACACTGTTTTTTTTTTCAGTCTCTTTAAACCTATTCTGGCCAAATACACATAACATAAAATTGACCGTTATGGCATTTAGTTTATTCACCATGGTATGTGGATACCAATCTAGTTCCAAAACATTTCCATAACCCCAAAAGAAAATCCATACCCACTCATGAGTCACTCTCTATCCCCCCTGTCCTTAGCCCCTGTCAAAATCTGTAAAACAAAGACACAGAGAGATTAATTGATCTGTTTCAGACCCACACAAGTAAGTGGTAGAGCTGGTGTTTAAGGCCGGGAAGCCTGCCATCCCTGTGCTAAGCAAATTAGCTCCCTATGAGAGACCTTTCCCCACTACACAACTCACACTGTCCATGCAGGGGTGTTTCTAGTTGACACAAAAGATGACTTTCTCTGAGGCCTCCTGAGAGGATTTGTACCCTTCCCACCACTGGAAAGCCTGTGTCACCTCAAGTACTCCCTCCCTTCCTCTCCCTGCTTTTCCTACACCCAGCCCAGCACGGGGGAGGCTGTTTTTCTAGCAGTTGAGGGAAGATGAGTCCTCAGGCCCTGGTGGTCCTCAAGGAGGTTGCTAGATGGAAGGTATGCTTGAGGCCAGTCCAGGGCCTTTATCTCGGGCAGGAATGTGGCTCTAAGACAATAGGCCCACTTTTCTTCATTTGGATCCTTGTCTTGAAGATGGGTTATGACTCCCAAAGTGGGACAAAATTCTGGGAGAGGTGAACTCTGAGATTCTGCTAAAAATATCTGCCTGGAATGACTTCCAGGGAGAAGTCTAATCTGTTGGCCCCTTTTTCTTTAATTTCAGAAATATTTGGAACCCCTGTTTCAGATGAGAGAATTTTTGGGAATTCAATGAATGCTTCTAAATGTCTACTGAGGCTGTTGGGGAAAATTCTCACTCCGGGCATATTGCTCATTAAAGATATAGGATTCCTCATCTCATACCAGGATCCACAAACATTTTTTTGTAAAGGGCGAGATAGTAATTATTTTAGGCTTTATTTGGCCCATCAGTTTCCTGTCACAACTACTCAACTCTGCTATTTTAGTGTGAAAGAGGCCATAGACAGTATAAATAAATCAATGGGTGTGACTGTGTTCCAATAAAACTTTATTTACAAAAACATTTTGGCCCATGGACCATAGCTTAGACCACTGCCCTAGACCCCAGCTAACTGTTACCCTGTTCTGTGAAGTGTGGAACCTCCCTGACATTTCTGCTGATTCCCAGGAACTGCTGCTCTCCTACCTTCTGGGGCTCTGTCCTAGCTCTGATTTTGCATGCATGGCCACTCTATGTTTTGGCCACATCAAAGAACCAACAGCTGTGTGAAGTTTCACCCACAGAATCCATTCAGCATTTATGAATAGTGTAGACTTCTTTGCAGCTTCTGTGGAAGGCAGCAAGGGTCCCATGTCCCTCAACAAACAAGATGTAAACATTCCAAGTAGTCATTCCTGCTTCCCCAAAATTCATCTTAATGCAGCCACAGAGGTGGGGAGGAGGGCCAGTGGGTGAGGGGCTGCCTCTAGCCTTCTCCCAACAACTTATGCAACTTTGCTGGTTCCAGTCTCTTCCCTCCTGAGACTTCATTTGGGAATTTTCAATTTGTGTCTTTGGCATTCAGAAGAGTGTCTAGTCTCCTCTGAGCTGGGCATGGATTAACAGAGATATCCTAGAAGAGGCTGGGGACAGTGATGGGGAAAGGTCCAATCCTGCTTCAGGCATTCAGCTCTTACCTAGGCATTCTCCACAATAAAAGCAATATTCTCCCTAAAGGGATTCTGACTAATACCCTTTTCCCTCTCTATCTCATTATATAAAGTTGGCATGGCCTTTATTCTTGGGATCTTAAAGTCTAATAGGAAAGATACACCATTTAGGTCAGTTATAAAGCAGTGGAATGAGTGCACAGTGCTCTGTGGGATCCAGACTAATAGGTAATGCAGTCTCACTAAAGATTGCCCAAAGGAAGCAGGATCTGAGTTGGGTCTTATGAGGGTCATGTGATGTAAGTGAAACATATCTAACCTCAGATGCTTGGAGAGTTGTCAGGGAGAGGGAGAGAGAGAAAGACCATCAATTCATTTTCTATAAGAGACAGAATAATTCATGCATCTGTCCATTCATTTACCCATCCATCCATTCATCCTTCATCCATCCCTCTTCCTTCCTTCTTTCCATCCATCTATTCATCCTAAAAATGTTTAACATCTGCTGTGTACCATGCACTGAGACAAATGGCAGGGAGGAATGGATAAAGGAGGCCAGCTCTGAAGGATTTTAGAGAAGTGTCGTAGACAGATATATTAGACAATTAATTATAAACTGAACGGTTAAGTGGAATTTTGGACAGGGTATTAATGAGAGAGGTGAGGATGAACAATTAATACTGTTGGAAGCTGCTCTTGGAGAGGTCAAGGCTGAATGATCTTGAAGACATTGAAAGGCATTAACCAGGTAAAAAGGAAGAAAGATCAGGGATGCTTCTGGGAGAAGAGAGTGCAGGGAAATATCATGAACAAGGTAACAGTACAGAACGTGTGGTGTGGTAGGTGCTGATGCATGAGGGGAACCAAAAAGTAAGGCAGAGACCAAAATACAAGGGCCAGCAATGTCTTACTAACTGTATCCATCAGGGTTCCAGGGAGCCCCTGAAGTTTAGAATTTTAAAATGATGTTTTATTTTAGAATAATTTTAGATTTATAGGAAAGTTGTTAAGATAGTACAGCAAGTTCCCACGTACTCTGCACCCAGTTTTCCTTATCATTAATATATTACATTGTTATGGTACATTTATCACGTCTAATGGACCAGTATTGAGACATCGTTGTTAACTAAAGCCCATGTTTTACTCTGATTTCCTTAATTTTTATCTAATATCCATTTTCTGCTCCTGGATCCCATCCAGGGTCCCACATTACATTTAGTCATCATGTCTCCGTAGTCCCCTCTGGTCTCTGACAAGTTTTTAGGCATTCCTTTTTTTTATGACCTTGATGCTTTAGAGTCATACTGATTAGGTACTTGGGAGTGTGTCCTTAAATTTGGGTTTATCTGATGTGTTTCCCATGGTTAGACTAAGGTCATGGGTTTGAGAAGGAAGACCACAGAGGTAAAGTGTCATGCTCATCGCATCCGATCAAGGGCACATACCGTACGATTCATCACTGTTGATGTTCCCTTGGTCACCTGGCTGAGGGGGCATTTGTCAGGTTTCCCCACTGTAACATTCATTCCTCTTTCCCCCTCCCTGTTCATATTGTGTTCTTTGGAATGAAGTCACTCTTCCAAAGCAGTGCTTGCCTGGGAAAGCGAGAAGCATGTGTGTTCATGGGAGATTTTTAAGTGGAAAAGGGACCTGACCTAAGAACCATGGGTGGAAATTGCAAGGAGATTACAAGCCAACCTGAAGCAGATTTGGCTCACCACCAGGATAAGTACCTGCCCCTTAAAACTCTCTTTGTGGGTTTTTGCACTCAAGTGGGTTCGGTGTAGGGATGAATAAGGTTCTGGAAAGATCTCCATCATCTAGGCAAAAATTGTAGCCACAACTACTTCAGATCTTGTCTGAAAAAAGACAGTTACATGTTTCTATTCAGATGTTGCTTTCCAATCTCAGGGTTGCCCCAGGGTGTGTGTGTGCGCACGCAAATATGCATGTGTTTCCCCATGGAAATGACCGAAGAAGGCAACACCAGTTTGCTTGTGAAGTTCTTCACCATCACTGCAGCAAATTGCTTCCTCTATCACACTCCAACACCTTTTCTTCTCTCTCCATGAACGGTCTTCAGGTACACCATTTTCTTCTTCCTTTCCCTGCACACTTTTCTAAGAAGGGTGTGGCCTGAACCCTCCTACACCATGGAACCTTCTCTCCACATATACAAACAAATCTGTTGATGAGAGTATAATTCAAGCCAGCCTTTTTAGAGAGCAAATTGGCAGTGCCTTTCCAATTTAAAATGCTTCTGTCTTTCGACCAAGCAATACGTAGTGTTTCAGTGGAATTCTTCTTTCTTATTTTCACTTAACAATAGATCATGGACATTTTTCTTACTGGCAGATGTTTATGTTATTTCCAGTTTGTTTGTCCGTGCTTTCTATTTGGGTGCCAATTTATTTTAGTAGGCAAACTTAAGGCAATGTGTTTGAACTTACATGTATTGCTTCCTGTCCCATATTTTGCAGGAAATGGAATTGCCTGTTTAGAGACCAGGGACATTTGAAATCTGTACAGGGTCTATCAGATCATTCCCCAAAACAGCTGCAGGAAGGGGTGTTCACGACACAGTGAAAAGAGTGTTGCATTACGCCTCATCCTTACTATACCCCTGAAGGCAGCCATGATCGGTCCCATTCCAAAGAAGAGGAAACTGAGGCTCATTGAGATTAAAAGAAGAGCACTGGGTTGACACCATTCTAAGTGAGATACCTAGAGAATTCTTTGTACTCTTTGCTGAGACCCTTCCTACAGAAGTCCTGGCCCAGATGCATCACTCTACAACCAATTTTAGCTGCTTTATGATACTGTGCTAGAATTTTCCAAGTTCACAATCACTAAATGAATGCATTATCCTACACTGTGTTGGAATTCCGCCCCCCTCACTTTTCTGTTATATTAAATTAGTATCCTCCTCCAAAGAGGCAGTTCTGACTTTTGGGGGTACGAGGGGAGTCCTTGCCCATCTAACCTGGGGCATGTGAGTGTTAGCTCTGTAGCAGAGTGGACCCCGGGCCCTCTGGCATCAGGCTTCGTTGCCAGGACACTAGAGAGACAAAGGACACTGCCGGGGCGTTATTAATGCTCAAAATTGTTGACGTTCCATGCAGTGTGTTTTTCTAATTAGAGCCAAGCCGCACAGTACCATTTCCATAATCAACATGGGAACGGAAACTCAGCAAAATCTCATGTATTTGCAGGGAAACTGCTCCCCGGCAACATAAAAATGGCTTTTTATAACATAAAGGCTGTAATTAGAATAAGTCAAATCAGTTGGAAACGATTAAGGCCGGAGCAGGCGAAGCTGCCTTCTAAATATTTGTCTGGAGATTAGCTGACTCCTGCAGCCCAAGAAGCGTCTTTGATTTACTTACACTGCTCAACGTGGCGCACATAATCCGGAGGAAGGCAAATGAGCACAGATTTAGATGTGCGCTTGGCTCCTCCTGCCATTTGACAGGCGGCAAGTACATTGGAAGCACAGTCAGGAAAGAAATGAATATAGGGTCACATTAGACAAATTGCTTTAAAAAAAAAAAAAGAGCACCCCATGATCATCAATTTAAATTCTTTTAAAATGTGCTTGGTCTTTGAAGCTTTTAGGATGCACTTTAGAAGTCCACGTGGAATAATTCCCTGCTTGTCAATGCGACAGTTGATGCGCCTCTCATTGTATTTAAAATTATAGTTCTGAGGTGGGACTTGTTCCATGCTGCTTGTCTGACATCTGCTATTAAAATACAAGTAAATCTTGGCAGGTGGAAATTTAAAGAAGAAAAGAGATTATAGAAGAAAAATCAGAATTGTTAATATTAATTTGCTAACCAAGGGACCCTGGCGAGAGACACTTCTTCGTGTCCTCTAACTGGATGCTGATAACGGGGAACACCTTCCTGTGGCCAGGGATGGGATGAAGGTGATGAATGGGATTGGACAGGGTACATAGTCCATGGTTTGCATCTTTGGAGGCCAAAGTGGCTAGGATGATAGTGCAAGTTCCTGCTATTCCGTCTGGACCAGTAGTTTAGCCCTGTGCCGGGGTGGCAGGGGAAGGCAGTCAGGAGAGGGGGCAGATAATAGCCGCTCTGGAGACCAGACTGGAACATCCGCTGGCTCTGGCTTTCCTTTAGAAGGGCGTAATTCATCCTGACAGGCTCCTCACTCATTTGTAAGCCCTTCAGAATCCCAAACTTGCGTGTGTGCCTGCATTTATCCATTGAAAATATAATCAGCCTAATGCATTCTCTTACTGAATTTTAAACCAGCCCATTAAAACTCCTTTAACGTGCTAAAGTCAGCTTCAGAGAGGGTTTCCATTTCATCTTTATTGAGCTGAGGCTATGGTTCGCTCTCCCCTTGCACCACAGTGAGCGCCTGTCAATAATTCAATAGTGTAGCCTTGATGGGCCCAAGCCCAACCTCGACTTTCCAGGAGCCAACCAGCTTGTCAAGCCTGATGCGCTGTCAATGGTCCACTGATCTATACTGCATGAACCCCCCCTCAGCTCTCGATGTGTCCCTGGGAATAAGAAAGCCATTTCAGAAGTCAGCCCAGTGAGAAGCACCTGTTTGTAGAGAATCTTTAATGAGGGCAGGCCGGTGGAGTTGCGTTCCAGCCCTTGCACTTCATTTTGTTGAGCCAATGCAGGGTCTCCCCATGTGTCTAGGGGGCACGGAGGGGCAAGTTCGTGGCAATAGGGGACCGCTGTCCTTCTGGCTGTCCCTCCTTTCTCTGAGCATGCCTTTGCATTGCGTTTATTTGAATTCATAGATTTAGCTCAGAGGGCAAAGATACTAATCTCATGACCATGCCAGGGCCTGGACTTTTCCACACACCCAGTGGCAGTGATTTGGAACCGCTTAGTCCATCCCCTCATAGAATGTTATAAGTCTTGCTGTTTGAAGGAGTCCATGAAAGGCAGATGAGAACGACAGCCTAATGTTTAATTGTTCCATGCAGAAAACACAACCATTTGTTCTAAAAGAAAGGAATAAAGAAAGGAAGGAAGGCCCTAACCGGTTTGGCTCAGTGGATAGAGCATCGGCCTGCGGACTCAGGGTCCCAGGCTCGATTCCGGTCAAGGGCATGTATCTTGGTTGCAAGCACATACCCAGTAGGGAGTGTGCAGAAGGCAGCTGATAGATGTTTCTCTCTCATCGATGTTTCTGACTCTCTATCCCTCTCTGTAAAAAATCAATAATATATAATTTAAAAATAAAGGAAGGAAGGAAGGAAGGAAGGAAGGAAGGAAGGAAGGAAGGAAGGAAGGGGAAGGAAAAAGAAAAGAGAAGAAAAGAAGAGAAAAGAAAACATTGTTTGTATTCCTTTAGTCTGGGCATGATTTTAAACCAGAATTATTCTCCCAGCTCTTGACCATCACCAAGCCCTGAAAGTTGGCATAAATGAGATGTGCAAATATCTCCCCTAGAAAAGGCCATGAGGAGAGCACGTAATCCATGTTTTAAATGCAAAATGTCTTGAATCCCATTGCTACTCAGTTTTTCCTGCAGATACATTTTTGCTGGATTAAATAACTCTTTAAAGGCACTAGTCATGCAAGTGCTGTCTCATTTGTGACTGTATTTGCATTGCTAATGATGCCTCTTCCTCATGCGTAGTCTTTCCTGAGCAGCCACCCCCAAATTTACAGATTTCTTGCTTGTCAAATTGGAGTCTGCAAAGAGGTGGCAATAATATAGATGGAAAAGAGAAGCGGTGATGTGTTAAAAGCTAATAGAAAACTGTTACACTGGAATAGATTCGAGGTGTAGGCTCCTGCTTCCCTTAACCACAAACAACCGAATAATTTCTGATCGGGTAAAGCAAGCCACCGTGGCCTTGCGTTCTCCACAAATAAACAGCACAGAGTCTGTGGGCAAAAGCAAGGTTGTTTCTGCAGGTGAAGGAAAGGGAAAGAAAATGAATATGATGATTTTAGGAAAGGAACTCTCTCCCAAGTATACGTCCCCTTGTATGCACTCAGCCCCATAGATGAGGGTAAGGCTGGGGGCACAGAGCACTCAGTGTACTGCCAGCATTAGGCTGTAAGTGGCTAAGCTGAGTCAACAAATCCCCTGGCTTCCAGAAAATGAGACCTTTGGGATCCTGTTATAATATCCATACTTTTTATTTGGAGAGTTTTTTTTAATTAATTCAGTCATTCATTGCTTTTTGTTTTGTTTTTCACATTTTGCTCAGTCTCAGGTGAACACACAAAATGATACTCACCAAGTGCACACTACCTGTTTGTGGCTTGGTAGGAGGACAGACAGAAGAGAAATGAAACCCAGGGCTTTGCCTCCTCAACTGCATTCCTTCTCCCTATTCCCTGCGTTTAGCAGCCCCACAGTGGGTTGCAAAGAATCCTCAGAGACCACCTGGCCCAGTGTGCCAACTATTAATCAAGGTCAACTACATGCTTTTATGGCTGAGGTGGAGGAAGTGACATCCTTGGCACCTGGTGAGATGGGGCTGAGATCAGGGCTCTCCTGATCCTTCAGGGATCCCAGAAACCAACCTGTTTATGCTATTGAAACCCAAGGCAGTTATGGAATCCACACTTCATGCACATGACTTGGAGATTCTGGAAGCTCTCTTAGGCTGATAATCTATGTTTTAAGAACAATCATCAGCAATGGCTTTGGCACCTAGTGCAGCTATCAGCATATTAATTCCATTTGAGATGGTTAAATGCTTTTGGAAACTGTAAGCTTTACCTAATAAAGTTTATTTTAAAAACAATGAGAGTCAGAGAACTTTAGTCTGAGAGATACCATCCACCAGCCCCTCACTTTACAGAAAAGCAGACAGGGATCTATAGGGTTTCAATTTGCATAGATGTGCTGATGTCACTAGGTGATGGCAAAGCTAATGTCCCTCCTAATTCAGTGTCTTTCTCAGATCAGACATTATAAACTGGAATCTAGACTTTTCTTTGGTCCACACAGTTTTCTTTCTTCCTGTCACTAGCTGCCAACATTTAAGTGCCCAAAGATCTCACTTAAAATCCAGATTTCTGGCTTCTTGTGAAAAATCAGACTGTTGGCATATTAGGCAAGTCCCCCACACTTCAACCATAGCTGGAGCTCCGCAGCATCCGCCCACTTAGGTGGGGTACCAGCTTTCCAGTTCAAAGCATTCCCTGTTCTCACTACTGACCTTGACTCTGCCTACTTATCTATCTACTGGCCGCCTAAAGCATTCATGTGTGTTTTTTAAATTGATCTTTATTGTTGAAAGTATTATAGATGCCCCTCCCCCACCCCCCCTTAACCCTCTCCACCCACTCTCTTCCCCACCCCAGGCCTTCCCTGCACTATTGTCTGTCCATGGCTATGCATATATGCATATCATTTGCATGTCCTCCCGCCCCTCCAAAAATAAACTTGCCCAGAGACATTGGCAACAGGAAAGCTTTGCATCTGCACTGGGGCTGCCTGTTCTTTGCAGCCATGCCTGGAGAATTCAACAGCTCTTTCTCAGCACAAATCATCATCTTCTAGAGTTCATGTAGAGAATGGCATCCCTGGCACAGAGCAGAAAACATCTGGTAATGAATCCATTAGCCAGACTGTTGCTCAGGCTCCAGGTGCCCAAGGGTCTGAGTGCTGGGCTGAACAGGATGCATGAATGACACCCAGAAGATGTTACCTTTTGGCCCTGGTTCTGCCAGAGCCCTGGTTTGGCCCTCCGGGCTCCTGTGACTGCTTCAATGCCAGGTGTTATTCCCAGCCATCCCTAGGTGAGGAGCTGGCCAGCTTTCAGGATTCCCTCCTCCCCTTCTCTACCACACCTCCCTCTCCTGCACAACCTTCCTGATCTACACAAAGGAGGAGACGCAGATTATCTTTGGCAGATGTAAGGAGCAGCATTTGTCGAACCCTGAGCCCTACAACTCTGTGAACAGACCTGCACACTGTACAGAATCATTAGAAGCCCTATGTGTGAGGGCTCAGGGAGGTTGAGCAGGGAGGTGAGAGTGAATAAAAATGAGCAGGCCCACAAACTGCTTTCGCCCAAGGGCTGGTTTTAATGAGCCTGTCCCTAATGAGTTGTCCCTGCAACCAGCTTCAGGCCTAAACAGATGAGGCAGGGATTCTGCTAAATTTTTGATAGGATTTGCACTGGTTTTATGAGAAAGCAAGCAGTAGAGAGTGCAAAGTTGGGTCATGAATCTTTTACGAGGGTGTGGATGGTTGTCCATCTTGTCAACCAGAACGTCAAAGAACTGGTTGCTAATAGAAACCCCCCCGCCTCAGCCCTCCATCGTCACCCACCACATCAGCTCATTTGGTCAGGGTGGCAGAGTGATTTGTGTCTTTCTGATTCAGGACCTGGCCTGTGGCCTCCAAGAAGAATTCATCGTCAGACTCCATCAAGGAGATGACTTGAGTCATTGCCTGTTCCCACTAATGATCTTTTGTGGAACTCAACTCATCTTGGGGATTTGCACACTTCTCCTATGGAGTGCTGGGAAGAAAACTCCATCAAACACTTTAATTAGCATCTTTTTTCCTTTTGGGCAGCCCCATTTCTATCAAAATCACAAGCCTTATCCTTCTGTTGCATGAGAAAACTCTGAGCAAGGATAAATGTCATTCTTGATTTATACAGAAATGTTGCTAATGTTTCTAATATATGTCAATTCTGGGATTGAGTGATCCAATAGATTTCATATACAACCACCTTTTATTTTTAATATGAAAACCTACCAACAAATATATTTCTCCAGTTTGATTCATCCACCAAGAGGCTATTTTCTTGGTGACTTAGGTTACAGAAAATGCTAGATCAGCAGCCTTTTCTGTGCTGAGTGAACGACTGCCCCCTCCTTCCTCCAGCTCACACACTCTCTTTCACATTAATCATGTAATTGATTTAATAAGCTCTGGCTTCAAGAGCTTTTTTCCCCTCTCCTCCTTCTCTTCTCCCCATAAGGTTTCAGTTCAGCATTTGTCTGGTAGGTGGAAGGCCCTTGCATTTTGCCAGGCATAAAATCCAACAACTGGGTTGTATAATAGATACCTTAATCTTATATTTGTGTGGCTCTGTTCACTTATTTTCTAAGCCACTTAATTAATAAAGTTTAAGTGTTATAAAATATGCAATCTATTCCTGGATATGTCCTATGTGGAGTCTTATTTAAATCTCTTCAAAACTGAGAACTAGCCAGGAGAGAGATATTACCCTGTTTTACTAATATAAATAAGGAAACTGATGTGCAGAGAGGTGAATGGACTTGGTGAAGGCCTTATAACTACTCAGCGATGTGCTTGGAGTGAAAATGTTGGTATCCAACTCCTTGCAATAAGATTCTGCTGTTTTCATATTCTTTTGCTGCCTAAGGCACCCTTTCTCTGAAACAAAAAAACTGTATGTATTTATCTTCAAGAGAATACTTCCAGTTTACTGGGAATAGAGCTGTATTCTGTGGTTGCATTACGTTAGATGTGCTAATAGATATTTAAGTCAAACAAGACCAGACATGTGCAAAACATTTGATGAATCGTATCATACTAAACCAATATAGTTTGATGTGATGATTCCAGATTACAGGTAAGCAGGTGTTCAATGTTAAGTCTGAACAGGAGCTTACATTCAGTTATCTGACCTTTCTTGTAAAAAGTGATCTTGTGAAGGTAGTCGTGGTCTGGCTGGTATAGAGCCCAGGGGCTTGGGGCAGGGTCAGTGTTTTAAGCAGATAAGAGATTCTGGAGTCTAAAGATAGGGCTCCAATGAGAGATGTCAGTGTCAATATTGGGAACAGAGACTTGAAGACCTGAGGAAAAATAAAAAGCAAAGGCAGCTACTCCAAATAATGAAGATATTCTGCTAAAATACCTCTCACCAAGTACTGATTAGCCAAAGTGGGCCTTTGACTTTTATTTGAAGGAATGAGTATAGATAGTAAGACAGTAGTGCTGTTGACTGCATTAGTCAGGGCTCTCCAGAGAAACAGAACTGATAGAAGATTCTATATGTTATATGAAACAAGGGATTGGCTCACAGGTTGGAGAAGTCCCAAAGTCTTCAGATATACCAGTTGGAGTCCAGGAAAGCTGGTGGTGTCATTCCAGTTCAAGTATGAAGGCCTGAGAACTAGGGGAGTCAATGATGTAAGTCCCAGGGCAAGGGCAGAAGATGAGATGAAATCTCCCAGTTCACGCAGGCAGACAGGGACAGATCCTCCCTTACTATGTTTTCTGTTCTGTTCAGACTCTCCATGGGTTGGGTTCATATATTTTTAAGTCAAACAAGACCATACATGTGCAAAACGTTGATGAATCACATATTAACCCAACATTGGCCAGGTGTTTATTTTAGATTGTAGGTATGAAGGTCTTCAGTGTTAAGTCTCATGGAAATGTGCCCTCTCTCCCCAGAGCCTACACATTCAGTTCTTATTTACCCATATTGGGAGGTCAATCTACATCACTGAGTCCACGGATTCAAACACTAATCTCATTCAGTAACACCCACTACAGACATACCCAGAAATAATGTTTAACCTGGGCATCCCATGACCAGTCAAGCTGACACATAAAGTTACTCGTCACAACTTTTACCCATAAAAATTGGCCATGAGTTCTGAGTTTCAACAAATTCATAGCCATGGTGTATCATATGAAGAACTTTTCAAACACTGTCGCTCAGCCAGACTTGGGAAGGTTTTCTTTTAGAAATAGGAACAAGCAAAGTTCTTTACTCTCTGGAGAAATATTATCTTGTCCATTGGGGATGTTGGAGCTAGAATTGAGAAATGTGCTGGGGAGAGAAAGGATAGCCTGTTGCAAAAATCATTGCCCTCCTCTCATATTACGATATATTGGGCAGTTAACAAGGATTAAACAAAGGAAATATATTAGTGTTAGTACCAATATTAGCATGGGTATTATAAACAGTGGAAGGAAAATTGATAACCCATGTACTTCGGTGTGTATTGGGCCTCTATAATCTTACCCTATCTGCAACAAAACTCCCCAATCTCTTCTCTCACTAACCTGGAGGCCCACGGGTCCCTGATCTCCCTGTGCACCAGCTCCATTACAGGAAATGAAAGCAGAAATAACAATATTTTCCCCAGATCTGCATAATTAGAACAAGCTTTTGATAGTTTGAAGAGGCTCATCAAATGAACTTCTCAAAATGCATTTGATACAGAATCATATAGTAGTGACAGCTCCATAAATCAAGTGAGACTGGCCATCTGATTCAGAATGCAAATCACCTTCTTCCCAGCAAACTCATCCCCAGAAAGCCCTTCACAGGATATAAAGGACATTTCCTTCCCAGCCCTTAAGAATTCAGACTACAAGGAGACCTCATACTGTGGTTCTCTTCCCTGTCCTTTCACATGGTCCCAAAGTACTTAGTCTACAACCACAAATATCCATGAGGCAACTTACCATAGTCCTCACTCATAAAAGTGGTTTAACAAACATTTGTTGAGTGAATGCTTTCCATTGGGTAGTGGATATTTTCCATTTAAATTTACTGCATTATTTAGCTGTTGAGCTTAGTTTTCCTCCCTACATCATTCCTTTTCTTGACTAAATAAGCCCATCCTAGGGGTCAGAACTCTCTTGGTTCTAACTTCAGCTCTGCCAACAGTTTGGAGTGTGGTCTGACTAAAGCCACTTTCCTCTTTTGCTACTCCATCTTGTCTGAAATCTGGGTTAACTGGGACTTAACTCCTTGTCAAAGATGTTGTGTGAAATGACTAATTAACAGCAAAGAAGGAGTCAGAATTGTCATTGACAAATGGGGCTCTCAGGAACCATCAGTTCTCCTGGAAGTGTTTGCCCATTCTTGGCGTCTCCCTAGACCCATGTGAATTTAGAGGACAGAGGGCCTTCTTAATCCTCCCTGGGATTAAGTTGCTTGTCAACTGACTTTGTAAACTTGGGAGTCACTTTATCCAAGTTGTCCTGGGTTGGACAATTGTGTGATTCTAGTTTCAGGAATTAAACAGGCAGGGAACAAATGAGCCCATGTTTTGCTAGTATAACCATAGGTTTTCAGTAGGTTCTCCCTGAGTGACCTGGGCTAAGTAAGTACCCACATCTTCCTAGAGTTAAGCTATAATTGAATTAGGGAGATAAGATTGATATTTTTGCATGTCAAACATATTCTACACAGTGTGCAGACATAATGTGAGCAGTCTCCTAAAGGAATCCTTTCCAAGACGGTCCAGCTCTGCCCCATTTCACTAGAACCTTGGTAGCTCCCCATGGGGCACTCCCACAGAATCAACTCCACAAACGTCAGAATTCCATTCCAAATAGTCAAGACCCTCCCATGCTAGCCTAAATTCACCTTTTTGTGTTTTTCAAGCAGAAATGGATCTAGGTTTTAATGGAATTGTGAGACTTAGACAATTTGGGAGCCCCCTTTAGGGAAAAGATACAGTCACTAGTGCAAAGTGAAGCATGGCCATGGAAACACGCTCCCTCCCTTTCCCGTTATCCACCTCTGTTCCCCACCGAAATTTCCAAGTAACAAAGGTGATTTTATGACTGGTCATGAGCTGTGTGTGCTCCAGACTCCACCTTAGATCTCCTTCCTTTCCTCTCTGTGAGCCTCTGCCTCAGTTGGACTAATCACTGCCCTCCTCTCATATTATAAATTAAGTATTGATTAAGAGTCAAGTCTAATGAGAGATAAATATGATGGTTCAAGTCAGTGCTTCTCATGGAGAAGTAGGAGTGAAATATACTTGAATTAACCAAGTTTACAGCAGATTTCTCAGTGTATCTTCTCTTATCATCTGTATTAGCATCACCTGGGGAGGAGGCCAACGGGCAGCTTAGTAAACATACACTAGTAGGTTCCTAGATCTGTTAGAATTACTGAATGGATTCTCTGGGGCCAGGAGGCAGGGGTTTCCACTTTTAAGAACCTCCCACATCTCATGACATTGAAGCAGAAAGTTTGAAAAACACTGCTTTCCTGGCCACTAAAGGCTGCTCTTAAGATGGGGTACTTACCTGAAAATAAAAGAAGTGCAGTGGCCATGTGGATTCATTTCCCAGGGCTGCCATTACATGGCCCTACCAACAGAGTAAACTAGAACAAAGGAAATGTGTTCTCTCTGGGTTCTGGAAGGGAAGAATCTGAGATCAAGACAAGGCTGGTTCCCAATGAGGCTCAAGCAACAATCTGTTCTAGCCTCTCCCCCAGCTTCCGGTGGTCAGCGGCAATCCTCAGTGTCCTTGGCTTGTAGCTGCCTCGCTCCAACCTCTGCCTCCATCATCCATGGCTTTCTTCCTTCTCTTTGTGTCCGTATCTTCATATAACCTTCTAATAAGAATGCTATCATTGGGCCTAGAGCACACCCAAATCCTGTATGAGCTCATCTTATTTATATCTACAAAGACCTTGCTTTCAAGTAAGGTCACACTCCAAGGTTCTGGTGGATATGAAGTTTGGGGAGTATAACCTTCAACCAACTACACCAAGTAAAGGTGATACTTGGGGAAGAAGGGCCGGGAAAAAAGATGGATGAACATAAAACCAATTAAAAGCTTAAAGTGTTGACTAAAAGGGCAGATGGGTTGTTTTCACAATTGTTCAAAGACTCCAGAATGCTTTTTGATGTCAATTCCTGGGCTGAAGAAAGGGAACTAAGATGTGTGGGAAGGGTGTTCCCACAGCTCAGATGGGCAGGCTATGAATGTGCGATGTAGAGAGAGTTCTAAGGAAGGGGTGGATGAACTATTGATCAGAAGACAAAAGGAGGGATATAATAATGAAAGGGAGATCTGTTTGCCAATCCTCAGGGTTTCCATACAATTTGGGAGAATGCCCTGAGCCAGGAGAGCCCTGAGCCAAACATTTGGGAAGATATCCAAGATGAACCTGAAGGAGAAAATATTTGCAGATTTAGAAAAGGCAAGTGGCACTGAGATTTGGAGACTGTTCTAGCAGGCCCCGCCCTTCTGTCTTCCTTTGCATAATCCCTTCCTTTGACGGGATTATGGAAGTCATGACATTCTACACTTGGGAAAATGCTTACTTTCATAAACTGCCTATTCCTGGATCCTCTGCACTCCTTCTGACCCACCCACACTGGAGGCTGCCTGAGGGCCTGGGAGCTTTGGCTGTTTTCTCCCTTGCCTCGCAGATCTTGCATGGACTGAACCCCTTCTTAGTTGTCCTCAGCTGAGAGCCCAGTTCCCAGATTTCACTAAAATACCCCCTGTGAAGAGCACATGGCTCCCTGAGCATGATCTCGCTCCCTGACCCTGTGTTGTCATTTTGCTGTGCTCCTATATTTCCCTGCTTATTTATTTACTTGTTGATCACTTTCTCTTTCCCTCACCCCCATGAGACTTAACTCTGCTACATTCAGGCCTGAGTCGCTCCCACGCCCAGTGGCTGGGTTGTAGTATGTGTGATACTTTGCTGAATGGATGCATTTAGCTGGGGAGAAAGATGGGTTTTTTTACATACAGCACATGAGAACACAGCCTCTGTGCCATGAAGAGAGTTTTGCTCTGATGACATCTAAGCTGCTGGGTCTGAAATACAAGGGGTTTCAGACATAGGAGGAGGAAAGTTACTGAGGTATTGGAGCAGGGAGAAGTGGAGAGTTACACATTGGCCCCAACATCACAGTGGAAAGATAATGAGGACCACAGTGTCCTGGGAGCCTATAGGCCATGAATTTCAGATCCAGTCAACCTTGTAGCTGATGTGGGCTCAGGGAGAAAGATGGAAGAGGGAACATGGACAGCAAAGATTATTGTGTTTGAAGGACCCTGAGGGAACTGCCAAAAAATATGTAGGGGAGAGAGAGAGAGGAAGGAGGAGAAGGAGGAGGAGGAGGAGGAGGAGGAGGAGGAAGAGGAGAAGGAAGAGGAGGAGGAGGAGGAGATATACCTAGTCTAAATCATAAATAAAAGCTGAGGATTATAGAGAGCAAGTTTAGAGCAGGGCTATAGGGAATGAACCCTGCACCCCTGAGGATATTAAGTCCATAAGTACTTGGACATAACCCCTTAGGTTGCACATGAAGAAACTGTGGCCCAGGGAGGCTAGCTTAGTCTGTTTGGCTGCTGAAACAGGATATCATAGACTGGGTGGTGTATAAAAAACAGCAATGCATTTCTCACAGTTCTGGAGACCGGGAAGGCCAGATCTAGGCACCAGCAGATTCAGTGTCTGTGAGGACCTGCTCCCTGATTCGTAGCTGGGCTACTTCTCACTTACTGTGTCCTCACATGGAGGAGGGGGCAAGAGAGCCCTGTGAGGTCCCACTCATAAGGGCACTAATCCTATTCCTGAGGGCTTCACCCTCAGGACCTAATTACCTCCCAAAGCCCCAGCTCCTCATCTCCTCATACCATCCCAGTGGGGTTAGGTTTCAACATATAAATTTGATCTGGGGAAAGGAGACACAAATGTTCAGTCTATAGCAAAGGGTGGATGAGTTTCTTATGTTGAAAAGGGACTTGCTGGGATGTCTGGCGATGGAATGCTCACTCCCAGGCCCTCCCCTTTTTCACTTTTCTTCATGCATTTTAAGTGAGGAGAAGAGCAGGGTTAGCATCTATGAATTGCCCATGGGGTGCTGGGCATGGATAGGAATGATTAGGTCTTGGTGCTGTGGAGTGGTTTTGAGGGGAGAGACTGGTGATCCAAGCAGAATGCAACAGCAATAGGATACCGGGATCTGGTCTTGGGAGTGGTGAGATCTGGTGGAGTCAGTGTGAGAGCAAGAGCAAGTGGGGTTCAGGGCAAGAACCTAGAGTGTAGTTTGGTAGCTCAAAGGTTAGCTTGTGGAGAGGCCTCTCCAAGTGAATCAGAGAGGCCGTGGCCTCTGTCCCTCACTGCTCTGCTGAGGTAAGCCTGTGCTCTGCTCCTGAGTAGAAATGCAGAGGCAGCTGAGAGTCCGTGGCAACAAGGAGGACGCTGGGCTGCCAGAAAGGACAGGCAGGCTGAGGGGTAAGGCACTGGAGGGAAGAGAATACTGTATGGAGAGCAGCCAGCTTCCTGGGGAGTGGGGTGCCACACCTGTGGGGGTTACCAGGTTCCTAGAGGGTCTTTGCTGTGGGACCACCCAGTTCTATAGCTTTTGTTACACACTTATTCTGTGCAAATGCTGCTGGGGACATCTTGACAGCATGCTTTCTTTCTTGCAGTGAATGCGAAAGTTGTTTCTTTGGACTGCAATTCTTCAGGAAAGTGGAGAGGAGGGACAGCCCTGTTCTCTGCACCTGGTGGCTGAGGCCGTGGAGAAGTTAACTTGGGTGGGCTGGATCTTCTATGTGTCTTATACTGGAGACCATCCTGCGAGTGCTCAGCCCTGCACAGTGCAGCTTAACGGTTTAATTTATGAGCAATGGCCAAGGAGATCCCTAGACTCCTTCTTCCCTTTTGCTCGTGGAATTAAGCTTTTAAATTCCGAGTGAGCTGCAAATATTCTCTTAGGTTGGACTATATGCTAACATTTTGCAATTAAACCTCCCTGCCTTTCATTGAGTTGCTAGCTTTCCTTGATGTGTTCTTTCTGAGGTAGGGGCTCCCAGCACCACTGTGGGGAAGGAAGCATTTATTTTCAGTCTTGAGGCAGGACCAAATAGCCATCAGCTTTAGCTGAGACCAGTGGCCAGCCCTCCTGCTCACCTCCCAATTCCCTAATCTAATCTAACTTGGTGGGCTTTGTGGGGGTTCATTTAAGCAGCAGAAGCTGTGTTATAATTGTTACACGTGCCAGCAACAATTTGTACCATCTGGGTATGAGATGGAGGGGGGGGGAGAGGAAGAGATGGGGAGAGAGAGAGGAGACAGAGGAGAGAGAGAGAGAGAGAGAGAGAGAGAGAGAGAGAGAGAGAGAGAGAGAGAGAGAGAGAGAGAGAGAGAAAGGCTAATACTACCACAGAGAAAGATTTCTATTCTATGACCCAGGCAATATAATTCAAGAGTGGCTGCAGAGCAATTGGAAACTAAGGAATGGGAAGCCATGCAGTTATAGTAAAATGTCAAAGTCTAATGAAATGGGAACAGCACTGCTTTATGGCACTGCCAAGTTACAGGCAGGTGGCAGCTGTAAATACGTATATAAATAAAAATATGGATGAAATGTCAGGCCTTCCAGCTGGCTTGGTGAGAGCACTTTAGTAATATTCTATTTAGGGGAACAATGGAGCCTGACAATTTCCACAGGAAAGACAGCGTTTGAGAAGGCATCGGCCCACATTAGTGTCTAGGTGATCAGAACTACACTAAGATCCGAGAAGAACACGGAGTGCCCTGTGTGTCCCCATTCTGCCTGGAACGGCCAATTGCTTCAGACTCCACGAGGGGTAACTTGGTTCTCTGGCATCAGCATGCAAATGTTTGTCATTCCTGTTACTCTCTTAATAGTAACACGCACACACACCACACACACACACACACACACACACACACACACACACACACTAAATTGTCAATGTTTCAGCCCTGGGGTCTTATCTGTGGAAAACTGTGGATCAATTTCTTTTTTTATTCACGCAGTGAAATGAATTGAATACTTTCCACATTGCTGAGGATCTAAAAGTGAGCAAAAGGATGTATAATCTTGGACTACATGGACGTTACAGTACAGTGGGAGAAAAAGGCCTGAATAAAATAATCACAAAACAAATGTGAAATTCCAATAGTGACATGCTTCACATTTCAGTTGTGTTGGTCAAAGAGGCTTTCTGAAGGCACTAATGTTTGAGTTGACAAGAAAGTGTGAGAAGAGATTCAGCAATTAAAGAGGGGTGATACTAACATTTCCAGCAATGAGATTGTCATGTGCAAAGGGCCTGTGGTTGAAAGGACATTGGTGAGTTTGAGAGTTGGAAAGAGTGGAGTTGGTGAAGTGGAGAGTGGCCTAAGTCAATTAGGACATGTGTGCAGGGAAAGCCCATACTGGGCCTTGCAGGGCACGATCAGGAAGTATGACTTTCCCCTAAGAATCGGGGCCCACAGAAGGGTAGCAAGCAGTATAGCTCTAGGACTGAGGCCAGCCCCCAGCCACTATTGAATTTATATTGAAGTCAGCAAGGAGCATCAGGAAGGCAAAAGCAGCTTTCCTGAACAAGAACTGCATGAGGTTTGATACATATGTTAGAAGCATCCACTGTATGCACTAATCAAGGCACTTAAGATGCGTAGCAAGCAAGAGAACATATTTGCCTTTAAGAAATTCACAGGCTCATGAGGAGGTAGTCATATTAACCAATGGTGTAAGTGTCAAGCGCTTTGATGAAATAAAACAGAGGAGGGGCTTTAGCCATGCAGATCCCTTCTGATCCTGGATATCATCTGAACAGCATCTTCAAAAGACAAAAGTTGCCCTGGCTGGTTTGGCTCAGTGGATAGAGCATCAGCTTGCAGACTGAAGGGTTCCAAGTTTGACTTTAGTTAAGGGCATGTTCAATCCCTGGTGGGGGCGCATGTGAGAGGCAACCAATCGATCCCTTGCCCTATCTCCTGGTCATGTGTCTCTCTCACATAGATTTTTTTCTCTGTGTCTCTCCCCTTCCTTTCCATTCTCTCTAAAAATCAATGGAAAAATATCCTTGAATTAAAAAAAGAAAAGTCATCTTGGCAAAGAAGGAGTGGAGGAAGGGTTGGGTCTTGGCAGTGAGGGTAGAATGACTAAAAACACCAGCCCATGGCAAGTGGGGAAGATTGTCAGGATCAATAGAAATAATGCTGGTGAAGGACACAGGGAGATCCACTGCTCCCAGGATGGATCGTCTTGTTCAGCGTCTTGCTGGAGTCTCCTAAACTTGCATCATATGTACTGGAAAGTTGTCTTCCAAGTTTCTATGCCATACTCATGTTTTAATCCCTTGCCCTATCTCCTGGTCATGTATGTGTGATAGGATATTATATTTTTGCCACAGGACATTTGCACATGCTATTTCCTCTTCCTGGGATGCTATGATTAGGTTGGATTGGTACAATGCAGAATGTCTATGCATGTAGAAATGTGAATTAAAGCCACCTTTTGGATTGTGCCCTCTGCATTGGTGCATGAAAGTAAGCTATACTGAGATGTCTGAGATGGACTGGTTGGATCGAGAAATTTAAAAAGACAAAATACCATCCAGAGCTCTAGGTCTGCAGTAGGAAACATTTGAATGGAGCTTTGAGAAAGGAGATGGTAGAGGAGTGGGTTTTGACTCAACCTAAATCCAGCCATCTTTTGGCCTACACACTTCTACCATGAACACATGTGATGGCCAATATGTATTTCCTCTTCCTTTTGACCTTCCTTGTGCCCTTCTTTGTCCTAAGGAAGTCCTAGAGACAAGGATGGTCACTCCAGGGACCATAGTGAAATCAAGTGATGATCCAGGTCCTCTCCCAACATTCTCTAAATGTGATCAGCCAATGGACCAACTCCCTTTGCAGTAATAAAGCCCATCTTCCCATGTTTTGCACATACGTTTAATCATTTACTTCACAGCTATTGATGGTCACTAATTATGTGACATGTATGATGCTGGGCACAAGGATAGTGGACAAGGCAGTTGTAGTCCCTGCCACTTGGGAGCTAAAGATCTAGAAGGAGCAAACACATCAATCTTTGATTGAAATGGGGAGGTGTCTTTTAAACATATACTTGGGATTAGGAACATTAGATTTTGGTTAGAAATTCTCTATCCTGAGCCCCTCACCTCATCAAACAATTAGGTTTTAGTTAAATACATAAATGTATATGTTATATTTGGCCTTTTAATGTCAATAGTAACCTCTGCTTTCTAGACCTTGGATTTTGGGATATATATATCCTTTGTAACACCCAAATACGCTTTTCTCCAATACTTTACCCTCTTCGTTTTCAGATGCCTCACATTTCAGCAGCTTCCTCAGTTCTTTGGAATATATTTTATTTTCTGTGTAATAATTAAACAAAAAACCCAGAGCTATTGGTGAGGAAATATTGAATATTTACACAGATGTGGACATTTTGTTGGAATGATATGAGAAATCTCATTCAGTCTTTCATCAAGGGTAATAACTAACATCATTGAAATGATTGCTCAGTGTGGAGTCTAAGATTCATTCTCTACTTTGATTCTTACAACAACCCTATTAAGTCAATCCTATTAGCATGCCCATTTGGGACATGTCAAGTTGACTCCTTTTTATGAAGGGCCGGACCTGCTTCCTGGGTATGTGCCCCGTATAGTCACACAGGTTCTTGTACTTAGAAGGGCTGCAGATGTGGGCTAATGCTCTGCTTGAAATTGTTAATTATATTTGAATTATTCTTAATAATTCAAAGAATTTGTGTGTTCTTAATACATTTGAATTAGGCTAGGGGCCCCATATTGTCCCTTTGTTTTGGTCCTTGATGCTGCATACCTGATCCTGACTCAGGGGCAAGGGAAGAGCTCTCTGCAGGGTTGATCTAAATACAAAATCTGTGCTTTTAACATCTCCCCTACATTAGCTGCCCTCAATATTTTATGCCAGAGAAAGGCCTCTCTTAAGGAAACACGGAAGGCCCCTGCTTCAGTCTCTAGGCTGTGGGTGGATTTTCATTGTGAAGTGAATCACCTTTTAATGTATAGTCGCTCAAGTACATCTGCTGTGTTGATATATCACTTGTTTTATGGGCCTGGATTAATTCCAAAGTAAACACTAAATACTCAGCTGAAAAGCTGTAAACACTCGACATGACATGCAGAGCAACTCCCAGCATCGTTCGCCAAGGGCCCGAGCCCCTCTGTGCTTTATCCCGTTTGATGTAACAAAATCTTTGTGTCATCTGCTCTGAGCAGTAATTTCCAAATTGATTTTAAGATTTGTAAGCAAGGGGGTATTGCGGCTGGGAGAACACATCTAAACATGCAATTCATCTTTGCTTGCCTTGGCACCCCTGGATGGTCAAGCCAGGGATGCCCACCTTCCTGAGTGTGATGGTGTCCCTAGGGCCACCACCTGTGGTGGCGCTCCGCCCAAAGGGGCCCATAGATGTAGCAGCCCACATCCTGGTGTGGGGCTACATCAGCCTGGAGGGAGGGGCATCTTTTGGGAATTCATCTGCTGGGAAGGTATGTCTTCTTAAAATTCAAACAGTGGTGCTTCGCACACAAGCAATACCTTTGTATATCCTAGAGGTCAAGCAACAGATGATTGACTTATGGGATAGCAAATGCTATCTTCAGGGTGGTATCCTGGGCAATGGGCCTCTTGACAATGGTGAACAATAGTTCTTAGTTCCAAAATGACAATTTCAAAATAGAGTTTGCTTGTCAATCTCATTTTCATGGCATTAGCATTGCAAGAGTCTAACACACACACACACTCACACACACACTCACACATGCACTCACACACACATCTATTTATATACTAATATAAATATGCCTCACCTTGTAGTCTTCCTTCCTGTTTAATTAAGTGGAAAGATGGCGGATTTCCTGCTGGTATGACCTTGAGGAAGTTCTGGGAACTCTCTGGGCCTCTGTTTCTTCACCGTCAACCCATTTTTGATCATGACATTCTCTGTGAGGTGTTGCTCTCATACTTCAGCAAATAGAGACCTTCCCAGCCTTCCCAGGGAAATCTGAATGCAATCTCTCTTCTTAGCTGCAGTCAAGATGGTTCTCCTTATGAGTACATGGCTTCCCACGCAGCAGCCAAAATGATCTTCCTAAAAACCAAAACTGTCAGTGGTTAAGATCAACATCTTTGCTCTGATCCAGTGGCCCCATCACCCATGCTTATAATATTCTCATGGCCAGCTAAGCAGATACACCTTAGTCTCTGCAATAATTATGATCTTTTTGCCACAGGACATTTGCACCTGCTATTTCCTCTGCCTGGGATGCTGCAACCCCCAAGCCCCGTCTGGGTTCCTCACTGGCTCTTCTATTTAATCTTCTTTGTCTCAGATATCACTTCTCTAGGAATATACCCTCCAATGAACTCTTCAGATGCGAACATGTCTCTCTTCTAAATGCTCGCTAACTTACTATACTTTCCTCTCCGGTGTGCCCAAGTCTCTTCCACCAGACCTATGCCTTTTTTCACCCTAGTTTAGTGGTCGGCAAACTCATTAGTCAACATAGCCAAATATCAACAGTACAACGATTGAAATTTCTTTTGAGAGCCAAATTTTTTAAACTTAAACTTCTTCTAATGTCACTTCTTCAAAATAGACTTGCCCAGGCCGTGGTATTTTGTGAAGAGCCACACTCAAGGGGCCAAAGAGCCGCATGTGGCTCGCGAGCTGCAGTTTGCCAACCACTGCCCTAGTTCATCCTCAGAATCTGCCTGTAACAGTCACATGAATGCAGGAATGTTTTAATTCTACTGCTTGCCACCTTCCCCTGGGGTCTGCTGTGCCACTGGTCCAGTTCACTCAGTGCTCAGCTGCTCACTTTCCCACCTGGTACATATATTTCCCTAATCTTGCCCTGCCAATCTTCTGAGAAGCACAGAGAGTGTCTTCTTTCAGGTTCATTTTTTGAACTCCCTCTCAGCTTCACTCCTATGTCATCTGTTCAGGTGGGACCACACTGACTCCTCCATTAACATTAGACCTCTCCTCACTCCCATGTGTACTGGCCATATCACTTATCACCATCTGACACACTATGCTTTATTTTTTAATTTGTTGTCTCTGTCTCTTGCCACTACTATGTAAGCTCCTTGAGGGTAGGTATTTTAGTTTGTATCCTTGGAGTGCCTGTCACAGAGTAGGCATTTATTCAATACACTGTATTTGTTGAATGATTTAAACAATGTTGCATGGATGGATGGATGGATGGATGGATGGATGAATGGATGGGGATATGGGTAGATAAATGGGTAGATGAATGAATGGATGGGTGATGGATTGATAGATGGAGACATGAGTGGATGGATTTGGCCTTTTAAGGTCAATAATGACCTCTGCTTTCTAGACCTTGGATTTTGGGATGGGCACCAATAATTATTATACTTTGAGACAAACTTTCTGGAGCAAGTCCAGAGATCCTTTTGCTTTCCCTGGTATGAGCCATTGCCTTGTACTTACAATTTTGTGAAAAAAAGAAAATATATTTGCTCCATTCTCCCTTCCCTTTCTGGCAAGTTGAATATTATGGTTGAAGTAAGAATCTCCAAAGACCTGTTGGAGTGGATGAATATATAAAAGCCAAGCCACAGATTATTGTGCATTTTATGTTGCCAGATTAAAGCATTGCATTTAGCTTGTGGAACCATTTAGAATTTCAGCTGTTAATTGGAAAAGTTATTGAAATGGCAGCCATTCAGTTTGGATTCAAGGGGACAGCTCTGGTTTCAAATATTCTACCGTGTTGTGTCCATGAATCATGGAAATGGCCTAGAAACTGCAATATTTTGGCATTCCAAATTATTGCTTGCACCTGGAAATAGCACACAGAAAAAAATCTTTCCCAAATGCAATGATTTGGAAAATACAGGGGTAGGCAAAAGTAGGTTTACAGTTTTTCCTATGGAAAAAGACATGCAGTTTATGGTCATCACAATAGCATTATTGATTCAAAAGAATGTCACTATGGTACAGTGCACTTACTTTTGCCCATCTGTGTATAACACGCATAGTTTGGGGGCTTATTTTCTATTCTAGTCCATCTCCTTTTGAACTCTTACAGGTGACAATACACACACATTTAGTATTAATTTTATAAAACCACTGAATGACTTTTTCTACTAACAACTCATTAAAGACAGGAATTGTGTAAAGTGGTGTATTGGTTGAATCCTTTTGGCAGCATGTAATTGAAAACTGAGCAGAAAATAGCTTAAACAAGGACACCTATGGTCTCACTTAAGAATTCCGAGGTGGGGCAATGTCAGCGCTAGCTAATTTGGCAATTCAATAACATCAGTAAGTGTTCAGGGTTTTTCTATATGTGTGCCCTGCCATCCTGCCATTCTTCTTGTGTTTGCTTATCCTCTTATGCTGTCATTCTTCCTGTTCCCAAGATAGCTGCCACTGCTCCAGACATCATGTAAAGATGACAACACTCAGAAAAATGAACAGAAAATGTCCCTTTGGGTTTTCCTTCTTAGGAAAAACTCCCTAACAGCCCATTTACCTCTCCCAACGACTTTGTACGGACATCTTATTGGTCTATTTTGTTTTAATCACTTTAGCAAAATAAATGAGACATCCAAGACTGATTTAGGGCAGTAATTCTCATACTTGAATATGCTTCAGAACCCCGGGAGACCTTGAGGAACTCCCAGAATTTCTGATTCAGTAGGTCTGGGTTGGACCTCAATTCGGCATGTTTGCGTTCCCAGGTGATCCAGGTGATGCAGATGCTGCTGGTACCTGAGCAATCATTTGGGAGCCATAGACATGGGACAATGCAGATTTATGCCCTTGGCATTGGGGAGATACTCAACTTCCTTAAAGGGCTTGGTTGTCAGAAGATGAGTGAAATATTCAGGTTTCTGTCAGCTAGAAAGTTACCTTCTGTTTAGTTAGCCAACAGCAGCTTACACAACTGGTATATCCCAGAAATAACATGATATTAATAAGAGTTGGCTGATGTTGAACTTGAAGTGGGACTATGGTAGGTCCCTTAAGTTGAGTGTCCCATTTATTCTCCATTACAATGCAACAAAGTAGGGACTGTTACTCTTCTCATTTTATATATTAAAAAGAAGCCAAGACACAGAACATGTTGGCATCTTTTTCTGGGTTGCTCAGAAGGTTAAATGTGGGACTCAGATTTTACCTAGGAAAAACAGGCCCTTAATCCTTACATTGCCCTGCCCAAGCCAGTTCTCGTCCATGCTCCCTACTATGACCTGCTCACTTGTCTATTACCACTCTCTTCCTGAACCTATGGGGCTCTAACTCCATTATTCATCAAGTATCTCAGTCCAAGATCTGTGGTTGGTGCTCAATGAATTGTTACTATATGTGCACCTGTGCAAATACTTATAATGGTGGACAGTTTAGGCATCTGGTCAACCATCTTGAAGCAGGCCATGCCCATGCCTCTTGGGCAGATGCCAGTGTATGTTATACAGGCATCCAGCTGGGCATGTGCATTAGGCACAGTAAAAGTCTGGGTGAGACAGCCCTGAGCAGCTCCACATTCTCTCCCAAGCCTTGCTCCTGCCAGTTTCTAAAATGCCTCCTTCTCAAACGTGCTCGCCTCTAGCACCTGGAGCTCCCCCAGTAGGAGTCTGTGAGGTGACCTAGTCATGACCAGAAATGCAGTGAAATGACTGGACCCTGACTCTTCTTCTACAAAGGAAGGTCACTGGTAAATAGTAACATTGAAGATCAGGTAAGACAGGCTACCACAAGATGATTGCCAC
The DNA here is from genome assembly GCA_026230045.1 of Corynorhinus townsendii. Classification (NCBI taxonomy): domain Eukaryota; kingdom Metazoa; phylum Chordata; class Mammalia; order Chiroptera; family Vespertilionidae; genus Corynorhinus; species Corynorhinus townsendii. The sequence continues at coordinate 70,809,003 of JAPDVU010000009.1, forward strand.
CTCTAACACATGGGCCAAGAGGCTTTTTGAATGCCAGAATGGTGGGATGCCATTTGGGATAGCGAGGGCCTTCTTACCTACTTTCAGGGATATATGTATACTCAGGGGTTGCTAAAAATATTCTTAAGAATCTCTATTTATCCTTCTGTTAAGTGAGGCAATCTCCATAATGTCTTCTCCTCCCTGTTAATTTGGTCCCAAAATGCATCCTGCGTATTCTCTCTTCCACTCGTTTTGGATTGCCTTAGACTACAATGTTCATGATCAGGCATCCACTAAGCTACAGCCACAGAGGTTTCTTTTAAGTTTCTTGAGAAACTGAAACCTTTCCCTACCTCAGGGTCTTTGCCTAGTTTTCCTTCTGCCTGGAGTTCTTCCTTTGACAGTCTTCACAGACCTAGCTCAATCTTTTCCACCAACTCTTAGTTGGGAGGTCATATCCCCAGAGAATTCTCCTCTGCCAACCCTAATTGAAGTACAAATTCATCACGATATGCAATGAATTAATTTTTTTATATGTGGGGTGAGATCTATGTGTCTGTAAGCTCCAAGGGGGCAGTGACCTTACCTGTCTTGGTCTACTCTTATATGTCAGTGACTCCCCTGAGGACAAGCACACAGTAAACTTTATAGATATTTGTGGAATGACTTCTGCATAATGCCATTATTTCTACTCACCTGTAATAAGTCTTGTGCATAAATTAGTGCCTCTTCTGTCCCCAGCTTCATGGCAAGCACCACCCATCAGTACTTGTGTTAACTCAGGAAAATAAGACAATAATAATAATGATGATTATATTGAATTGCTTCCACGATTCCTCAGGAATATTTTGTTTGCCTTTATAAAGCCAGATCAATTGTTGGATTCTCAAAGCAAGCCCTGGGATCCACCTGCTTCTGAGTCACTTGGGAGGAACACTGATTAAATGCAGATTCATGGGTCCCTCCTCTGGCTGATGAATCAGAATCGCCGATGCTGAGCTGCAGGGATGTGCATTTGTACCAGGTGACCCAGGCACCTCTTACCTGCAAGGAGGTGTTAGCGTCACGGATGGCGAGTGTTTAATGTCACCTGTTCCCTGTCCATACATTTATCCGCTTGCTCAACAGAAGCACCTCTGGGTGCTCAACTAAGCAGTTTTGTTATTTTAAAAAATGACAGACTGTATAAGAGGAAGCAGACATCTAACAAATCGCATGGTTCCAATTTTAAGCAGAAAATGCATCAGCTCCGTTTTCTGATCCTGAGCTTAGGTTGGAGTAAATCTGCTCAGGGACTTTCTCCAGGCTTAGCCATCCCTGGGGCTGAGCACGGGGCAGAAGAATCCGTTTTCGTCTACAGTGAAGACTGTCTGGGTCAGGAATAAAATCAAACTGCCAAAAAGGTAGCAAGGCTGTAATTTGCATCTAATAAAAGTAGGATTTATAGAACAAAAGCCCTAATAGCTCCACTCTGCAGTGCTGGTATGGAAATAATGCCCATCGCTTTTTTTGCTTTATCAGACCTATGCGATCTAATAATGATAATCAAGGCTAAATTAAGTGAATGCTTATTTTGTACCAGGCTCACCCTTCTAACTGCATTATCTCATTTAATTCACATGCATTCCTGTGAGGCAGGCAGCAATGTTTCCATTTTATGAATAAGAAAAGAGGTCCCTTAGTTTAAGGAAAGTCACTCCAAGCTACCAGTGATGCTACCAGTTCTAAGGCAGGTAGGGGGACCTGGCTGTGAGGTTTGCCTTAAACCCCAGTCTGTTTTGCTTTCTTCTGAGCCTCACAAAGAAGATAGGGCCTGGATTACTGGGGAAGAATCACTGCTTTGGCGCCCAGCTCTGCACACACTAGCTGTGCATCCTCAACGAGGCATGTTGCTTTCTGGACCTCAGTGTTCACATCTGTAAAAGGGGGACAGTGAGACTTATCTGTGTGAGTGGTTAGGTGATGAGAGTCAAGCATCCACAAACTGCATGAGTGAAGATTCTCAATCCAGGGAGCTGTGTCATGATGCTAAGCCAGTCTGATTGTACACAGAGTGTTCATTTGGGGACACTACACTTCCAAAAGAGTGAAGACAGACTGAAGCAGGGAGAGACCAGGATGACGAGATGCATGTCCACTCAGGCAGGGCTAAGTGACCCACTTACTCATTTACCAAGCAACCACCATGCTCCGGGGACACTGGGAAAACAGAGATGAATAAGCTACATCTGGTTTCTGTGTAGCTTCAACCTACGTAGCAAACAATGCAAATAACCTTGTAGATCACTTAAAATTGTGACATGAAAGAGAAGCTGCAGAAGTGTCTAACAAAGGCGACTGCAATAAGTGTCTTAGAGAGGAAATTAGACTTCTTCAAGCCCTTTAGTTCTCAAAGAAGAACTCTAACTTAGGCACAATTAGAAGGCCAGAAGACCTTTCTAATGACCTCCTAGGACCTGCTAGGCCACCATGATGTACGAACAAATGCTAAAGACAGAGAGCAGCTGGGTACCACCATTGGAAAGGACTTCATACACCCCAAGTCTCATAGGTTTGGTGATCTCCAAGGTCAACCCTTGACCCTGGCGATTTTGTGTCTGTTTTCCAGTGCTTTCTTAAAGGCATCGCTTTGAATGAAGAGGTCGATGGAACATAACAACCGCTAGTGTCTGAAAAACCTGAATGCCCAGAGAGGACATTCAATGACTAGGATATTAGAGAAGGCAGTATAATATAATGGCTTAGAACATGGATTTTTGGAATGAAATAAACACTGGTTCAAATCCCAGCTCTGTCATTTACTGGTGATGGGACCTTGGGCAAGGTAATTCAACAGTAAAAATGTGATATGATAATACGAGTGACCTTGTTAGGGTGTTTGAGGATTTAATGAGGTTGCGTACCCACAGAGAAGCAGAGCTATGAACTGGGGTCTGCCTGTGGTTCTCATGTGCCCAGGCAGCCTCCTCCCTTCACCCACTGCCTCCCTTTGGAATCCAAGGCTGCCCTGCCTGACTCTAGTCTCCAAAGAGTCCTCCTTTGTTTCCTGAGAGCTCAAACTATAGCCAAAGTAATGAGCCTGATCTGATGCAGCCCAAGAACTCCAGTCATTGAACTTGACTTGGATGTCCATAATTTGTACATTTTGGATAACAGGTTATTGCTAAGAGGGAAAACCTTTAGCTGAATCCAATACATTCACAGCAAGCGAAGCAGGAGGAAAATGCCTAATTCTGGCTTGTTAGCTGCTGAGCTTCTGAGAACAGAATCAGCTTAGCCGCTTGCAAATAAGCAAGCATCACAGAACTTGGTTGAGCTGGCAAGAAGGTAACAAGCTGTGTATGAAAACCCTGGGATTAAATCTCCACAGCAAAATTGCTCGGTGCACAGGATCAAAAGAGCTGCAAGGGGAGAGAGACAATGCTCTGCACATCCGCCCGACCTTTCCCTTCAGGAGCCCCCCAAAGAGCGCGTGCCTTGGCGCCTTATCAAAAAATAAGACTGTGCTTTAGATTATAATTAAAACAATAAATTCTTCTCCCCTGCGTGGGTCCTGATTAGATTGTTGACACTGTGTCAAGCTGTTAGGGAGATAAACTCAGGCTGTTGCTTGTGCTCACCACACTGCTCACTCCCGAGTCCCTGGGATAGTGTTTTTCACAGGACAACTTGCAAATAGCGCACTGGAGTTTCTTTCCTTCTATTTCTCTATCGACTTGTTAACAATGATACTCCTGGGAGCTTCCATCTCAGTGTGTGATGTAGGTCTCAGTGTGAGCCATTTAGGGATCTGAGGAACTTGTTTGGCATGGAAAAGGTCAGATGATAAGTGTGTGCACGGGGTACTGTAAAGTCTCCCAAAGATGAGTTGTTGTGAACTGTAGCAAGTGCTGCCAGGCCAGCCTCTGAACAGGGATGGGAGAGGTGCGCTGGTCTTCACTCTTATTTCTCAAGCTACAGGGAAGGGTGGGGATGTTGCTAGAGTCACACGGTCCCAACCAAATTTCCTAACTCAGGAATTGGGGGCCTTAGCAGCAGGGCCTCAGCCAGATTGAATAGTTTTCAGTTCCTGAGCCCAACAGGCTATGTTAGTTTCACTCTTGACCTTGGCATATGAGCTTCCCTTGCCTGAAATGATCTTGTCAGGTACAGGTGCCATGGCAGTAGGTTGTTGACCGTGTCTTTGGGCAACCCCGGTTCATCTTTCACAACTCAGTTTAGATGTAACTTCCTCCAGGTAGCAATTTATTTTAAGTAAAGACTTCATTTGGGAATAGTTTTATTTTTTATTTGTTTTTAACTTGAAAGAGAGAGAGAGAACGAGAGAGAGAGAGAACGAGAGAGAGAGAGAGTTGTTGTTTTGCTTATTTATGCATTCATTGATTCTCAAATGTGCCCTGCTGACAGGGCATCAAACCATCAAACCCCCAACCTTGGCATATTGAGATGATGCTCTAATCAACTGAGCTACCTGGCCAGGACTGGAATAGTTTTAGATTTACAAAAAAGTTGCAAATATAGTAGAGTTCCCATATACCCTTACTCCAATTAATATTTTTGTTAATATTGCTACTTGTTAATATCTTACATTATTATACTATAATTCTTATATTGAATGAACCAATAATAAACATACAATTTACCATTTTAACTATTTTTAAGTGTACAGTTCAGTGGTATTATGTATATTCACAATCTTGTGCAACCATCACCACCAACCATCTCCAGGATTTTTTTTTAATTGTTTAAAGTATTACATATAGTAGTACATATGTCTCCTTTTTTCCCCCCATTGACCTTCCCCCAGACTCTCCTACCCCCTGTCGCATGCCCTCATCCCACTCCCCACCGCCCCCCCAATGTCTTGTGTCCATTGGTTGTGCTTATATGCATGCATACAAGTCCTTTGGTTGATCTATTTCCCTCCCTCTCCAACATTCCCCAGCCTTACCGCTGTAATTTGACAGTCTATTCGGTGCTTTACTGCTTCTGTATCTATCTTTTTATTCATCAGGTTATATTGTTCTTTATTTTCTATAAATGAGTGAGATCATGTGGTATTTTTCTTTCATTGCCTGGCTTATTTCACTTAACGTAATGTTCTCTAGGTCCATCCAGGCTGCTGCAAATTGTAAGAATTCCTTCTTTTTTATAGCAGTGTAGTATGCCATTGTGTAGATGTACCATAGTTTTCTAATCCAGTCATCTGCTGATGGGCATTTAGGCTGTTTCCAAATCTTAGCTATGGTGAATTGTGCTGCTATGAACATAGGGGTGCATATATCCTTTCTGACTGGTGCTTCCAGTTTCTTGGGATATATTCCTAGAAGTGGGATTACTGGGTCAAATGGGACCTCCATTTTTAGTTTTTTGAGGAAACTCCTTACTGTTCTCCACAGTGGCTGCACCAGTCTGCATTCCCACCAGCAGTGCACGAGGGTTCCTTTTTCTCCGCATCCTCACCAGCACTTGTCGTTTGTTGATTTGTTGATGATTGCCATTCTGACAGGTGTGAGATGGTACCACATTGTCATTTTGATATGCATCTCTCGGATAATTAGTGACTTTGAGCATGTTTTCATATGTCTCTTGGCCTTCCTTCTGTCTTCTTTCAAAAAGATTTTATTTAGGTCCGTTGCCCATTTTTTTAATTGGATCATTTAGCTTCCTTTTATTAAGTTGTATAAGTTCCCTGTAGATGTTGGAGATTAAACCTTTATCAGTGATAACATTTGCAAATATGTTCTCCCATACAGTGGGCTTTCTTGTTGTTTTGTTGGTGGTTTCTTTTGCTGTGCAAAATCTTTTTATTTTGATGTAGTCCCATTTGTTTATTGTCTCTTTAGCTTCCATTGCCCTAGGAGCAGTATCGGTGAAGGAACTGCTTCGGCATATGTCTGAGATTTCTCTGCCTGTGGATTCCTCTAGTATTTTTATGGTTTCCCATCTTATGTTTAAGTCCTATATCCATTTTGAGTTTATCCTTGTGTATGGTGTAACTTGGTGGTCTAGTTTCATTTTTTTGCATGTATCTGTCCAATTTTCCCAAAACCATTTATTGAAGAGTCTGTCTTGACTCCATTGTATGTTCATGCCTCCTTTGTCAACTATTAATTGAGCATAGTGGTTTGGGTCAATATCTGGGTTCTCTATTCTATTCCATTGGTCTATATGTCTGTTCTTGTGCCAGTACCAGGCGGTTTTGAGAACAGTGGCTTTGTAATACAGCTTGAAATCTGATATTGAGATCCCACCTATTTTATTCTTCTTTCTCAGGATTGCTGTGGCTATTTGGGGTCTTTTTTTTTTATTCCAGATGAATTTTTGGAGAGTTCTGTCTAGGTCTGTGAAATATGCCATTGGTATTTTAATGGGGAGTGCATTGAATCTTTAGATTGCTTTGGGTAGTATGGATATTTTAATGATGTTGATTATACCAATCCATGAACCTTGTATGTTCTTTCATCTGTTTACGTCTTCCTCTATCTCTTTTTTCAGTGTCTTGTAGTTTTCTGCATATAGGTCTTTTATCTCCTTAGTTAAGTTTATTCCCAGGTATCTTAATTTTTTTGGTGCGATGGTAAATGGGATTGCTTCTTTAGTCTCTCTTTCTGTAAGTTCACTGTTGGTGTATAGAAATGCCATAGATTTATTGGCGTTAATTTTGTATCCTGCTACATTGCCAAATTCATTTATTAAGTCTATTAGTTTTTTGAGGGAGTCTTTCGGGTTTTTTATGTACAATATCATGTCATCTGCAAATAAGGACAGCTTTACTTCTTCTTTTCCATTTTGCATGCCTTTTATTTCTTCTTCTTTGTCTAATTGCAATGGCTAATACTTCCAGTACTATGTTGAACAGGAGTGGTGAGAGTGGGCATCCCTGTCTTGTTCCTGTTTTTAGGGGAAATGGTTTTAGTTTTTGCCCATTGAGTATGATGTTAGCTGTGGTTTTATCATATATGGTTTTTATTATGTTGAGGTATGATCCTTCTATTCCCACCTTGTTGAGAGTTTTATCAAGAAAGGGTGTTGGGTTTTGTCAAATGCTTTTTCTGCATCAATTGATATCACTATGTGGTTTTTATCTCTCAATTTGTTTATGTGATGTATCACGTTTATTGATTTTCAGATATTGTACCATCCTTGCATTCCTGGGATAAATCCTACTTGGTCATGGTGTCTCCAGGATTTTTTCACCTTGCAAAACTGACACTCTATATTCATTTAACATTAACTTCCCATTTCCCCTTCTGCCCAGCTCCTGGCAACAACCATCCCACTTCCTATATCTATTAATTTGATTACTCCAAGTACCTTGTACTAGTATAAGTGGAATTATACATAATTTGTCCTTTTGTGATTAGCTTATTTTGCTCAGCATAATGTCTTCAAAGTTCATCTCTATTGCAGCCTGTGCCATAATTTTGTTTATTCATCTGTTGATGAACAGTTGGGTGGTTTCCACATTTTGACTCTTATTAATAACGTTGCTCTCAAAGTCTTCCTTGACCCACATATGACCAAGGTACATCCCATGATCAACTCTACTATGGTGCTTGCCTCATGGGAGTGTAAGAGGTTATTTTTATGCCAAGTCAGTGAGTTATTTACCATTGTCTCCCCATAACATAGAAGTGTGCCTGGCTCTTATGAGGTGCACAGCAAATATTTTCAATGAGTGACATTGAAATAGATGGATGGATAGATGGATGCATGAGTGGATGGACAGATAGATAGATGGGTTGATGGTTGGGTAGATGGGTAGGTAGGTAGATGGATGAATGGATAGATGGATGGATGGATGGATAAAAAGATGAGGATATCCAGAGGATGGGCCTAAGCTTATGCCTCAAAGAGCTCAATTTGATTCCTGCTATTAAACCCAATGTTTAAACATGTGATTATAAAACAAGAGTTTAGGAAAAAGGAAGAACATCAGATTAAATTTACATAGAGCAGAGAGCAAGAGTGGAGTTTTGGGTGGTTTAAGGGAGTATATACTTAATTATTTTTTTTTTTGCTCAATATTTTAAAAATATATATATATTAGTGAAAAATGTTCCCATGATCTTACTGCCAAAATAAATTCTACTGCTTTTTAAATATAAAAATAACCCTAAACAGACACTTTATAGGGAAAGGAATAATTAAAATTAAAATTATCAATTTTATTCTTGTTAATTTTCTCTACATATATAACCACAGTAACTACATCTTGTATACTTACAACCATTCTTGGGGGAACTTTCTGTAGATAGTCAGTATACATCTGCCATGTTTTTTTTTTTTTCCAATGAGCGCCTACTCATCCACCACACAGGGATATCATCACTTAAATATTGATTTTCAAGGATTGAGTCATGATATCCCCTAACTTATGAGAAATTAAGAAAGGGGGCATAAATGGCCTTTTTTTAATGCCTAAGCACATCATCTCAGAAAAGGGGAGAACCCAGAAATGTTGAACTCAAACATGATTTGAAGTTCTGTCCATGTTCTAGTCCTCAATGAACGTATTTAAAAGTGGAAGAGACAGAAGAGGTTAAGACCTTGAGTCTGCTTCTTTAAGAGTGATGTGTGGTTCTCTTCTGCCTGGGAGCCCCAGGGTCTGACCCACAGCTTGGCTGTCACTACTGCTAGGAAGAGGCATCACTGACTTGGCATGCCCTCATTCCATGTTATTTCCTACTTCCAGGGTTCAAATGTCAGCCCTCTTCTGCGTGGGCTGCAGGCATTAATGAAAAGGAGTGTAGGCTGGATCTTTCTCATAGTACAGATGAGAAAAAGTGGTGAAAAACAGTTCAACATATGTTTGACGCAACTTAACTGCTATGCCCAGCATCTTTCTTTTAATACACCTGCATGATATTTGGCATTATTATAAATAAAAAGTCAAAGAGCATGTAACACATTTCTGATACCTTCTTTTTCTCCATAGTGTAAGGGGAAAAAAACCTAGCTTCTCTTTTAAATCTGAGATAGAAAGATACAGACATTTACATGCAGATATAGATATGTACATATATATATGTACATATATATATATATATATACACATATAGACATATGCCATTTTTCTTTTCTCTACAGTAAAATGTGGCTAGTCTGCTACAAAATCTCAGTATGGTACTGAGGGCGGTATCTATGTAAACCTAAACTTTCCATTAACATAGCTCCTTTTTACAGCTGTCACACTTGATTCTTTGTGGGTTAACTCATTTGGAAGTCACTATTCTCCACTGTGGCCACATTGCAAGTCTGGAAACCACTGTTATAAAACTTGCAAAGAAAACATTATGCCATTTTGACATAGAATAATTCATTTTTAGAATATTACATGTATGCAGTACTCAATGCAAACATACAATTAATATAAGGTTTACTGTGAAATGACTTCTTCCACTCCCTCCCCAGCATCTCAGTTCTACACCCAAGAGGTTCCTCTGTTACTATTTTTGTGCTTTCATTCCAGAGATAGTCAATTACTATACAAACATATTCACATAAATAATAGCAAGTGGTTATATTACAGGAAAATCAAGCCCAGGGTGATGGCAGAATTGTTTCATTAAAACTAAAAGGCACAGGAAAGAATACTTGTCTTACAGAATTTATTAGATATAAATATTATTAGATAAAAAATAGAATGATAGGTTGAATCTGTGAATATGGTGGTGATTCTCTTAAGTACATATTGCTTCATTTACAACAAGCACAATATTAACATCACCGGCTTGGAGGTGTGAAGAAAAAAACATAGATTGGGCAATGTGTTTCATCAGCTGTGCCATGTTCTTAACTTCTCTGAGCCTCACCTTCCTTATATGCTAACTAGTGCCCTAGTGTATGGATTCGTGCACATTGAAAGGAAATTAATTAGAAGGTGGCTGGCGGGGAGGGGCTGAGTGAGATGGCCAGATAAGCCCCAGAGCCAGCCTCCCATGGTCCCTCCCTAGCTGTGCACCTGGGGCTGCATCTAGGCTTGAAGGGTGTCTGAGGAGTGAGAAGTGTCCCTCTGGCAGGTGGGATCCCTTGGCCTGGCCTGCAGGGATTGAGCTGAAACTGGCTCTCCCACATCCCCTAAGGGGTCCCTGATGGCAAGAGGGCGGTTCTTGGGTGATGCACCTCAGAATTGGGCTCCCTCCTCTCTTGTTCCAGGTGCCTGATCAGAGAACCACTGCTGCCAAGTCACCACAGCTCGGCAGCTCCTGCATTGAGCATCTGCCCCCTGGTGGTCAGTGTGCATCATAGGTATGGGCCAGTCAGATGGTCGCTTAGCCTTTTCTATATAGATGAAGAGAATTCTGGTGTCCAAGGGTTTATACAAAAGGTGAATAAAAAGACCTGGTGCATAGTAAATAATCAATGACAGTGATTTGCTTATTTTCCTCTTTGCCTCCCTATATTGTAATTACTGGGACTACTCTTCAAGCAATAACATCTTCTTATACTATATTTGGCTAAAGTTGAGGGGGAGAGAGAAGAACCCAAGAGCGTAGTTTATTCTTGTTATTGAAAATGATCTCTGCTCCCCTCTTTTGGGTTTCCTAGTGCACTTCATTCACTATGAAGACAATCTATTTACACCTCTAATGCTTTACTGTTAAAGGTGGATTTTCCCTTCAGGCTAATTTAGTGTGATTTGACAGTGCCCAGGGTTAGCTGGTGAACAGCCAGCCCTAAAAATCCTGGTTATTGAGTCAGACTCCCTTCATTCCTTATTACATGTGTGAGTTTGGGCAAGTTATAATGCTTTACCTTGCCAGTCCTTAATGTTTGTGTTTGTAAAATGGGCAATTAGTAAAATGAACTTATAGGATTTCTGGGGAAGATTATAAGAGGTGAATGAATACACAACATTTAGCAAGGGGGTTCTAATCATTGAGCATGGTAAACATTCTTTGTGTATCAGCTATTACTATCGATGCTGTTTAGTTAGCCAAACCCATTCATCCATTTCCTCTCATCACCCATCCATTGATGGAGTGAGTGCCTGTGTTATTGCAGGCACCATTGCTGAGCCAGTTTTCCTCTGTGGCTCTTTCATGTCCTAGGCTTGTGCTCCAAATAATTCCCACACTGTCCAGGTGTTTGCAACAGAGCAGAGATTGTTTACTAAGCCAGGAGTCTTTTGAGAGTTTATATGAGTTTAGTAAAGACAGATGGGTGTCTCCTTAATGCCCCCATGCTCCCCCCAAGGGTTGGGTTTCCTGCAGAGACCCTGCCATTTTCCATTGATTCACAGGAACTCAGGGCAGCGGGGGGGGGGGGGGTTACTCAATAGAAAAGGGGAAAGCATGTGATTCCACTTTCTCTGCTGGGTGGGACTACTGATGAATAGCTTAGGAGGATGTATCATGGATGAGCGTTCTGGTAGAGTGATATAGCTATGTTTCTGGACCTGGAGTCTTTGGTTAAAATCCTAGCTTGACTTGGTCCTGCATGACCTTGGATAGGCAATTAAACCTATTTGGATCTCAGTTCCCACATATGAAAATGAGAATTAAATTGTTCTAATGCACTAAAGCAGCTAATTTAGCTCCTGAAACATATCAATGTCTATAAATTCTGGTGATTGTTTATAGTTATGATATAGGATTTATTGAGTGCTCAGTGTATGGAACAGAGCTGAGAAATTCACACCAGAGAGGCAACTGCAGTGTAGTTACTCATAAAAGAGGCTCTGGAGTCTGAATGTTTGAGGTTGAATCATTACCCAAATGATTATAAGTTGTGATCTTAATCTTCTGACCCCTTTCTTTTCTTCAGATCCTTCATCTGTAATATGTGAGAATTCGATGAGATTATGCATATAAAACACCTAGAATATGCCTAACATGTATGGGACACTTAACAAATGTTGGTTGTTCTCATCATAGGTAACCATCACAACTGTTAGATGGTGTTACCCACAGTGAGTCAATCCAGAGCAACTAAGTCCCCTGCCCAGGTTGACATGATTCATACAATGCAAGAAGCACACTTGAGTTTGTCAGTTCCTTGCAGGAGTCGGGGCTACATAAGCAACATTCTAAAAATGAAGTTGTCTTCATCTCAAGGCATAATGATGCCCAGTTGTCCCTGGAAATGTCACCTCTGGGGCACATTCTATAAACTGTACAAAATTAAATCCCTCACTTCATTTTCCCAGGAAGACGCCTCTGAAGCACAGCTTGGTACCCCCACAAATCCACACCACAGAGGCCAGGGGATGTCAGTAGGATTTGGTCTCCCTACACAATCCCTGCAAAGATGCATGAGGCTGCATATAAATTGCATTGAATTTGGTCAGCCATGGGCTAGAAGTGCTTTTGTGCTGAATATCACTGAAAAGTATGAAATGGAGATCACATTTTCAATTCGGGCTTTTTTCCCAAAGCTCTGCAGAGATGTGCCCATTCCCATCCATCAGAACAGAATTGCATTGGTGTGGAGTCCCAGACTTTGCTTCTTTTTCAGGAAAGTGTCTCCAGCACTTGCTGTCAGAAGACCGCAGTGGGCAATGCTCTCTTACACAGCTAGTTTCTTTATTCCCCTTTTCCCAAATCTCTGCCTTTACTCACCACTTTTTCTTCTTATGATCCATCACCCATGAGGATCACAAAACCAACCACACAAAAAAATGGCATTCTTATGGATGCTAAAATTGGTGTATCTGTCTCTTGGGTTATTTAGAGCAAAAATAAGACATTGATGCAAATGTGGTTCATCCACTGACAATGAGAAACATACTTATTACTTCTTCCTGAAATACATATATTCATGCCAGCTATTTCAGTTCCTCTCCCCAAACAGCCCTAAATCATTGTCAGTGCCTCAGTTCCAGCTTGGGTCTATGAGGAGTGTACTTTCTGGTGGAGGGGTGGAGGAGGTGGTTATACATCTGGCTTTTACATCAGCATCAGCTTCAATATTTTAACAGCCCATTCTCCCCATGTTCTTTGCCTCTCCCTCCTGCCCCCTGAACGTGATTGCCTGGCTGACTCCCCAAAGAGAGGATGTGCTAAGTGAACTTGACAGATTCCAGGCTGGCTCCATATGGCAAGGCCTGAGTTACATGTTTCTGGGATCCCCAAGCTGCTCTCACCTTATTAAGATGGCAGTAACTACATGCAAGTTGAGTTCACTGCACCAGCTTTAAATCTTTGGGCCCTGGAGACCAGTCTCAGACTTCAAGGTGGAATTTGATGCAGTGCCCACCCCCCACCCGCACTTCACATTTGACCTTTTCCTTTTCTTCCCAAACACACAGATCCTGAACCCAGAGAAAACTTTAGGGAAATGTGGAGGTGAGAGACATGGAGAAAATTAACTTCGAGTCAAATAAGTTGCATTTCAAATGAATGAGCACAATTAAGGGCTGGAGTTGAGTTCCACTTTTTCTAAATAATAGGTATTTATTAGAATTAGTTTGTGAAAGAGAATTACTTGTTAGCTTTTCACTTTACCCAGGATATATGGAATGCTTTTCAGCCTTTATATAACAGTTTTCCATAATCTGAGAACCTGATCATTGTGTAGAATAGAGAATACTAAGAAGACAGAGAATCATCTTATTCAAATAGCTAAGAGGGACAGCAATAGGAAGAGGAATGCAATTCACTCCAAGTGGCTCAAGGGGAAAATACATCCCAAAGCTCTCTTTGGGGGGAAGGTATGGGGAGGAGAAAGAGGTTGAGTTCTGAAATGGTCCAGGAACTGGAGCTGTCCAACTGGAGAAGGTGCTGAAGTGTTCATGATTGGGGTGGTGCTTGCAGTGGATGGAGAGGGGAAGGCCTTGTATGATGTCTAAAGTTCCTTCCAGTTCTGAGGTTCCTAGATTCTTGGCATTGGCACACCTACTGTGAGATGATTTCCAATGCAAGCTGAATGGACATAGTCATAAATGATTCACATTCTTTCAGAAGCCATTTTGCCAGCTTTTTACTAACTACAATGAAAACCTCAAACTCTGAATTTGGGGAATTGAATCAGTTTGTATTTCTTTTAGCTAAAAGTAACCAAAAAACTATCAGTGAGTGGCTTAAATGAAAAGAACACTGTTGTTTATATAACAAGAAGCCTTGAAGTAAGTTGTTTTAGAATTGGTTAATTGGCTTAGTGTCATCATTAAAAGCTCAGGTTCTTGACATTCTGTTCTTTTTGCCACTCACATATCTTGGCATTTAGTCCTTACTTCTCATGATCACAAGATGCTTTCTAAGGCTTCAGACATATTGGCCTCACCTCCCTGTCTCAAGCATAAGAGAACAAGAATAAAGCTCTTAACTGTTTGCAAGTGTTTGTCTTAAGGAAAACTATCAAGGAGACATCAAGTTACATCTTCTTTTGCCAGAACTGGGTGACATACATGCAAAATGTAATGGGCAGTCCCAACCAGTTTAGATCATCATTATTCATTCCCTAGAGCTGGATAAGTGGGTCCACCCTTATTGAGATCCAGTAGGATAGTCCCTGTACCTAAATAAACGGGAGTTCTATTAGTACATTAACAGTGGGGTGAATGCCGGGTAGTTAGCAATTATTATTCGCCATAAAAATCCATCCAATTTATATGGTACAGATCTCTTAGATTTTAGAACTTTCTTTTCAATCAGTACTCTCCTAAGAGTCATAGGCTCAGACCTTGACTTATATGCCCAAGGGACAAGATCTAGCCTCCTTCTTCCTGTGAATATGAAAGAGAGTCTTTAATATTTTCAGACTCTTGGGATTCCCCTTTACAAAATGGTAATGACTTTCTCCTGGGGCTTAAAGTTGTTGATGAATCAAGGTAATCAGGATAATGAAGCTATCATTTTAATTTACTGAATGCTTGTTATGAGCCAAATATTGTGCAAATATTTTACACATAATTATTATTCATTGAATGAGTGCAACAACTGATTTCTTAGGGGGATGAGGGTTAGGGATTACTTTACACTAATGTCTCAGGAGGTAAACCTGAGCTTAAGATGGTTGGACTCCAACCCATCTGGGTACAACCTCTTGCTTCTATAGGCACTCAGAAATGGGGATTTGGAGGAGGACAGGCTTGCCCATGATGGCTTCCTGCTGGTAAGAAGTGAGAGGGCCCTCTGAGTCTCAGCTTCAGAATTTTATGTTTTCCCATCTGTAAAGTTCTTCCAAACTTCTCACATGGAATCATGGGTTATATGGATTGACAATCTCAGTTCCAAACCCCTGTTCAAATAACCTCTCACTTTAATTTCCCCTCTGAGGTATGGTTAGGGTGGCATGTGTGGAGGAGACCCTCGGCAGTCTACCAAGAGCAAAGCTTAATATTTTCAGGGTTTTGTTTTTTAAGGAAAGTAATGACTGTTATTTATCCATGCATATGTTTATTCATAAATTTAGCAATGGATTCAGCATCTATTATGCACGCATTTGTCATGCTTTACAAATAGAGTATCCAACTATACAAGACACAGTTCACCTACCTAGAATCTACTCGCCAAGGATAAAAGACAAGCAACAATTAAGTGCAACATAGACTTGCCGGTGCTAGGATCAAAGTAGGAATGTACACTCAACACTATTGAGGTGAAGGGAGTGAGAACAGGGGAGACCATTGAGAGAAATGTTTAATTAAGTTTAGCCTTGGATTTTGATAAACTTACCAATTTGATTGACAGTGGGAGCAGTGCAGGATAAAGTACTTCTGAGTTGGGGGATTATGTGAGGAAATGTGGGAAGAGTAGTTGGAATGAGGAATGGGGCATGTGGAAGGAGATGGCTGGACAAGTGGACATGGGAAAATGATTGTGTCTCTTTGAGAGATCTCAAGAGTTATTTGGTATGAGGTCAAAATGTCAAAATCAAGAAGAGGAAAAAGGATTGGCTAGCTTTTCAAACTAACCAACTGCATGAATGTGGCCAGAGTTGTCAACTCTCTGAACCTCAACTTTTTTTTTAATCTAGAAAGTGCTCTCAGTTATTGTTGTATTTATTTGTGTCCTACTTGAAAATAAATGGATCCCATGTAAATGGCAAAGATGTCCTAGGGATTTTGAAAACCTTTGCATGGTTCCCCATTCCTGGAATCAATACCTTGGAATAGCTCTCTGTTGCTCTCAGTGCTCTAATCTGTTAACTCAATAAGTGAAGGTAGAGAGTACCATCATTTCCTTGGTTTCTGATATGCCAAGCATTGCATTAGCTTTTTCACACATACTATCTCACTTAAGCCCCACAGCCACTATGGAGAAGTAGAAGAGATCATTTGATTATCCCCAATTCTAAGACAGGGAAGGGATGTAATATGCACGACCTCACTCTGGTAGGAGTGGAAAAAGTTGGTTTAAGCCCAGGTATTTGGCTTTACAATGTTTGCCCTTTCTTTGACCTGTCCCTGCCCCAGGGCACTTTAGCAGTCTTTGAGCCATTGTCTCTAAGAAAGGACTTGGGCACCTTCTTACTTTTGGGTGAAGGCACTTGGGTAGGCCTGAAGTCGGCAGTACCAAATCATTCTTGTGCATCTGATGCTGGCTAATGGATCTGCTCCCTGCTAGCCATCTTAAGGTTAGACTGCATAGGCAATTGTGGCTGGAGTTGTTTTTTAGGGTCAGATGGCGTCAAACTCCACCTTCTGTCCCACACACCTGATTTTCAGCAGAGCTCTATGTGAAAAGTATATGCTAGAACAGCCCTCACTTTCATAATAGACATTTTCAGCTTAAATATTATTATATATATATATTTTTTTATTAATTTCAGAGAGGAAGGAAGAGAGAGAGAGAGAGAGAGAGAGAGAAACATCAATGATGAGAGAGAATATCAATTGATTGGCTGCCTCCTGCACGCTCCCCACTGGGGATCTAGCCCACAATCTGGTCATGTGCCCTTGACTGGAATTTAACCTGGGACCCTTTAGTCTACAGGTCAATGCTCTATCCACTGAGCCAAACTGGCTAGGGCTAAATATTGGGTTTTAACTGAGATTTTCTCCTCCTCAATTTGTTTCAGCAAAGGTTTATTAAATCTATAGGGAAAATGCAGAGGCAAGGGTGTGGTCAGAATAAGGCCCATGTGTACCGGTAAATACCAGTCACAGCCTGATAGTATTTCCGTGATGACCGTGCTCAGAAAACACAAGCCTTTTGCTCAAACTATCCATTTAAGCTGTTCATCATCATCAACCTGAGGAAAAGTGTAATAACCTGGGTCTTTGGCTATGTGTCTTGGGAGAGCCACACACACTCGATGAGTTTTCATTTTCTGAGTTGCCAGTGACGATATTACCTTGCCCTGTCTACTACATGGGGACTTTGTGAAGCATCTTGGGGCTGTGGCTGTAGCAAGATATTTGGTGCATGACAGACCTGAAATCCAATCCTATTACCGGGGTTTCTGTTGACCTCAGTTTCCCTATCTGTAAAGTGGGACTAGTCATACCAAACTTTTTGTACTGTTTAGAGGCTTAAAGGAGATGATGCCTAGCACTTAGTAGGTACTCAGCCATCCCACAAACAAGAAAGTGAAGGCAATATTAATTTTGGGAAAATAAATGTGATGCAAGCATTAGTTCTTTGTTCTAATTTTCACCAGCTCAGGTGTTTTTTTTTTCTTTAATTCCTATGCTATTTACTTCTTGAAAGCTGCAAGCTCTGTGTTCATCACCCTCCTTGTTTCAAGCACAGACTTATTTTCAGTTGTGATTCCCTGTTGCCTGGAGGCCTCAGTGCTGTCTGAGCAGATTCGGTGTTGAGAGCCGAGTGTGGAGCCAGAGCACAGGCCACTTTCTGCTGCTGAGAAATCCTCTTTCCTCTAAGGGCACATGCTTGCCTGTAGAGGGGTGTGGGAAACCATTTGTGAGAAGTCGTAATTAATGATCTGCTGGGTCTTGGCACTTATGGAGGAAGCAGAAAGCTGCCGGGAATTGGAGTAGCCTCAAAGATAAGAGTTGTCCTCTGAGGCTGCATGTCCCCTTGGGGAAGGAGCAGTTGTCAGAAGGGGCAGGGAGAGACACAGGAGGCTCCTGTTCTCTCTGCAGCCTTCCCGGCCATAACCTGTCTGCTTCCCATATGCGATAACACAGAGATGTGGACAAAGAACTCTGGCCTTTGAGGAAAAAGATCCTCAGCTTGAATTCTAACTCTGCCTCATAACTCCTTTTGATACCTGGGCATGTTACTCCACTCTCTCATCCTCAGTGTGCCCATCTGTAAAATGGAGTGAGTGCCACCTACTCTGCAAGGCTATTTGGATTGAAATTGCACAATAATGTAAAGGGAACGTAGCCTCAAAAGTGCTAGGAAAAATATTAAACAAGGCAGTTCCCCTTCTTTAGGGTGTTGACAATTGTGTGGATAATGAAAGTGATGTTATCTGTATAACAGGGAGACTTGTGCATATTTTGTTAAATATTTCAGTAGAATCTATGCACATATTTCTAGTGATATTAGCTATAAAGTGCTACTAAAGTATATATGTGTGTGTATATATATGTATACGTGTGTGTGTGCGTATATATACATATATATACGCACACACACATATATACACACACACACACATATATATATACACACACACAGGCAGTGACCATAATGATCGAAGGCTCGGCCAAACATCACAAGTCAGTCCTGCAGTCAATGCTGGATTGCCATGGTGACCCAGCACTGACTGCTGAGGGGGCTGCAGATCAGGCCCAGAGAGAGGCCTGGAGAGAGAAGCAGGGTCTGATCTGTAGCCTCCATGGCAGCTGTTGATCAGCCCTTGCCTCTCTCTTTCTCTCTGGGCCTGGCCAACAGTGCACCTTTCTTTCTTTCTGGGTCTCCATGGGGGCTGCTGATCAGTCCCACCTCTCTGATAGGCCCAGAGACACTGACTGGCATAGAAACTGACCAATCAGGACCAAATCTGGGTGAACTGTGAAGAGTCAATGGCTGCCTAGGAGGCGGAGCTTTTGACACTGACTGGCATAGAAACTGATCAATGAGACCCTAATCTGGGTAAACTGCGAAGGCAGAACCTAAGGTGGGGACTGAGGAAGGGTTTTAAGGCAGTTGGGGGCGAGATCAGACTGGCAGGGAGGGCAGTTAGGGGTGATCAGGCAGGCAGAGGCAGTTAGGGGCAATCAGGCAGGCAGGCAGAGGCAGTTAGGGGTAGGAGCCAGTGGTCCCAGATTGTGAGAGGGATGTCCAACTGCCAGTTTAGGCCCGATCCCTTTGGACATCCCCCAAGGGGTCCCTGATTGGAGAGGGTGCAGGCTGGGCTGAGGAAACCCCTTCCCCGTGCATGAATTTCATTCACCAGGCCACTAGTCTGATATAATAAAGAGGGAACATGCAAATTGACCATCACGCCCCTCGCAAAAGATGGCCACCCCCATTTGGTCACAAGATGGCCACACAAGATGGCTGGCAGGGGAGGGCAATTGTGGGCAATCAGGCCTGCAGGGGAGGGCAGTTAGGGGCAACCAGGTTGGCAGTAGAGGGAAGTTGGGGGCAATCAGGCAGGCAGGAGAGGGCAGTTAGGGGTTACTGGGCCAGCAGAGGAGGGCAGTTGGGGGTGACCAGGCCTGTAGGGGAGGGCAGTTGGAGGCGACCAGACTGGCAGGGGAGGGCAGTTAGGGGTGACTGGGCCAGCAAGGGAGCAGTTAGGAGTCGATCAGGCTGGCAGGGGAGTGGTTAGGGGGTGATCAGGCTGGCAGACAGAAGCGGTTAGGGGCAATCAGGCAGGCAGGCAGGTGAGTAGTTGGGAGCCAGCAGTCCCGGATTGTGAGAGGGATGTCTGACTACCGATTTAGGCCTGATCCCGACATCCCCCAAGGAGTGCCCGATTGGAGAAGGTGCAGGCTGGGCTGAGAAACACCCCCCACACACACACACACACACACACAGTGCATGAATTTCATGCACTGGGCCTCTAGTATATATATAAAATAATGGAAATTGCTTTTCTTTGGTAAAGTATTAAGATGCCTTTTAGTGTGAGTTACTGTCTTTTGGTGAATTAGCGAGAATCCATCATAACTTAATTTGATCCTGCTTGCTGTTGGGTTATTTTGGAAATTAACTTACCCTCTCAAGTGACTACAGGCTGTTAACCCCCTGAATTAAATCCTATATACAGGGACAACTGAAAATATCTCCTATTGAGAAGTGATTGGTATTCCTTGTCCCAAACTCATAAGGCTGCTCTGACGATTATAGGAAATGGAGCTTGTAAGTCAAATGTCACAGTGTCTTCACAGATCGGGGACTCGTGATGGTCACAATAGCACCACACCTCCTGCTTTATGGCAATGACAATGATATTTGCAACATCTACCCTTTAGTGTAGCAGACAGAAGTACAGGATCTGGTTACAGTGCTGGCACATTTTAAGAACCTCAAAGATATCAGCTATAATAATCCTTAACTCCATCTTCTCAGCAACCTTTCTAGGTGCATCAGATGAGGAATTTAGGGGACTCAATGAAGCTTGTCCCTGAGCCATGTTGTGGTGATAACATTGTGAGGCATATAAATGTCAAATCACTGTCCTATACATCCAAAACTAAAATATTGTATGTCAACTGCACTTTATTTTTATTTTATTCAAATCTTAAAAAAAAGGACAATGCTGATCCCCAAGGACACAAATTCTGTATCTGCTTCACTATAAAACCAGGAGGGAGAAGACGCTGGGACACCAGATGTCAGGGTGCACTGCCCCTGCTTAGGGTTAGAGGCTGTGGTGATGAAGAAATTTTCCTTCCTTGCCTATGTTCGTGGATGTGCTGGGAAGCCCCTGCCCACTCTCCTCAATACAAATGAGTCCTCCCACATGTTCCTGACGTTCTGTCCCCAAATCCTGAACACCAAGCACAGGAGATAGGCTTGGCTGTAGCAGATGCAGGAACCACAACAATCTCTTTGTAGACTTTATCCGGGGTTGGAAAAGTCCTTCACCTGTGTATGAGATCTGACGCATGTTTACTCCTGTATATTGGCTTCCCAGGTCATGAACCTGGGCCCTTCACCTGGAACATGATGGGAGGAGAAGGAAGCCACCCTTGTTCTAAAGAACGCTAGCTACCCTGTCAGTCACCTTCACAGAGTGAATGAAATGAGTTCCTCCAAGTGCAACAGGACTGTGTTGTAATTCCAGAAGATCCATGCATAGCACTTATTAGTCATCTACTATGTGTCTGTGGGGATAGACTTGGCAGACTATTTTGGGTTCCTACTGGGCTCTGCAAGAGACTGGAAGTCAAAGAGGGCAACACTTAGGTTACTGATCAAGAGCATTGACTGTAGAATCTGGCAGTCCTCACTGTGTCTTCCAGCTCAACCTTATTGAATATGTGGGTGCGGACAAGTTATTATCTTCTATGAGCTTCATCCCCTCATCTTTAAAAGGAGGACTGTAATGTGTATCTCATGAGATTCTTGTGAGAATAAAAACATGTTATGTTAGACAAACACTTAGCATGGTACCTTGTGCTTAATAAGCATTCAATAGATGGTAGACATTGCACCCCTATATTTCTATCCAACCAGTAATGCTGAGTTTGTCATCTACTTATGTACTTCTTGGGTTAGGGACATAGAAAGTCATCTTATTGGGATGACTGATATTAGAGCATTTGTTTATTGTCTTACAGGTTGGGAAATGTTGATATTTTAAAGATGTTTGTCCTGGGGTTGGGTATACCCAACTACCCAGCAAAACAGGTTACAAGGCCAAATGGTTGTGTAGACAGGGTTGGGAAAAAGCCCTAGGGATAGTTCAAATAATTACTTTTCAACCAGAGAGACTCTATTTTAACTGGTATGTAGAGTTAACATTGATGAATCTTGGTAATTGCATAGTCTTATAACCTCTTATAACTACAATAAAGACATAGAAATAGTTCCTTTACTCTCAAAGGTCTTCTTATGTCCATTTTAATCTACCCAACCCTTGGCAAATACTGATCTGCTTTCTCTCTTCTGTTTTGAATTTCATCAAATTGGAATCATACTGTTCATAGTCTTATGTGTTTGACTTCCTTCACTTAGAATACTGGTTTTGAGATTCATCTATGATGTTTGTATATTAACATATTGCTCATTTTATGTCATGATTTGTTTATCCATTAATTAGATAATAGACTTGTTTTTTAGTTTGTGACTATCATAAATGCTATGAAATTTGAGCACAGGTCCCTGTGTGGGCACATGTTTTCATTTATCTTGGATAAATTCTTGGAAATGGACTTGCTGGGTGGCATAGCAAGGGTAGGTTTAACATTACAGGATATTGCTGTATAAAAAAACTACCAAAGTGGCTGTACTGTTTTGCACTCCCAGCAGCGTGTGGCATCAGGTATTTTTTTAACAGTTCCCAGGTGTCCCTAATATAGCTCCAGCATGGAGACCCTCTGGCTTGTGTTTTCTCTGGTTTACTAGCCTCCTTTGACCTCATCTGAATAAGGATAATGTTAGTATCAGGACAACAAAGAAGACATTTATCCCACTGATATTTTCTGTCTTGCTCCAAACTATTGGGGAATGAGATACTGTCTGGATTTACACGATTGAGGTGCATTTTTATATGTCTTACGTATCAAAATTTGTATGCAGGTTTAAGTTCCATAGCATTAAATCATCACATTTTAATATCAGAGTATCCAACCCAGATTTATAAAGACTTCTGACTCACTCATGTAGGACAGTGTTCCTGTGCACTGCAGACAGACCCGTTAATGAGCAAAGAACATGTATGTTCACGGATTTACATGCAGTGCTCACTGGGATCTGCTCTACAGCTGTAAGGACTGATTCTGTTCACGTTTGCATGCACACACCAATGCATGCTGCTGTGTTGTTTCCCTCACCATTTTTCAAGGCGGACCACGCGGTGACTCTTTAATGGTTTGTCTTGCCACGCACGGTTGCTTGTACATTTCTGGAAGACATTTTCCCATCTTCTGCACTTTGCCTTGTACTTTCATTTCCTTCTTGTTGAATTACAAATGGATTAACATACTTAATAGGTTTTCCTGGAATCCGACTAGATGCTTCAGCCTCCCACATATTTCTTTATACTTGGGATTAAGGTGAATGAACTGAGGAGGTGGCCATTGTCTTGGGGGGAAGTAGCTCTCAACCTCCAAATAGGGTGTCCTTCCTCTCACAGTGAAATGATTATAATAAGAGGTTTTACACAGAAGACTGTTCTCTGTTTGCACATGTCTGATACCTACTTTTTCATTTTGTGAATATTAAATCCCTTGACTGTGGTTCCCCAAATCAGTTTGGGTCTCAACGTATGGACAGTCAATAAAGTGTCAGCAAACTATAGCCTATGGGCCAAATGTGGCCTACCACATACTTGTGCAAATAAAGTTTTATTGGCACACAACCACACCCATTCATTTACGTATTGCTTTCTGGCTATAAGGGCAGACTTGACTAGTTGCAACAGAGATGATATGTATGCCTGACAAGTCTAAAAGTCTTTCCTAGTTGGCTATTTACAGAAAGCACTCTCCAATCTCTGCTCTGTGATATCCCTTGATAGGTCTGCAAATTCACTGTATTGTCTGCGGGGCCTTATATGTATCTCCTTTTTGTGTGGGCACTTTATATTTGTCCAATTAATCTTACCTTGGGCTAGTCATGTAAGTTCTCTGAGTTCCACGTCCACATTCATAAATTGAGCATAATAGCAGTATCCCCCCAGTTGAGTTGTTTGAGGATTTGGAGGAAAATGGGTGAAATGGATTCCTGGAATGCATGGTGTTCAGTTCACATAAGATAAGCTCATTGCATGGCAGCTAGGCCTGATATTAATGTACAAGGTGCATGTGGGGTTCTGGGTAGTATTCCCTGCTATTAGGGAACAGAGGCTAAGAAATAAACCATTAATTGGAGGTCTAGGAGACTGGCCAGACACCTAGGACTGTTACCAAGAGACAAAACAAACACGAGTTAAGATTCCAACATCGAGGTGCCTGGTTACCCCAGCAGCTTTGTCCTGCCTCCTCCCTGCTGCACCTGTCACTCCAAACACACTCCCCACGCACAGCATTGAACTTGCTGTTCCTTGTGCCTTATTTTCCCCAGGACATACACATGCTTTACTCCTTTCCTGGCTCCTTTATCTGAGATTGCAGCCCCATTACTCTCTAGCTCCCTGCCCTTATCCTCATCACATTGATAGGTCATTGTATTATCTAGCTATATGTTTATGTGTTAGTTTCTTGTCTCCTACACCGAAGGCATTCCCAACACAGTGGAGGAATTTATCTTATTCTATGCCCATTACAGAGACCTGTGCCTGGCATGAAATAGGAGATCGATAAATATTGGTAGAATCAATGAATTAATGGATGAACGTTCCCAAAAGTGATAGTTTCCTTTATTGCTATAGGATTCTCACCTCTCCCTTCCTCCCTCCCCCTTTCCATGCACAGAGACAAAGAGCATCCACTTCCAGCCCCATGCACATCCGTGTGCAAACACACACCCAGACCAGTTGCCACACACACCAACACGCACATACCCTCAGGCAGACACAGACATTCTCTGAACTGGGAATGCAGCTTTTAAAAGTGCCTTCTCCTTCGCCACTCAGAAGCTCACAGCCTCTTCAGTAAGATCCTGAGTAGCTTTATTGAAGAGGCCCTGGGAAGGAAGGAGCTGCAGCTTAATGAAGGCCATTTAACAGTCAATCTCAGTTCCAAAGAAAAGCAAATCTTTATTACCAGTATCCGATAATTTCTGTTGGGGCATTCCCACCCTTTGGAATGGATTTTCTTTTTTCAGAGCCTCTTTTATAATTAAGTCAGGGAGCCCAGGTTACAGGAGGTGGGCCTTGGGAATGGAAGGGTACCTGGCCGGAAGTGAGCACTGGAGGTGATGTTTAATTAAAGCCAAGCTGTGAGAAGGAGACACCTGAGCAGGCTGCGGTGCTAATTCCCCTGCCTTGCCCTGGTGTCCCCACATGATTGTGATTGATGAGCTGGTCCCCTTACATCTTTATCTGCAGTGATGCTGATCCCTGCAGGCAGAGGAGCTCTGCTCTCTCAGCATCTGCACCTGGCCTGACGGAGCCCTGAGTTGCAGAAGGGCTGGCTGTGCAGTTCCATTTCCTCTCTGCTTTTTTCTCCTCTTTCTTCCTTTTCTTTATTTTATAGATAGGTAGGTAGATAAATATACATATATATTATAGCTATATATAGATATATATACAGGTGTATATCTGTCTATATATCTATCTATCTAAAATCTGGCTGGCCACCCTGGCTGGTGTTTTCCAGTGGTTAGAGCATAAACCCATGCATAGAAGGGTCGCAGGTTCGATTCCCAGTCAAGGGCACATACCTGGGTTGCAGGTTCAATACCCAGCATGGGTCGAGGTGCATTAGGGAGGCAACCCATTGATGTGTCTCTTTCACATTGATGTTTCTCTCTCCCTTCCTCCTTCCCTTCCTCTCTTCTTTAAAAATCAATGGGATTGATTTTTAGAGAGAGGGAAAAATATCCTTGAGTGAGGATTAACAAACAAACAAAAATCTGGCTGCCAGTCTGTTTCTCTCTCTCTCCGTGTGTGTTTCTGTCTTTGTCTGCGTCTCTCTGTTGATCTACCTCTGTCTGTCTCTATCTTACTTTTTGTCCTTTGGTCTCTCCTAAGACTGCCTAGGAGGTAATATTAGGGAGCCTCTCACTGAAAGCTGTTTCATTCAGGCAGTATTACTGTTTGAGCAATTTCAAAGCTACCTTTGGTTAAGCATCTATTAAATGCCAGGAATGGCCTCAGGTACCTTTGGGCAATTATTTCATTTTTGTTCCTATAATAGCTAGCATTGATTAATCTCTTAATGTGTGCCAGGTCCTAATGCTAAGCACTCTTTGTACCTAATCCATTTAATCTTGAAAATAATCCTTTGTAGTAGTTACTCTCACTAGTTCCAGGGTGTAGATGAAAACACTGAGGCTTTGAGATAGAATTATGCATTACTTCAATCCACACTTTATTGCATGAACCTGAGACCTTATTTCTGCCTTTGAATGACGCATAGATGGTGGTTTGAAAGGTAAAATGAATTGTCCGACGCGCAAGAGCTTGAAGAGTGAGATTCTTAGGATCTTACTCCAGGAGCATCTCTTCCCAAAATGCTCCTTGGAATGCACCGGAAGGTGGGTTTGTGTCTTCCAGTGTATCTCTGCTTTCTCTCCAGTTTTAAATCCGTGTCCCCGTTGTGTTTACTCAGCATCCCTGCCGCGTGGCCAAGGGGCCAGCTTCTGGATACAGGAGGCTGCAGAACTTTCATCAGTCGTCTGAGCCAGAATAAATTGGCAGAAATGTCTGATTTGACTTTTTCTCCCTCTGCAAGGCAGATGCTTTCCTCATTACTGAGAAAGAATGACACTTTATCTCTCTGAGAACTCAGACATTTGAAATAATCGCCGTGCAGTTTCTGATCCTGGCTCTGCTGGGCTGTGGAGGCTGCGGTGGGCCGTGGGCCCTGTCCGTGGTGAGATTAGGTTCAAGCAGTGTCTATTAGAACTTGCAGCCACTCCCCAGAGTGGATTGTTCTATGATTCTGATTTCTCCATATGCAGTTCAAGTTCTCTTAGCTGGCCAGGCTGCCTTCTTAATTGGAGGGGTTGAGTTCGACACAGAAAGGAATGGATAATGAACCCTCACTATCCATTTTTATCTGTCAAAGGCAGAGAATTAAAATAAATTAAACTATGACATTTTGAACTTCCAAATTAACTTAGGTTAGCAAATTCTACTTTGGAGAAAGAATTGTGAGCAAAAAGCAGTTCAAAATCATGGTCCGTACTAGTTCACAAGTCCAAATCCAAATCTGGTTGAAGATAGAGTTTTGTGTGTGTGGTGTTTGTTTTTGTTTTTAATTGAATTTATTGGGGTGACATTGGTGAATAAAATTATATAGGCTTCTGGTAGACAATTCTACAATACATCATCTAATAGTGTATTGTGTGTTTACCAACCCAAAATTCAGTTTTGATAGCCTTCAGTAATCTGTATCATTCATGATCTTTTCGGTGGTAAAAGGGACTTTCCTATGTCTCAAAGAAAAGAAACCATAGTAAATATAATCAGATCCCTCCTTCATGGAGAGGCAGCCCCTCCTTTTATTTTTGAATTGTTTTTCTCCAACACCGAGGCATCTCACTATCCTAAGAAACCATGAAAACTTAGACAATTTCAGAACTCTTTTTTTTTCTTATGGTGGCCTAAAAAAGAACATTGCAAATCCTTCGATCATCACACATTTGAAAAAGTCTAAAAATATACTGCTGATCTGCTTTGATAGCAGTGAAAATAAAACGTACCTGAGAGTTAAAGGATTCAACAAGCTTATTTGAATTGCTCTGCTGTCCATGGTCTCGAGATGCATGATTTGGGGGGTTCTGAGCAGACCAAGAAGTGGCTCACGTTTCTCAATGCACCCCCCCCCCTCCCCGGCCTCCCTCTAGATGTGAAATAAGTAATCAGCCCTTTAACTGTAACAAGACACATCATTAGGTATGTTTTGAAGTAAATTCCTAAGCCAACTTTGCCTTGCTGGTAACACTACAGCCCTTTTTGCCCCGAGTCTCATGTACTCTACCACTCCTTGCCTGTGACCATTTGGTGGACTCCAAGTCCTTTACTTCTGCTTTGCTACAACTTGTCATCCTGGGCATGGCCTTGACTTGACTTAATAGCCTAGTAAGGGATTCTCCTTGGGTTTTATCTTGAGATTCAGTCTGCTCGTGAGATGTACCTCCATTATAAGTAGATGCAGCCAGTGAGGGCTGGACCAGACACACTGAACTTCAGACAGGTGGTGTGGTCTCTCCATTTTCAGAATCCCTTTGCAAGATCACATTAGCCTTCCTTCTAATATTCAGGCTGGGGTCAAGGTAAGCTTTTAAATGGCCTTGCTCTGTCTCTAAGCTTTTTGCTTTATGTAGTAGTAACATGCCTCTGTTGGACTCTATTCTTAACAGGTAATTTTATTACTACTATGTTTAGATCTGCGGTTCTCTAAGTCCTTGGGCTTTTTATTCCCCAAAGTGGCACATCCTAACGGGTAACAACAGTCTTATAGCCATAGTGTTTTTTCCACTCAGATTTTTATAAGAAATGGGATCTTATTTTTTCTTATTTAACAAAAATTGAAGAAAGAATTTGGATTTCTTTCAATAGTTCAAATTCAGAAATTTTCTAGTTAACTTTCTAGTTAATTTTTATTTTACCACTCTTTTGTGTGTCTCTTCTTTGTCATCCTGAATATGATGAATATAGTCTATGTTACCAATTCCTAGGCTAAGAAAACCCTACCCAGTATACTTGTTTCACTTTTCTAGCATCAGAACCCTGTGTTTCATGCTTATATATTATGGAACCAGCTTGATTTTCAGCATTAAACATACCATGCCAAAAGGTGAATAAAGGCTCTAAAATAAACTGATCACCCAGCACGATTTTGTCTGCATTCTGCATTTGGCACTTATTCCAAACATAATCTAAACAGGCATAAAATTCAGTTCTTTGGGATTCATTCACCAATCAGAATACTGTAAAAGTTATCTGTAAAAATTCAAGTAAGAGAAATGTAGGTTAACAGAGAGGAGTCTAAGACCAGTCTTTGCATTTCTGTCCTTGGTGCTGAAAAAAATCATAAGGCCGACTGCCTTGACTTAGTAAATGTAATGATGTTACTGTACTTAAATTACTATATATAAGAGATCATGCATTTATCTATTATCATTTAATCCTATTTCCTAGGAAAATCCTAGGAAAATCAATATTATTGATGACATAATGGAAATAGACTGATGCCTACCCAAGAACAGCCCTGACCCATACAACAATCACTAGCTACATGTGGCTATTTAAATTGATTAAAAATAAATAAAATAAAAATTCAGTTTCTTAATCACATTATCCATCTTTAAGATGCTCAAAAGCCACTGGTGGCTGGTTGCTACTATATTAGCACAGTATCTCCAAATATCAGAGAGTTTTATTGGACCCTATTCCTCTGGCATATCATCACTGGAATAGATACACTAATGACCCCCAAATGTATGTGCATCCTAGTCCTTGGAACCTGTGAGTACTGTTATTTTGCATGACAAAAGGGACTTTACATGTGTGGTTAGGTGATGAATATTGACATGGAAGGATCATTTGGTGTAATCTGGATGGGCCTGATATAACCACAAGGATTCTTATAATATGGGGAGGTGGAGGTGTCAGAGTCAGAGTTAGAGGAGATGACGATGTAATGGCAGAAGCTGAGATCGGAGTGATGCTTTTTGAAGGTGGATAAGGGCAATGGATTCAGGTGGCCACTGGAAGCTGAAAAGGACAATGAAACAGATTCTCCCCCAAGAGCCTCCAGAAAGAACCAGCCTGCTAACCCCTTAACTCTATGTCAGTGAAATTGGTTTCAGACTCCTGGCCTTTAGAACTCTAAGAGAATACAACTGTGTTGTTGTAAGCCACTAAGTGTGGTGATTTGTTACAGCACCAACAGGAAACTGATACCATCATCATCAGCATTTCACTAGATTCTTGCAGAGAGTTTGGCTCCTTGTAATTTCACATTCTCCCTTGGGTATTTGAAGAATCAAGCTCTAAGCAATGGTGCCATTTCCATTTGAGATGTTTATTTCTGCCCATGAATGATTTCTTCTCGGTTAATGGAGGCTTAAACAGTATGTCATGAGTTAGCAGTGTCAACAAGCAGTGTTGTGACTGTAAGAGTTACAGGTGAGAAGAGATTATATATTCCTGCTTTCTGCTTTTTTGGACTGGGGTGGTTGTGAATTCCAATTCTAATTTTGAACACCATGTCCTGGTGGGTTGGCAGAGCTGAAAACACAGATGACCATCCTACCAAATTCTTTTAAGTGAATCAGAATCAAAACTCAGAAGGCACAGTTCTTGGAGTACTCTTTCTGCCCTTTCTACCACGGGAGGCTAGTGTGTTATTTTCTAAGCCGATTGTGTGATTGTGGGTGTGATGTGTCAAACTTATTTTCTACTCCCCCAACCTGTTCCTTTCCTCCCAGGCTAGGTTTTGATGGATTTTTTTTTTTCTGAGAAATATTTTTCACCCACTATACACTGCCATCCAAGTTATTTCTCTTTTAAACAACAATAGCCCAGATACCATAATGGTTATAAAAATATATATTGAACACTTATTTTGTTTTAAGTATGGTAATAAGAAATGTATAGCATTTCTGATTTAGTCCATACATAACCCTGTAAGGGTATACTATTAGTATCCCCATTGGATAGAGAGGAACCAAAGCACAAAGAGGTTAGGCTGCTTACTCAAGGTCATGCATCTAGTAAGAGGAAGAACCAGACTGGACACAAGACCTGCTGACTCTGGAGATGGCTTGCATTTTAGAACTCTTCAAAAGGTTTCCCATCCTAGACTCTAGGACCCTTAATGTCAGGAATCATGCTAACTTTTTAAACATGTTGTCCTGTTCTCTCAAAGGGCCTATACCATTTCTTGGAAAACCAGCAGAAACTCATTGAAATTGCTCATTTAAATTTATTTTTCAATGATTATTTAGATGATCAATAGGGGCTTCCATACAGAAGGGAGACCAGTAAGGAGGACATCCCCAAGAAATTCTATAAAACTTGCTGTAGCAGGAAGACACCAGGCTTGATTCACATTCTGTCTGTCACTCTTATTAGCAGTGTGGCAGGGAACAAGTTATAACTTCATTTGAACCTCAGTTTTCTCATCTATTAAATGGGGATAGTAATATCTACCTCAGAGTCCTTGAGAGGATTTAAGAAGATCATGGGTAAAAATCACTTAGGGTATATAAAGGGCTTCATAATGAGTCCCCATGATGATCATCATCATCATCTTTTTTCTCTACCACCCCATAACATGTACTCAAAATCTTATAGCATTTAAAGTGTAAAGTAGACCTTGATTTGCTTAAATGTATTTGTATACCAACAATGTAATCCTTATGAAGTTTCCTTTTTAACTTGACCACTTCAGCATTCTCATGGAAAAGACTCCAGAACACAAAAACAAGTTATTTTATATAATTGCTCCAAATATAGTTTGGAGGTGAATGGATGTTCATTCAAATTCTATTAAAATAAAATTTTTAATCAGTTCTTTCACACTGGTCACAGGAAAGAATGCAAAAGTTAAGATTAGAGCCTTTAGTGTCCTTATTGATGCAAAGAAGCAGTCTTGAGAGTGGGCCCTCCCATCTCTGCCCCTGCTCAGTCATTTCTCTCATGGATGACTGCTGTCATTTTCCTCTTCATCATTTTCTCTCTCCAGTGCATTGGCTATTTTGTGGCCAGAGTGGTCTTTCTATAACACAAATCTGACCATACCATTCCCATTCCTGGAACTCTTTAATGACCTCCCATTATTTAAGTATCAAATCCAGACTCCTTTGTGTGGCCTTCTTCATATATTCTTCTTCATAGGCCTTCAATCTCATTTCTGACTCCAAGTCCTGCCAGGTCCACGTCCCACTGCACATACACTCCAGCCATAGAACCTGCTGCCTGTGTTCTTCAATGCCCTGCAGCTGCTCTTCATGGTTTCCCTCTGCTTTGGATTCTCACCTAACTCACCCCAATGTCTCCTTTAAGACTCATCTCAATCATCACAGCCTTCAAAAAGCATTCAATACACTTTATGTCTCTGAATTGGAAGGCTTTCTTTCTGGCCCCCATAATAATTTGGATGTAAACTTATAAGTCCATGACACTTACTTCGATCATTCATTTTCCTGTATCTCTCCTTATTCATATTTAATCTCCATTTAAGCAAGGACTCTTTTCTCATCCCTGAATGTTTATTTTATACTAATGCAAAAACCAATGCTGATGCTGAGGTGCCAGACACTGATGAAAAATATTTCTCAGTGCCTGAGACAGAGTCCAGGAATATATTGTGAGTGACTGAATGGTTGAATGGACGAATGGATAAAAGCAAGGCATCCTACCACATGTCTGTGAGATTTAAGAAAAAAAAATAAAACAACCTAGTTTCTCTTCCACCAATTCCAATGAATAACCTTGCAGAATAAGATCTAGCTCAGAATGTCGGCTGACGCCTGAAGCATCCTGCATATCGGAGCTTGTTCAAGGGCTCCTCCCTGACCTCACACGCAGCGAGTGTCTGAGCTCTGTAGGCTATTTGTAGATTTTATTTCATCTTTGAAGAAAGCTGCCCAGTATAAATATTAGTCAGTTGATTTCACTCACCATTAAAACAAGCTTTTAAAAGCCTTTTACCTCTCCTGTCCCCAAATAGGTACTTTAGACAGATTCTCAGAGCCTTGGGAGCTTAGTTGGATTTGATAAAGTGAAAGTTATGTTCTATTCTGAAGCGACCTTCTGTGAAGGCTGCCTTGGGGTTGATGCTGAAATTGTACAGAAAGGGTCAGGTAAAGTGAAGAATTTTAACACCACAACGATTGGGTGAGGGGTGGTGTGGGCATCAAGCTTTCCTCTGCTGGATTCATGTCCATGAAGCTTTTTCTAAAGATATTTTGCCTTTGGTGGCAAGATGGTAGGTTGGTATTGAGAAGGAACAGGGACTTCAAATGCCAACGGTCAAAGTTCAACCCCAGCTCTGCCCATTCATTAGTCAATGATCAACACATATCCAACCCAGCTCTGTGACCCAAGAACCAATGGGCATCTCCAGCACTGCCCAACAGAAATATAATGAGGGCCACGATCTGAGCCACATAGGTAGGTTTAAAAACAATTGCTGGTGTTCACATTAAACAAAGTAAAAAGAAACAGGTGAATTTAATCTCAAGATTTTATTCAACTCAATATATCCAAACTATCATTTCAGCACGTGATCAAAGAAGATATTTTACATTCTTTTCCTGGTAATACATCTCTAAAATACAGTGTGCATTTTACACATACATACAACACACCTTGTTTCAGACTAGCCACATTTCAACCACTCAGTGACCAACTGGCTACTGGCCGCCACTTTAGGACAGCCCAGAGTGGAACCACAGTGCCTGGACAGATATTGGAAGCTCTTAAACTTCTCCCACTGGGATTACAAAGTCTGCTTCACAGAGGTAGAATGAGTTTGCATTGCATTAAAATTGGCATGTGCCCCAACTTCCTCTTCTTGTAAAGAATGGAATAAGAGGACAAGATATTACATCATTCTTAGCTGGTTTGCTGGGAGGTTTTATTTCTATCCCTGGGCCCTAAATTCCATGAGGTAAGGAGTGACTTTGCTTAACCCCGTGTCTCCAGTGATTAGCACATAGTAGGTATATCATTTTCTTGGGGCTGCCATAACAAAGTACCCAAACTGGATGGTTTAAATGACATAACTGTATTGGCTCAGAGTTCTGGAGGCCAGAAGTCTAAGACCAAGGTGATGGTTCCCTCTGAGAGCCATGAGGATGAATCTCTTCCATGCCTTTCTCCTACCTTCTGATGTTTGCTGACAATCTTTGACGTTCCCTGGTGGTCAAAGCATTACCCAATCTCTGTCTTTATCTTCACATGGTGTTCTTGCTTGCATGTTTGTGTTCATACTTCCCCTTTTTATAAGAACAGCCACATTGGGTTTGGGGGCCCAACTTACTCTAGTATGACCTCCCTTTTACTTAACCAATTACGTTTGGAATTACTCCATTCCCAAGGAAGGTCACATTTGAATTTGAGGGGTGGGACACAACTCAACCTGTAACAGTAGATGTCCAATAAACTCAAGTCAGATATACGAGTCAGTAATACTTGATTGTAAAGACAATTTTTAGTTTTGTCCGAGTGGGTTCCAAGAATCTTCCATTCTGTCTGAAAAAGATAGGCATGTTAACAGTCCAATAAGAAACTAGTTAGTAAAGAGGATAAGTGCTGCCAATGGGCACATACTTGCTGAAAAAAAACAACACAGGCTGCATTATCACATTTGAAAGTATATTAAGGCTATTCTTTGCAGGCCTTTTGAATTAAACTTACTTACCTTGCATCAGCCTCAGTTTTCTTAGCTGTAGCTTCCCTGGAGTTGTTTGGATAAATTAACTTGAATCTCTTAAGTGACCACACAATTTATATGGCTAGGCTTCCACACTATTAATATTGGAATAAAATGTCTCGCCACTAGGCTAGTTCTCTCATGTACAATTAAGGCAGAGTTCTCCCATATTTCTGAGAACCCACTGCCTTGCTTGGATCCAGTGTGACATTTCACAAAAACTCTTCTTTTCTTTTCTTTTTTTTTCAGTGATTCTGACCCTGCTCTAATCCAAACTGTGTGACCCTCTCAGGCAGTTCAGCATTCACTCAGGAATCTTCCTGAAAATCTCACATATTTTGAGCTATAGAAAAAAATAATGCTTACTCACTGATGCAACATAAGTGAAGAAGTCAAGGTTCTCCAGGCCCGAGTGGTACTTTAGTTGAGGACCAGGGACTCAGAAACCCTTACGTTGAGACAGGGCCAGTTATAAACTTGGCTCTTCACTTAGGAAGATAGAGCGCTTTGGTTTCAATCAATCCCTCTGGACTTAATTGTTTTTAAGTAACAACTTCAATAATGGCATGCTTATCCTTAGTTGGGATATATTGAATTTGTAAGGCCAATAAAAGTTTATTTTTCCTTTGTTCTGACAAGAAGAATTTCAATTGTCATAATCACACTTGTTTTTCTTATTCTCCATGTAAACATTTATAAAATAGGGATGTAGGAAACCCAGAAACTCTTCATATAATCAAGGCTATTTATACAGCTAGACTTGTGGGGTCATATGAATGGAAAACTTAGGAAGCATTAGGATGCATTGGAAGTATAACTAGAGTTCAAATCCCAGCTAGAACTTTTATGGCCTTGTCTTTCATGGTGCCTTGAGCATGTCATTGGGTTTACCTGGGCCTCAGCTATCTCATTGTTTAAAAGTGTATGAATGGTGCCCATCCTACTTACCTTCCAACATGGTATGTGTGACTCAAACAGATAATGTGTAAGTGTCCTAGTAACTTTTATATCCTACCTTTGGCTAAGCTATTGTGATGGTGATGAGAAGGGTAATGAGCCTTTATTCTATTGATTTACCTAAATTGACCAACTATTTTCTGTTTATTTCTTCAGTTTCAAGCATTTGAGTTACTTCAAGGGGAAAGGGAATGTCAAGGGTGCAGCTTAAATGATCAGATCCCTCTCTTACATTTCCTCTTTCTTCCCTTGACTAGTTTCATCCTGGTCTCCAGCATCGTTGGATTTACTCTTTGATTTACCCCAAATGTTTTTGAGCATCCACACTCTGTACACCATTCTAATCGTGCCAGGAATCTGGTGCCAAGTCTCTGCCCTCAAGGGCCGTTCCATCCAGCAGCCTCCAGGTCCCTATTTCAGTTCTTTCTCTGTTTTGTACAGGCCCTATGGCTCTGAAAATAGCCTCACCACTTTTTTTATTTTACTTCTTTTTCATTGATTCTGCCATCCTGAGTATGAGATATTCCTCCTACGGCAACAGTACAACTGGCTTTTCCATATATTGTTTTGTCAACTTGTTTCATATCACCTGTTTATTTCCTGCTCACCCTTCAACTCTCAGTTTAGACATCAGTTCTTCTGGAAAGCCCTTCTCCATAAACAGTAGGGGATAGATGAGCCCCTTTTGCTCCTTCCATTTCTCTTCTCATGGCACATATCCATTGGACTGTAAATTCCTGCTCTAGCCTGTGACCCCTGCCATCTGTAGCTACAGAGCTACCTGGGCTTCATCTATTCTCAGCACCATGGTAGCCACTGAACCTAGCCCAGTACCTGCCCTCCAGAAGATGCCCAATCCTTAACTGCTGAAATAATTGCATGAATACCAAGCTCTTGTCTACCTGAATAGCTCATTGCCCTTGCTTTCTGGCAATCTCTCCTAATTTCATTTTCTCCAAGTCCAAGTATCATTTATTTTATGACAGCCTTTTTTGTTTGTTTGTTTTGTTTTGCAGTTGGCAAACTATTAGAGGCTAAAACTTATAACACACAATGGAAGACAAGGTCATACTTTATTATCTTTGCCTGTTGCCATAACCAGATTAGACATCTTTCTACAAGTGAGGTGAATGCAAGCCAACAGATATTTATCATGTCAAACATCTGATTAGAAACTATAGCAGAAAAAAGAAAGCAATACTAACGATGAAACTTCCAGTACCTGCCCTTGAGGAGTTTGCCAGCTCCCAAGAAGCCTATGGTAATCATGTGAGGAAACTGGATAACTGAAAATACACTCAATGTTTGCTTCTGTAAATTCGTAATACAGATGTTGGGGTCATTTCTGTATCTATACTGTGCCATGTGTCCTCAAGGCCGTGGGGTTGGTCCAGCTGTGTTTAGGCATCCAGCTTTGAGAAGGGACTGAAGAAGAAGAAAAATAAATGTTGATGGATGGCACTGGAACATAAACTTTCCTGATGGGTAGAAAACTCCATTTTCATAATGCAGTATGAGAGGAAATGCCTCTGAATCCATCTATGTACAAGACAATGGTATCCACCCCTTGCACAAATATGTATCTTTAAAGTTTATTTTCCCCTTTGCTAGAACATTTCATTATCTGTATCATTCCATGGGGAGAATCTATGATTCTTCCTAGCAGTGTGATTTAATGCTCCCAATTTTTAAAATCTAGTGACAGACCCTTGGTGACACTTAGTGGGATGCTGTACTCAGCAACATCCACAGGGAAGCTGGTATCTCTCTAGGCTACTTGGTGTCATCTATATGCATAGTGACCTCCTCTCTTACAAAGAAAGTTGTCTCATATTAAATCTATCAATTTCCTATTTTGGAAGCAGGAAGAGAATCCTCTGGATAGCTGTGATGAAATAGGTAACACAGTGATATTATCCCAAATCATATCTGCAGGGTAACTATAAACACGCTATTTAAGGGAACAGAATCCATTCTTTTCCTTTTGTGGATCTGGCTAAATGAGGTAGTATTAGCAATGTTGCAAGTCATTGGAATTCGTCTCCAATATAAATTTGACATTGATGTTACCCCTGGTGGTGGTGGTGGTGGTGGTGAGAATATTTTTCGCTTCTTTAGTCTTTGAAAGGAGATAGATTATAAAAGTGAAAGTCTGCTCAAGATTGAAGGTTTCCTCCATACCCAGAAAGTGAAATATATCTCCTTACTGAAATATAACTAAAAATGCATGTATCTGCTCTTTCCCTTATGACAACAGCTTTTGCTAATCAATCTGTTTGCTTGGTCAATCATCTGCTAATGCATCTACCCTCCTTTCCACAATCCTACGTATGGGACAGTGGTGGGCAGCTCCCACTGTCACTCAGGGATTGATGGCAATGGCCAGGTTGTGATGGTGTCGATAGCAATAGACTCACAACAGCTCAACTTTTACAGCCCGAACTCCTCATGGTGTTCACAGCAATGTTGAAGAGTGGTCACACCAGGTCAATTTATGGTTTTGACAATAAACTATAGTAATTCAAGAGGTTACCATTTGGGGAACTAGAGTGAAGGGTATCATGAACTTCCTCTAAATTATTTTCAACTTCCTGCTTTGGGGTCAGCATTGGATTGGCACAAATGTGAGGTTCATCTTACATAATTAGGGTGACTTCAGATTATCTTCTTATTTTTTCAAAACCTCCCATCTATAAAATGACAATAATGATTGTGTTCCCATTGTGGCGTGGACACCATTGATAGAGTTACAATTATAGAACATTTAGGGCAGTGGAAAGCACATGTTGAGAGTCCTTTTGATTATATTACTGTTGTTATAAATAATGTTGTAATCACCACCATCATCATTAACACCCTTTAGATTCTGGATTTTGAGTAGCATGAACAAGACCTCAAACCTGTAACTTTGGCTAGAATACTTCGGAGATTTGTCAGAAGGTATTTTGTGATTGAATTGTTCCACTGTAACCCTTACAGATATCACCCTTCATCTTAGCCAACAAAGAGGTCAGTCACAGCTGGCTTGAAAGGACCTCAGCTTTGGAGAAAGAGCTGGGTTTGAAGTCTACATCTTTCACTTACTAGCTTCAATACCTCTTACTTCCTATTCTGGGAAATGAGAGTGTGATAAAAATAAGTTCATTGAAAATATAAAAATATAAATTTATAAAGAATAATACATATAAAATCTAACTTTATCCCTACAGGAACTGTATATATAGTGACTTGCATTGGCTGATGCTTAGAATGAACTCAATTCATATCAACTTCTCTGGTTGTTACTTTTTATTACTAACAGGAAATAACGAGTTATTAATAGCAACTTCACATGCATATAGGTGGAGCCCTATCTGCATGACCTTCCAACAAAAAAACCCTTAGGTACAACATTGGGATATTCCAATGGGAGAGGGGCTTTTTTCAACAGTGCAGAGTAACATTTAATGGTCTGGAGCTTATTTCTCAGTGCTCTGAGGTACTGGGTGAGTCAGGGCATTTTTTGATAACAATAGGGATAAAGATATTAGCTTGGGGATTTATTTTTCATTCAAGAAAACATTTTGATATTGTGTGTGTGTGTGTGTGTGTGTGTGTGTGTGTGTGTGTGTGTGTGTGTTTGTGCCACTCTTTGAAATACCTGAGGCAACAGTGCTGAGAAAAATAGGTGAGGTTTCTGTCCTCTTAGAGTTTACAGTCTAGTTGGAGACAGATATCAAAATACACTGAGTGGCCAGATTATTATGATCTCTGAACACATAATAATCTGGCCACTCAATGTATATCCTATATAATAAAAGGCTTATATGCAAATTGTCCCCTCGACCAGGAGTTCAACCAGCAGTCAGGCCAGCCAACCGCCCATGTTCCCTCACCCTGGCCAGGTTTGCCGGACCCCACCCATGCACGAATTCATGCACCGGGCCTCATATATACTGAATGGCCAGATTATTATGCGTTCAGAGATCATAATAATCTGGCCACTCAGTGTATATGTAATGTAAAAATATATAAAATGTCAAAATCGAATGGTGTATAAGGTTAAACTTCAATGAACTTTTTAAAGGGTAAGTCAGGGCCCTCTGAGCCCTGGAGATGGTATAAGCAAGACGAGAAAACCCATCTTCTTAAGTTCCTGGTCCCGTTGTGGGAACTTCACTTACTCCGGAGGCTCCTAATTTTTTCAGAGACATGCACATTTATTTCCCTTTGGAAATATCACCTCATAAGCAACCACATCAAGGCTCCAGACTTGCACAAAGTGCCATAAATATTTGATAGTCACTAACTTTTAAGGAGTTGAGAAAAGCAGCCTCTACATTGCCTTCTGTGATCCAAATGGAAAGTCAGGATGGAACATTTTGCAAACATGACACCTCGTCATTGCGAGCCTGCCACCCACTCGGTTTGTGTTTCTGGGGCTGGTGTTTGTCAGCCACAGCAAGATGGCTTCTGGCCTCTCTCTCTGCTTCCCTGTCAGGGCCGGGAAAGTGAAAGGAGACAAATTGCTTTCACTTGAATCTGTGACATGGATTCTTATTATCTTTGCAGTTTGTTTGTTTTTGTGAATTATGGCCTCAGAGCAATCTCAGAGTTCTTTGTTCCAGACATGCTTTTCTGTAAGCCGGTGTAGTTAGGAAACAAAGGTTGGTGTGTTCACCTAATTGAGGTCAGATATGACCTTATCTACAACTATTTCAGAATGTACAGTTTAGGAGTCTGATGGATTTGGGTGTGAAGAAGCAACTCTACCTCCCTTGGAAAGGGAATGACAATATGAACCACATTGGGTTCTTGGTAATTGAAGTAATGTAGATAAAACTGCTTTTTTGGTTTTTGTATCCTCAGTGCTTAGAGCAATGACTGGTGCAAAGTTAGTACTCAAGGAAAGTTTTCTTATCACAATCACCATCATCATCTCCATCTTCATCATCACCACCACCACCATCATCTTTATCAGCCTTATCATATTCATCTTTATCATCATCCTTAACCACTGTCATCCTCTCCATCTTCATATCATCATCATGATCATCTCCATCTTCATCTTAGTATGGATTCAGTGACAGGAATATTTTGATAAGACCAAACTAGGTTCAATTTCTGGTTCTGCTACTTAACTAAGTTAAGAGCTCCCATCGTGAAAAAATATGTCTTCGCTTATTTGGGAGTTCAGTTTTTGTATCTTTAATATCTGCCTCACAGGGGTGGTTGTAAGAACTAAAGTGCCTACCCCAGCAGCTGGCAGACGGGAAATGAGAAGTCAACACACTTTAGTGAGCTAGAAGGGGACTGATTTAATCCCCACAGCAGGATATATGCCCTCCTAGGGCTTCCTGGATTACAAAACACATTTCTGTAGATTTTCTCGCAAAACCATCATAAGAGACTCATTGGGAAGAAAAATATGTATTACTATTTATATTAATAAATGAGGAAACTGAGGCACACTGAAGTTGAATAACTTGCCAATTGCTCTGCCATTATGCTTGACTTCCCAACATTTGACTTTGATTCCATAGTCACAGTGCTGATAAAAAATACGATAATATCAAGTACCGGCATTGCCTAGCATCGTATTTTTAATTTTATTTCTTTTACTGCAATCCATAAAAGATGCTACATTGCAACCCAATTCACCCACATAAAAGTTTCATGAAATAACTCTTAACTGTTTTCTTCTCTTTTCAGTGTAGTCTAGTTTATTTCATTTTTAAAATGTTGGCGTGATCACCCCCTACATAGGTTTTATATCTCAAGGTATCACGCCTACAGTTTGAAAAGTACAGAAAAATTTCCCCAACTTTTCATCAGGACTGTGTATCAGAATGACCTCAGGCAGTTTTACACAGAGCCTGGACCCCACTCTCAGAGTTTAAACCAGTGGGACTGGGGTGGAGTCCTGGTATCTGATTATTTTTCATGAGACTGCCCCACATGATCTGATGGTCCATTGGCTAAGGACCAATGTCCCCTTGCTTCTCTGATTGTTTCCACCTGAAACGTTCTTCTCTATTTAGTGGGTGTTACTGGTTTTTGGAGGGGGGATGTTGATTTGTTTTAGTATTTTCTCTATTACTCCCCGGAATATCCTTCAACAGGGAATTTTTCTGTCTTGGTCTGTCCTTGCTTTTCTAGGAAACAGCGAGACCCCTATACTTTGGTTGAAGGACAGAAGTTTGACTTTTTAGTTGTCAGTAAGGAGAGGAAAAAAGCTTACAGCTCATGAGAGTGACCGCTGAGTCCACGTGTGCGGCTGGGGTCGGGGAG
Source organism: Corynorhinus townsendii (assembly GCA_026230045.1). Classification (NCBI taxonomy): domain Eukaryota; kingdom Metazoa; phylum Chordata; class Mammalia; order Chiroptera; family Vespertilionidae; genus Corynorhinus; species Corynorhinus townsendii. The sequence continues at coordinate 70,850,185 of JAPDVU010000009.1, forward strand.
GGAAAGGCTGAGGTCTTCTGAGGTTACGCAGCTCTGAGAGGACCCGGCACATCCCTGTGGGGGACCTGAAACAGTGCTTATTTCATGCTGCCTGAGCTGTATCCCCAGAGCATGATTGAAAATGGAGGCGCGAGGATGTCACAAATACCATTTATCCAGATTTTCTTTCCAACCCTGGGGAACTGGAATTTTTTTAAAAAATCACCCAAGAATTACCTGAACTACTTCCACCAACAGACCAGCAGGAAAGTTCAATTCTTCCAGGCAGCCTCCTCTGCCCTCCTTGCTCCTCTGTTACACAATTTAATTACAAGTTTAATCACTTTGGAAACCCCATCCATCCCCTCCAGGGTAGCAAGAGTTCTCCTTCCCCAGCGAGGCATCTCAGCGATAAGCACCTGTCCACGGGAAGGGGGGTGGGACTCTCAAAACCTCTCCCTCGACGAGCAAGTAAGACACGACCAAATAAAAACTGAAATTGTTTTGACATTTCACTCTGGTTGTTGTACTTTTAATAATAAAGAAAGGACAGAGTATTTGTAGCCATAAATGAAGAGGCAGCATTTGGCATTGAGATCGCCGGGGATTATTTTTGCACAGGGTTTTATTTTTGCTCATTGGGAGAGAAGAAAACAATGAGCGAGGAAGAGATAAACGTTCAAGAACAGGAGAAAGCAAGACCCCTATGTGTCTCCTTCATGGCATTCATCAGCCCTGGGGCTTGGTGGCCAGTGTGGGCTCCTTTCCTAAGAGCCCGCTGCACCTCTTGACTGCATATCCCATAGGGATCCAGATGGTCTTGGCCTTGGCCCACCATCCTATTGTCTGTGATGAATGCATCTGCATATACAGTGATGCTATAAACCAGGCCCCTGTGTCTGTTTTGCTGTGAGTTGATTTTGACCCTCACTATCACCCCGTGAAGTCACTCATCATTATTCACATTAAACAGAAGCAAAAACTGGAGCCCGGTGTATTGCAACAACTTGCCTCGGTCACACAGTTGATTTGCAAAGGAGCGGGGTCTCCAAGTCTTCCCAGCGATTGCCAGTTACAGTATGTGAAGATCACTTTACGATTAATCGTGCAGTTCGGTTACAAATTCAGGCCCAATGATCTCACGGAATTTTTTAAAATTTACCCCTAACCATCCTTCTATCTCTTTGAGCTCTTTCTTCATCCTTCCTCTGTCTTCCCGTACTACCCCGCCATCCCCACTCTTAAAAATCTGAAGCAAAATAGCATAGTAGCAAGCTCCCCCAGTGGATTTCTTAACTTTGCATGCCATATATTTAGTTTAGTAATGAAAAATTCCAGCTCCAGGCAATGCATAGGCTTGCATTTCTAATGTTTTTTAAACAGCTATTAATGTAGTCGAGTGCCGTGTGGTGAGGTGTGTGTGTACGTGTGTATTTTTTTCCTCCTCCACTCTATAATCATCTGCTCAGTGTGCACTCTGAAACTGAGCAGGAGCCGGAGGAGGAGCGAGCTGTGATTGATGGGCCAGGCCTCGCTGGCGGAAAGAGTCCCATCTGGGGTTGGTTTGGGGAGCAGTCAGATGTTGAGGGGGAGGTCAGCCAGGAGGCTTCAGCTCCCCCTCCCGCAACACCCCAGCCATCCACACGTTGCACAGCGCACACACCCTGGCTCGTAGCTGAGGCTTGCTTTGAGCAGATGCTCTGTGTGTGGGTCTAGGACAGCTGCTAAGTTTATGGAGGAGAAAGCAAGCAGGATGGTGCAGCAGGTATTTTTTTCCCATTCTATTTTCCACTCGCCATTGTAATTTGAATTAAGCTGCAGTCTCTCCTTGTGGTGGAGTCTCTGTTGCTCTGTGCCATGTATATTCTGCTCCTTGAATCACGCCGGGGAGAGGAGAGGATTTCAGCCAAGAGTGTGTGTATGTCGGCTTTCTGCTTGATGTGTGGAACTGAGCTGGTCTTGGAACTAGCAGGTTAATAGTGTAATTTTGCATTTTCCTTCTTTGTTGCAATGCCCGGGGGGCAAGAGGCAATTTACTTCTCTCATTTGGGCACTGGAGGTTTTTTCTGAATAGGCGAGATTTCTTGCCAGAGAAGTAGAACAGATCAGCCACTAAACTAAAGGAAAACAAACTGTCAGCCCGTTTGGAGACTGTGGGCAACCAAGAATGCATAGTTCCCTCCAGTGAGTCTGAGTTGCTGGGGGGGGTGGGGCGGGTGGGTCCCATGGTGGAGTAGCTGCTTTCTGTGGCTGTGTGGACAGATCAAGGAGCTGCTTCAATGGGGCTGGACAATCCCCATGCATGTCTTCATTATAAGGTCTGAGTTTAGGCCAGAAGAGGGTTTTCAGGGCAAGATTCGGACTGAAATCAAAATATTCCAGGAGCAAAAGAGGAGAAGATGCTCAGGAAGTGTCACTATGAAAGCTGGGGAAACACACATGCACACATGCACACACACATCCTTGATTATTTTAAAGTCTACTCGGCAGCTATGAAAACAGCCACTTTCCCCCTCAGTGACAGTCTGGCAGTCACATTGCAAAGAATAACCCATTTCGTGCCCTGCCCAGTAAAGATTGTTTCTCAGTTGAAATGTGGTTTGCATTAGATGTTGAGCCAAAATATTTTGCCAAGTCAAATGGGCTGCCACCCTTTGTTCTCTTATTAGCTTTCCAAAACAACTCTTTTCAACCATCCAGGACAATGAATGGGAGAAGAGAGATATCTGGGGGTTGTGTGGGGGGGGGGGGGGGGCGGGGAGCGGGGATGTGAGGGGAATCCTCTCATTTTCTGACTCTGTCTTCTGGGCGCACCTTGGAGAGAAGATTAAGGATGAAGGATGTTTAGGTGACCAAAGAGTTTCTCCATGCGTTTAAGGAAAGGCTCGCTGAACGTCTGGGTGCAGCCGAGTTGACACGCTATGCTAATAGATAGATTACGGTGTTTGTCTTAAAATAGCAATAATATCCTGGCTATTTCATGCTTCAGTAAAATATTTAAATTGAAACAGCATTTTTTTTTTTTTTTTTTGCTTTGGTGAACCAGACTTGGTTGCATGTTAATATCAATTTGCTCTCAGTAACTGGATGTCCCACATCACGGGGTCCTTGCTGAGTTGCTCTAATTGAGGTTTGGTGTGTGAGGACAAGGAAGTTTCCCCTACATTTATCCTAAATGATGTTCTTCCCTTCAAGCTTCTACCTAGCTCTTCAGGAGCATTATCGGATTTAAAAATATCAGGCCTTGGCCCTCCCCCCACCCCCACCTTTTGTGTATTTAGCAGCAACACAAGAAAGTTCAGGCACCGAAAATTAGATGTTAGGTTTGCAAAATCTCTTGAAGCACTTGGTCGATGATGTGGGGGGAAACGTGCAAATCAGAGTTACTCTCCCGGTCAACTCAGAACACCCACCAGCACCTTGACTCTGTACATGCCCAAATCTCTGTCACGGGTTCCCTTATTTAGGGGGAGGTGGGAGTTTGGCCTTGGAGGAGAAGAAAGAAGGCGATTTCTGCAAATGAGGGAATGTCTAGCCAGAATGCTCCAAATAATTCTGCCCATCACTGTCTCCTACACGAAGTTGGCTTCAGCTTTTGACCTATGCACGGGCCCAAGATTCACCTTGAACTGGAGTGGAAAAGGTCCCCTTAATGTGAATGTCAGACCATTCATTCCACACTAAGAATCTAGCAGCATCACTAGGGAGGAGACAAAGGCACCTCTGAAGCCATTTGAAGGTGAAAAGCAATCCTATGGGAAGTACAATGATCTTAATTAAATATTAGCTGTAATTAGCCTGAAGTGCAAAGGGTAGGAATATGAATTAGGATCTCTCTGGAACTGCTGTCAGTGTTAATAAGTAACTATGGGGGGTCCCGCCAACATCTGTTGGGCACCAGGAACAGGAGTGCATTCAGAGCCCTGTGTACCCGAATGTGCCTGCAGGTTCCTCGGTGACCGCAGTCACACTTCCTTGCACTCAGCGCCCTGGGTGTACCAAGCCACCAGTTTGGTAAAGGTGGGTGGCTTGTCCCGGCTCCAGTGGTGCCCCTGCTGGTCCTTGCTTTTCCTAGGGTGGCCTCAGAGCCTTTTGAAGCAAGACCTCGGGCCTGAGATGGCAGAGTTATCCAAGCTGGAGCTCTAACACTCGCCAAGGGTTAATACCCTAGTCTGGCTGATGGAACACTGACACCTTTTTTTTTTAATCCTCACCTAAGGACATTTTCCATTGATTTTTTTTTAGAGAGAGTGGTAGGAAGGGGGAGAGAAACATCAATGTAAGAGACACATTGATTGGTTGCCTCCTGCACACACTCAGACTGGGGCCTGGGATCGAGCCTACAACTGAGATACGTGCCCTTGATGGGAATCGAACCCAGGACACTTCAGTCCACAGGCTGATGCTCTATCTACTGAGCAAACCAGCCAGTGCAATGCTAGTGCCTTTGCATCAAATACCCCAGCACCACGTCACCGGGTGGAAACAGGTCTTGAGGCCACTGTTTCCGTGTGGAAACAGTGGTTGTGTCTGTGAGAGACAGGTTTGCTTATTTAAAAATGGGAACAAACCTCCCCACCAGGTGAGAGTCCTGCCACATGAGAGGCACCTGGGCGCCAGATAACATGAGCTCTGGCTCAGCTCCTGGCTTCCCAAAGAGCTACCTGTGGCTCTGGCCTTGTGGACTCCTTTACCAGTTTTGGGCCCCAATCTACGTAACATTAGAATCAAGTGGGGTTAGAGATGCATTGCACACCGGGCAGGGAGTCTAGACCTCTGCACGATTAACATTCAAGGCCAGAGCCCAGGAATCCTCAGAAGCAGGGCTGGCCTGTGTGATGTAGGGCGTTGGCAACACCCATGGTCTCCACACACTTGATCCCAGTAAAAGCCCTCCTCCCAAGTTGTGACAACCAAAAATGTCTCGGGTCATTACCTAATGTCCCCTGGGGATCCGTTTCCTCTGTTTAATCACTGATGGGAAGTGCCCAGCGAGGTGCGCGGCACCCATAGGCCTGAAGGGAGGTGGCCCTGGGCTTGTGTTCTGCCAACACCGCTGAAGTGAGGGGATGCCTTACTGATGGAGCACTGGAGCCCGAGGCCATCTCAGATCTTCCCCTTCCACTCATGCTGGGTTTCAGGCCTACATGTGTGCACGCGCATTGACAATTCAGAGAGCCCCTAATGTAAAGCAAATTCAGAAAAAGATCCCCACTCACCCTTTTGCTCCATCCTCAGCACTGAGGATCTCCAAGTTTAGCTGAGCCTCCCCTCTTTGGTTCAGAGAGAATGCACTCCTTTCTCTCCCTGCTTTATCGCCAGCTTTATTTCCTGCCCTATTGATGCAAAGCTGGCTTCTGAATTAGCATGGGCTATTTAATGATACTCTGCCACAGAGAGTAGGACACCTTTTGTGTAAAGGGCCAGATAGTTAAATAGTTTAAGCATTGGGGGCCATTGGGTGTCTCTCCAAACTATGCAAGTCTGCCATCGTAGCACAGTGAATGTGGCTGTGTCCCAGTAAAACTTTATTAACAAAAACAAGTAGTGGGCCAGACTGGAGATGGAATGAAAACCTGACACAGTCTTCTGCCACGGGATGTTCACAGACAAGCAGCCAATGACAGGACTTGGGATTATGTTAAAAGTGGCCACAAGCTGCAGTGAGATATAGAAAGCAGGCAAGTGGTGTGGCTTAAGTGTCAAGGAAGGCTTGCTGGAGGAGAGCTCTCTTGATCTGGGACCTGAAGGATGAATAGAGAGTAGCCAGGCTAGGGAGCAGTGGGGGGTGGGGACTTTCCATGCAGAGGAAGTGTGAAGGGGAGGAGTTGATGGTGGTGGGAGGATGGGGCGATCACAAGCTTCCTGAGGGCAGGCCCTTCTTTCTCCAAAACAGAGAGAGCTCAGATCCCAGCAGAGAGCCCACACATCTTGTTGGGGCCTGTGGGACTGGGTCACTGTTCCTGAGCTTGCTCTGCAGTGAGGAAAGGCCACTCAGGCAGGATTCCCTCCCATGATATTGTGTTTTCTGCTGGAGGTGGTGGAGAAACCTTTGTCCTTAGGGACCGTCTCTCGCTATCATTGCTCCTGCCATCATTGTATGCTCCCTAGGAGGCCTCACCTGGGGTTCTCACAAGCCTTTCTTTCAATTCAGAGATGAGCCTGGCAGAAGGCAGGGCAGGCACAGTGGTGGGATCTGTCCCTGTGCATTTCTCTTTGGAGGGTTCTCGGGTCCAATAGTTTCTGGGGCTTCTGCTCGCCCAGAAAGAAGCAGCATCCATTTGGAATGTCTGTTCCCTGCACAGCTGGGCAGAAGAAAAGGATGCTTGTGGGCCCATAAGCAGCAGAAGATTTTTTTCAGGAGGGATTTCTAATCAAGGCCCTTTAGTTTGCAAGTAACAGAAAAAGTAGCTTAAACAAAATAAGACCTTGACCGATTCACATGACTAAAGCATTACTAACTGCAGGTAAAGCTGGATCCAAGATCTCCGATGATCTCACCGGGACTCAGTTTATCTGTTTATCAATTTCTGGGCTCGCTCTCCTCTAGGTTGATTCAGCTTTAGGCAGTCCCTCTTCAAGGGGTGGTTCTTGGCAGCTCAGGCTTACATTATGTTTAGAGTTGCCAATGACCACTGAAAGAGGACTTCCTCCCAAAACCTCAGCAAAGTCTCAGGCGCCTCATTAGAATTACAAGGATTTAACTCGCTGACTGGTTTAGATAGATGGGCATGAAGACACATCCTGGTAACTGTGAGAGTGGAACGCTTTTTTAAATTTTTTTATTTTTAAATGATTTCAGAGAGGAAGGGAGAGGGAAAGAGAGATAGAAGCATCAATGATGAGGGAGAATCACTGATCAGCCGCCTCCTACAGGGCCCCCACTGGGGATGCAGCCAACAGCCCCAGCATGTGCCTTGACTGGGAATCAAATCATAACTTTCTGGTTCATAGGTTGATGCTCAACCACTAAGCCACACCCGGGCTGGGCAAGAGAGTGGAACCCATTGATTAGGCAGGCCAGGTCACATGACTCTATCTATGGGTCATGGGAGGCAGGGCTCAGCCATATCTGCACTAGGCTGAGAGGGGAAGGGTCCTCCACACCCCGAAAGGAACAGAGCATTTTTCCTTGAAGAAAAGTGAACACTGAGTGGCAATGACAATGAGTGACCTCGTGTTTGCTAGGGATGGGTAGGGTTAACTTTTCCTGTCACGTATAGCAATTCAGCCACAGCACAGACAGACCCAGCTCAGCCCCAAATGCTGTGGAGACACATTAGAAAGAAGTGGCTGTGCATTTCTGCTGCCCATGGCACAGACATTTGGAACAGTTATGCTGTGGGAGGAAAGGGCCTGATGGGAATGTTTTCACTTGCAAAATGTTTTAAACTTAGCCTAAGCTAAGTCCTCTTCAGCGTGTCATCTTTAACATTCTAATTACAGTCCCCTCTAAACAAATGAGCTGGCTCTGTGTGCTGCCATGAGAATAAACTTCGCTTCCCTCCATGTTCAAATGTCCCAGCTGCACCATGTGGTTTTAACCGAAGAGGTGCTCACATGTTGGTGGAGAGGACAGAGGTAATGGGAGCGATTCTGACATGTTGGCCCTGCTATCATTGTAGGAGGGCCGAAGCCACCTCTAATTGACCACAGACAATGGCAAAGCAGCTCTTTGGTGCTTAATTGCTAGGGTGTTTTCTTCTGTCTCTTTCTGACTATCTGTGCAATCCCATCTCTTGAGACCATGGACAATTCAAACCTCTGGGTTGCAGTTTCTGGTGCTGCGATTGCTGTGGTGTGTGTGTGTTTGTGTGTGTGTGTGTGTGTGTGTGTGTGTGTGTAAGGTAGTAGAGTTATGGGGTGGGGGTGGAGGTGGAGGCGGAGAGAGATAGATGTTTCCTGAAATGGAAGCATTTGAATTCAGGGTGTGTGTGTGTGTGTGTGTGTGTGTGTTTAATTCTTTTCACTTGGCTGTAATTATCACACTGCATGTTTTGCCTAGATCTAAAGGGTGAATTGTTATATAATACTCTGTGCTTATAAAAAATAAGACAGGGGCTGGGGGAGGCATTGACTAACGAGGCTGAGTTAAGTCCAGCACTCTACAGAATTACTTAAAATGGGGCTATTACAGAGGGCCATCTTTGTCCAAATTAGGCCCTGAGTTTTCATTGGAACATCACACACACACACACACACACACACACTGTGGTCATTAACAAGAACCCCCCAAACCTATCATGTGTGCCAAGACACATAAAACTTTGATTAAATTCAAATGCTTAGATGAATTGTCTCTCCTCTCAGGAACATGCATGTTCAGTTTAATCGCTTTTGGCGTTTTAAGTATCAGAGCAAGGTTCTGCTGTCGTGGGAGACAACACCATGCTCACATGTCCCCAACAGGAATGAAAGAAGGACGATCTGCCAGATAAATCGGTCCGTGGGACACAGACCCTCCCAGTCTGGGGCTGTTGAGCTGGATGATTGGGGAAAGTGACTTCTGGTTTCGCAGCCTAGATGTCTGCATCTGTAGAATGGGTTGTATAAATGACGGTGACTACTTCCTCAGAGCGTCTGAGGAGGATGAACTGGGGTGCACAGACTCAGGTTCTTGGCACCGTGCGGGCACCTGCACTGTGTCCAGGTAACTGTGGACCAGGGCCTGGGGAAAGGTTCTGCCCGGTGGCCACTCACGCTTTCTCCTTCTCTCCACCTCTGATTTTTTCAGGGTAATCAGGAAGCAGCAGCTGCCCCTGACACAATGGCTCAGCCTTACGCTTCGGCCCAGTTCGCTCCCCCTCAGAACGGCATCCCCGCGGAATACACGGCTCCCCACCCCCACCCTGCGCCAGAGTACCCCGGCCAGACCACCGTCCCCGAGCACACGCTAAACCTGTACCCTCCCGCGCAATCCCACTCGGAGCAGAGCGCTGCGGACACCAGCGCGCAGACCGTCTCGGGCACCGCCACAGTAAGTGGGCTCCAGGCTCGCCTCGGGCACAGGTGGGAGGGGGTCAGGCAGGGCTCGCTCCCAGAGTTCCAGTAGTGACAGCAGGGTGCACCCCTATCCAAGCGTCCTGCCCATAAAGCAGCTCCTAACCCTGACCTTGTCACCTCAGTTCTGCCAAGATGCCTCATCACCAGGCATCCTCTCCTGTTACTTGATGAAATGGGCACATTTTTGGTTGACTGTGTTTTGTCTGTAAAAGGAAACGTTGATCTACTCTTTGTTCCTATACTTTTGCCTTTTCTGAAACAATGTCATCTCCATGGAATCATACACTATGTAGCCTTCTTTTAAATGACTTTAGGGAGATATAATTTACATACCATAAAATACACCAGTTTTAGCTGGACAATTAAGGCTTTTTGTGTATTTATAGGGTCCTGCAACCATCACCACAGTCTATTGGAATATTTCCACCACCTCAAACACAAATCTTGTGGCCATTTGCAGCCACGCTGCATCTCTGCACCAGCCCACCCCAATTTAGCCTAATGCGTTAGAGATGCATCCTAGTCTTCATGTGTGTCCCTATTTTTTCCATGTTGTTGCTGCGCCCTGGGGTGTGCAGGCCTGGGCAACAGAGAGGAAGCAGAAGAAAATCTTGCAGGGCAGTGAAACCATTCTGTACGTTGATGGTGGTGGTTACATGACTCTATGTACCCAAAAGAGTCAACTTTATTGCAGGTGAATGGGGTAAATGGGTTAAAAAGAGCAAACAAACAAAAACAAAACATTATAATACTATCATCATTAAAAATGAATGTTATTAGCTACGAATCAAAGATAATCCTAAACAAAGTAATTATAAGAATGAAACAGTGTTTGTGAGCGACCTAAGGTAACCATGCCCACCAGATATACATGTGCATTTGTGGAACCTTGTTCTGCAGAATTCTCTGGAAGTTTGGGTTCACCCAGCCTCAAGTCTAGAGCCTTTTGTAAGTGCAAGGCTGACACGCCTCTTTGCCTGCCCCCAGGCCTCTGGGAAACCAGTGTTGGTGAAGTTCATTGTTTTAAAGCATGTTGTATTTCTTGTAACTAAAAGCAACCGTTAACTTTGATACCTGGTGCCTTTGATACCTGATACCTGGAGGTTAGATTTGGAGAATTTAAAAAATAATACACATTCTAAACTTTTCTATTGCCTTTTCCCCTCTTCATTGTTGTACAAAACAGAAAAGTTACCATTTTAACCATTTAATGTAGGAAGTTCCGTGGCATTCGGTACATTCAGAGTGCATTGAAACCATCACCATTATCCAGTTCAAAGTTTTCATCACCAAAGGAAACTCTATGCCCATTAAGCAGACAATCTCCATCCTGGCTTCCACCAACTCCTGGCAACCACAAATCTGCTTTCTGTCTATATGGATTCGCCATTTGGGATTTTTCATAGAAATGAAATTATATAGCCTATCTAATAAAAGAGTAATATGCAAATTGACCATACCTCTGCTACATCCACAAGCCATGCCCACCAACCAATCAAGAGCGAGTATGCAAATTAACCCAACCAAGATGGCTGCAGCCATGGAGCAAACAGGAGGCTTGGGTTTCCCTGGCAATGGAGGAAGCCAAGCTTCCTGCACACCCTGGCCGGCCCAGGCCTCTGCTCAAGGCTACAAAGTTTCAATTATAGAAGATAAATACATCCCAGATACCAGGCCTCCACTTGGGTCACTGGGGGGCATGGCCAGCCTGCAAACAACCACAGGCCCCTCGCCTAGGCCGCCCCATGCCCCAACAGAAACCCCACCCTTATCCAGGACACCCTTCAGGGCAAACCAACTGGCCCCCACCCATGCAGCAGGCCTCTATCTTATATAATAAGAATAATATGCAAATTGACCATTACCCCAACACACAAGATGGCTGCCCCCATATGGTCAAAGATGGTTGCCCCCATGAGGACACAAGATGGCCACCACAAGATGGCCAGCAGGGGAGGCCAGTTGGGAGGGACTAGGCCCGCAAGGGAGGGCAGTTGGGGGTGACCAGGACTGCAGGGGAGGGCAGTTAGGGGCAATCAGGCTGTCAGGGGAGTGGTTAGGGGGTGATCAGGCTGGCAGACAGAAGTGGTTAGGGGCAATCAGGAAGGCAGGCAGGTGAGCAGTTGGGAGCCAGCAGTCCTGCATTGTGAGAGGGATGTCCGACTGCCCGTTTAGGCCCGATCCCGGTAGGTTCCTACCGGGATCGGGCCTAAACGGGCAGTCGGACATCCCTTGAGGGGTCCTAGATTGGAGAGGGTGCAGGCTGGACTGAGGGACACCCCACCTTGTGCACGAATTTTGTGCACCAGGTCTCCTTATGTGTCTGTCTTCTTTCCAATTTTAGAATGTTTTCAAGGTTCATCCATACTGTAAAATGTACAGCACTTACTTTTCATGACTGAATACTATTCCATTATACAGAAAAGCCATTTGTTTATCCATTCATTCATTGACTGGCACTTGGGTTGTTTCCACCTTTGGCTCTTGTGAATAGTGCCGCTAGTGCCTTTTTGTATCTGGCTGCTGCTACAACTTAGGGTTGAGTCTATTAGATGTGTTTGCTGATTTTGCAGGTATTTGCATTTTTGACAACCAGATGGTAGTGATAGAGTTGTTGTTTATTTGCTTGGTGCTTATTTTGTGATAATCAAGGTGATAGGGCTTCAGCAGGCTATTTTAGGTTGGAAAAAAAGGTTAAATCAGACAATAAGCCTCAACATATGCCAACTATACTACTGATTTGGAAGATTCATTCATTCAGTCAGTCACACATTCATTCATTCATTCATTCACAAATATTTATTAAATGTCTACTGGGGCCTGGACTCATAGTAGGTAATGTGGTTGAATCAAACAGAAATGGACCTTTTCCTCTTGATACTTAGTGTTAGAGGCAGAGTGAACATGTGACGACCAAACAGCTATATAAACACAAATGATGATCCATGCTCTTAAGAAAAAGACAGATGCTATGGGAGAATATAAAAGAGCAGAGGCACAGCTTACAAATGAGTAGTCTGGGAACCTTTCTTCAAGGAGATGATATTTAAGGTGAGAAGACAAAACTTTTCAGGCAGAAATAATGACAAGGTCAGTAGTTCTGACCTTGACTCATTCAAAGAACTAAAAAGAGGCCAGTGTATCTAGGGCATGTGGAGAGGCTTTGGGGGTAAAGTGACAATGGACTCAATGGAAGGAATCAGTAGGTATCATGCCCCACAGGCCTGGTGGGTTCGATAAGGAGTGGAATTCTATGTTAGGAGTAATGGGAAGTCATTGAAAAGAGTTTGAGCCAGAGGACTTATAAAATGAGAGTTTAAAAGAAAGGGTTAATTATGCCTACCTAAAAGAAAGTTTTAATCCAGTCAGGGAGTTGACATGCTCAACGTCCTTCTCTCACAAAAAGTATTCTTTAGAGATCAACACAATTAAAATTAAATAGCATGCAGACAGTCCACAGAGCCCAGGCCCTGCAGGGAGCTGCACGGGTGAGCAGGCCTGTGCTCTGCCTGTAGAGTGTAAGGGCCACTGGAGATAATAGGATGTGTGTTCTGTTCTCATTGAAATGTGACAAGTCCTAAAGCATGGGAACAACAGCATCATTTCTGAAATTGGGCAACCTAGGCTCTGACAGCAATATCTAGAGTATTTGAATGGCAAGGAGCACCGCTCCAGGTATGGAGTATGTGGATTTGTGGAGGGGCTGGTTACTTCGCCTTCTTTGGCAATATTTGTGTGGTACATACTCTCATGGGAAGTTTTAAAGGGAAAGAGAACCATCATCAGTGGAGGGAGGTGGCTTTGTGGTTGATCCTGATGGCCCAAAGAAGGGGCCATCCAGTTTTCTGCTGCAAATGATTACATGCCTATGGGCTTCTCTCCTTTGGCCAAAAAGGAAGATGCTTTCTCTATCTGTGACCTACTTCTGAGTTGAGCTTTCCTGGCCCAACTGTACAGAACATGGTTGATGAGAAGCTTGCTTCCAATTGTCTCTGTGTCCGCACAGAGTGCTCCTTCTCTTCCCTCCAGGCTCTGCATTTCCTGGGGAAGGAATTGAGCCTCAAAGTGGGTCAGACCCATGGCTATCCCAATCCAGTATTAGCACACCTAAGTTCTTCCTCATGCGTTAGTGTTGTACCTGCCATAACACTAACTGTTCTCTGACACATAGGCATGGTTCTTAATGCCTATCTCAGAGCACTGTGGAGGCCATCATTTCTTTGAGAAACCGAGTCGCTTCGGGTGAGAGAAAGGATCCATCCATCTGCTAGTCTCCAAGAACTTCTAATGTATGCACATGATTTAACATAAAGTACAGACTATAGAAGGGAAGCAGACTGCACCCAGAGCTCCCAGCCAGAATGGAGGAAAGTACAGACAGCAAAGACTTCCCCGCTCATCCTTTCAGTCCTCCGAGGGCTGAGATGAGTCCCTCCAGGACATTTTCCTGCCGAATGTCTATTTAATGCGGGCCTCCCAACACATCATGGATCACTGCGCTGACAGAGCCAATACTGCATTATATTAGATACTGCTCCTGACAAGGTATTTTACTTTTGACATATTATAATTAGAGATTTGCAAGTGGTGAATTCTCCGTGTATCTCCAATAGCAACTTAACTTCTATTTTTAACACCTCTGCAGTCTGTTTGAAAGTCTCCCACCAGCTCTGGGATCTGATGGGAGAGAGAATGTGGGTCCCAGAGCTTGTTCCCCGGAGCTCTGGGCTCTATTGACAGAGAGAAGAGCTGTTTAAGGAACCAACTTCTTCTTAATCCTCAGCTGCTTTCACTGAGTGTTGTGTCTCCAGACATCATTAATACCCTTAAGAAGATAAGACATTGGTTGGTGATGACCTCCTGTTCTTAATCCTTTACACATTGGCTCTGTTCTGCAAGTAAATTATGTAGCTAAGTGTGGGGAAAGCTTCTCAATGCATTCCTTTTTGTTAATTAGTCATTAAATTTAGTATTATTACTGCATTGATTCAAGTTAGTGGTTAAAAAGCCACACATTAGAAAAGGTCTACAATGGAAACGAAAATTCCCTAATGCCCTCAAGCCCAATTCTTAGTCTCCCTGCTGGAAAGTGCACATACCAATCCCTAATATTTTCCTCTAGAGTGTTTTATGCAAATGCAAGTATATGCCTGTGTCTTAGTCAGTTCAGGCTGATGTAACATAAGTATTATAAACTGGTGGCTTAAAAAAAAAAAACCACACTTATTTTTCACAATTTGGGGGTTGGGAAGTCCAAGATCTTGGCATCAAAAGACTGGGTGTCTGGTGAGGCCCACTTCCTGGTTCATAGTTGGATGTCTTCCCATTGTGTCCTCACCTGGAGGAAGGGGCGAGGGAGCTCTCTGAGGACTTCTTTTCATAAGGGCTCCACCCTCATGATCTGGTCATCTCTGAAAGTCCCCCCCGCCCCCCCCCCCCGCCCCCCTACCATGACTATTATGTTACTGGCTAGGATTTTAACATACGCATTTTGTGGGAACACAAGCATTTATCTAAAGCAGCTTGCTTGTCTGTCTCTACCTCTAACTCTACCTCTATATCTGTCCCTATCTCTATCTCTGTCTCTATCTATCTGACCTACCTCTATCTCTACCTCTATCTTTATCTCTATCCCTATCTCTAACTCTATCTCTATTTCTATCTTTATTCTCTCTCTCTGTATTCTAGCTCACTCCATCTCTGAATAGGTCTTGATATCCTCTAACTTCTCCCTAGCGCCAATGTCAATATAACAGGATTAACATCTATTAAGCACCCATTGGCACTGTTTATATCTGGGAGATCATTTTCATTTTCACTTTGGGATGTAACTCGTTCTTTTTCATGTTTGCATGAACTCTAGGTTGTTTCTGGGGTTTATCTGGCATTGTTATTCCCAATCCGCTGTAGTGAACAGCTGGGTTCAAATATTGCTGCCCACCTCTGAGTGTCTATTTTGTAACTACCAGTTTGTATTCCTTAATCCTCTCAACTTTTTCACCAGCCCCCCCAACCCTTCTGGTAATCATCAGTTTGTTCTCTCTGTCTATGAATCTGATTCAATTTTGTTTGTTCATTTATTTTGTTCTTTAGCTTACACATATAAGTGAAATCATATGGTATTTTTAACTTATTTCACTGAGCATAACACCCTGGAATATTACTCCACCGTGAAAAATAAGGGAGTCTTACCATTTGTGTCCCTCTGCTCCACCATTTATAAGTGGAAGTATCTTGGGCTGGTCGTTGGACCTCTTTGATATTATTCATACTGTTCCCTACCTCCATTCTGCTTCTGTCTTTCTCCAAATTGCCTTCCTCTTTCCTTCCAAACAACCATTAGAGATGAATAATAAAACACCAGAGAGTGCCTCTCCCAGGTGGAGGATTGTGGCCTTATGGGCTTACATTAAAAGCTAGGAAAAATTGTTGAGGGACACCATGTCTAAAAATAAGGTAAATAGCTATGTCAAAATAGGAATCAGGGGATAAAAATCTCAAACATAATAGTTTTTGCTCAGTAGCATCAAACTGTGTTCTAAGCACATTATATATATAATCGCATATGAAGTTTCTACTTTAGTTCTGTCTGACCCACAGTGGGACCCATGTGTAATCTCCATAAACAAAAAATAAGTATTTTTGAGGCATTATCATCCCCAGGTTATAGTTGAGGAACCTGAGGCAAGTAACTTCCTGGTCACTATAGCTAACAGATAGGACCTGGAGCTCAAAACCAAGTGTGTCAGACTCAAAACCAAAAGTCTTAAGGGCTCAAAGCCCAGAAGGCATCCCCCAGGCTTGCCCAGCACACATGTGGCCTCTTCTCTGGGCATATTGCTGTTGAGGAAAGGAATAAAGGAATTCTTTGCCTGGGAATTACTTATTTTGCCTGGGAGGGCCCAAGCATGTACAATATCCCAGGCTTAGAGCATACCTTGAACAAATTCTAATAACATGTTTCGGTGGCTTCAAAATTATCTTTTCAGATGACAGTGTGGCTGAGCTGTTTTGTCAACACCAATTCTGTTTTCCTAAGGTTCACATTTACTCTAAGGACACAGGTACTGCCTCTGATTCCCTCATGAGGCTGAGGGTCATGCTTCTGCCTCCTATATATGCTTTGGAATAAATGGCCCATGGCTTGCAGGATAAATTAAAGGCCTTTCTTAACCCATACTAGGGTCATCTTACTGTTAAAAAGCCTCTGTGCACCACAATGTCCAGTTCTGGTCGCCAAAAAGCATGATTGAGTCAAACTTAGGATAATTCTGCGAGAAGTAGGCATCGGTGTGAGCAGCACAGACCCAGGTCTCTGGGGCTGGAGCTGGGGCTACAGCCGTGAATTTTGGTAGGATTGAAGAACCTCATGACAGGTTGGGAAAAAGGCACTAAATAAACATCTGCAGGTATTATCAGAAGCAGTGCAGAATCAAGGTAAGGAGCTTGGAGTTTCTACTTTAGTTCTGTCTGACCCTCAGGGGGACCAATGGCATGTGATGTAACCTTACTTTCTTCCTTGGTGTATGGAGGCTTAGAGTAGGGATGACATCCTAAGGATAATGCCAATAAAGGGCATAGCACAGTGCTGGGCATGTAGTAAAGGCTCTTCCATGTGAATCATTGTAATTATGAGATGTCACATCATTCAGAAGGGAAAATCAGAGTGTTCTTCTTTACCCTGAATTCTTCATTCTATTTTTTTTTTTTTTTTTTGCGGGAGAATAAATCCATCATAAGAATTGTGTAATTTCATGTCTTAAGAGTCAAATGAAGACTCAAATTCCCACATTTACTTTTAAAGGTAATTCTTTTATTTAATGATTTCCATACAAGTAGTTTTCAATCACTCATGACTGAGCACAGCTGACTGATACAAGCTGTTCATTAAACTGAGTCTAGCTCATGGACAAACAAGGTTAAGATTTATTACAGGAATATTTGACTGAAGTTCTGTTCATAAGGCCCAAAGACATCTTGTTTTTAAGAAAAGATCTGACATATTCTGATTTCAAATTACTGTTTCCTGGTAATTGTCATATTTCAATTGCAAGTCTTGAAGCCATCTGAAAAGTTTCCTCTTGGTTTTCTCTTATGAGTTTTGTGCTTTTTCAGATCTGTATTCAATGTCATCAATTTCACCCTCTCAGTATCACTAAGTAGTCTCTATCCTTGATTAAGATGATGGTCTGTGTGAACAAGTATTAGCACACAGTGTAATGATTGGATAATTTGATGGTGAAGTAGGCCATCTATGAACTATTCCAATGACTGGTCTAGGTGTTTAAAGAACCTAATTGCCTTTGCATAGCTCATAATCCCATTAGGTGCTTTTGTTTGTTTGTTTGTTTGTTTGTTTTTAACTGAATTTAGAAGCAGGCATTAATCTGTTCTCTGTGGGCAGTATTTGAATCATTCATTAGTTCACCATCAGCTCCTGCTCTTAATTTGTGACCATACATTGTGCAAGATCAGAATGAGTTCATGTGAATTCTACACTCTGTTTGGATTCCAGGCTGAAGAAAGAAGTTGGCTGTGTTCTGTGCCCTGAGGGTCCATGGATGGTTCAGCCAACCTTTCAGTATTAGAGCTGGAGGGAACCAGAGTTTACCTAGTTCAACCTCTGATTGCACAGATGTAAGGAGATCACATAAGTGAAGAGCTGAAACTCAAATAGTTCAGGTCCAGGCAAGTAACATACATGTTTGAAAGAGATTGGTTTATAATGGAGACAAAGGTAACATACGTAGTTCATTTCCCCATTAATATGGGAATAATGAAACCATAGGCATGATTCTATGTGACCTTTTGGTGGGGACCCTGTGATAGACTAGATGACATATGGTCTGTCCAAAGAGGGTGCCCCAATCAGTCCATTGAACCACTGCCCACCCAGCATTACAATATTTTTTTTCAAGAGTTAACAGCAATTTGGATTTTTATGCACTCTCCTGTTCACTTCTGTTTCACTCATTTTTGTTATCTGCCCAGATACTGAGTTTATAAACCCTGACATAATTTTGTAACCTGAATTTATTTTTTTAATAAGAGGAGAGATTAGAAACTTTAACTCTTTGAGGGAGTAATATTTCAGATTTATAAAAAAGACACCTTTGATGCCTCAGTTAGACAGTGAAGAGATTCATAGAATGTTAGAAGCTTGAAAGGACCATCTGGTCTACCTGCTTCATTTATGAACAGTGCTGGGGTTCAGAGAAGGGACCTGTCTGGGTCACACAGCGGATGTCAGAACAGTGAATGTCAGCAGAAACCAGAACAGGGACATCCTGAAAGGAAATTTCTACTCAACCATGCCCCTCCCTGTGCATTCTACTTGCTTTGACTATCTGTTTTCATCTCTCTATCTCCTGGATTCTGAAGTAGTTTTCAAAGTCCAGTTACTAAGAGTTATTGCCACATTGAAATAGAGCTCACAACTCTGCCTTTAGGAGGGAGCCAGGCCCTGTGAGTTGAGGCACCATGTCTCTTTGACATTCTATTTTGTTTCCTAGCCAGAGGTTTCAGCCATTAGGGGGCCTGACACTCGCAAAGGTTTCGGTACTTCTAAAAAGAGCCTTTATTTTATCTTGTTCTCTCCTGCTGATCCTGGTGGTAATGTCAATGGGCCCTGCTCCTTCAATGGTGTTATATGTTCCAGCCAGCTTCACTGCCAGGCGCTTCTGGGTCAAAACACTGTCACTAGTGTCTGAGCTCCCACCGTTGCATCCCAAGAGCATGGAGGCTGTCAGAATGTTAAAGCATCATCGTGATCTAGAGCTGGGTCCGAGTCCGTGCACAGGCTCCCTGAGGGGCAGAAGTTTGAAGACTGGGTTCTGCCTCCCAGTAGAGTAATAAACCCTTGTGAGGTCAGTGAGCCTGATAGGTGAGCCAGCAGCATGCAGATTACACTGAAACACTCATGGTCTCTCCAGCTTCTCCACTCTGGCAAGAAGGTCACTTCTATAACCCAGACAGTCAGCCATCCCTCCGGCATCAGGAACAGAATGTATCCAGACTTGAGGACCTGACTTTTATTTGACCTCCACATCCTTGGGACAAAGCTAGATGGCAAGTTCATTCTCCAATAAACCAAGGTTTGCAGACTGTATAGTTCAAAACAAATCAGGCTATCAGGACAAAGGTAATTTGGAGGCTTAAGTGTTGCAAACTTGTTTGAAAGCAAAAAGGCAGTTTTCCTTCTTTAAAAAAAATCATATATTTAGTTGTACATTCAAAGAGTTTGGGCTGCCCTGGCCTTTTAAAAGGGGGAAATGTAAGTGTGCATCTGGATTGGTCAATGAAGAAAAACAAAAAGAAATTTATTGGACAAAAGGAAGGGAAAAAAAGAGGCAAGCATATTTACTAACAATAGAGATAACTAGCAGCTAGTGAGCACATATTTGATACCCAATGCAGGGATGCTAGAAGCTTTCTGTGCGCGATGTGATGGAATCTTACAGCATCCACAGGAGCCGGGTACCATAATTAGTCCCTTATTATCTGGGTGAGAAAATCAGAGAATAGAGAATGGAAGAGATTGCCCAAGGTCCTGTCACAAAGCTAAGGAAGGCAGAGCTGGTATTTACAGGCAGCCAGTCTGATCCCAAGGTCCACTCCCTTCCTCACTCCTCCAGCCACGCACAATGCTGCACATGTTGTTCACGTTCCATCAAGGGGCCAGTGGGATGATGCCAAAATTACAGATGAGGAAACAGAAGCACAGATGTTAAGTGACTTGCCCCAAGGCCATACAGTTAACAGAGAGGGAGCTCACCTGGCAGGCTCCCCTGTCTCCCAAGGGTCTGCTACTCTAACTAGAGAGAAAAAAACCAGTCCCTGAGCTTCTAACTCTCTCAGACCTAGCTCTACATCAAGACTATGATTTAACAATCTGATAATTCATTCAATAATTAACCAATCAGCAGAGGTCTGGTAGATTTCTAAACCCACATTATGTAACTTCCCATCAGAAGTAGTTTACTTTACCTAAATGGCATTCCCTTTTACTTAATCATGACAATATTGTGGCAGACAAACGTCTTTATCGCCATAAATCTGTGTTTAGCTCAGAAATGCCTCGGTTCTCTCTCTCTCTCTCTCTCTCTCTCTCTCTCTCTCTCTCTCTCTCTCTCTCTCTCTCTCTCACACACACACACACACACACACACACACACACACACACACGCACTCCCTGCTGTGGCATCAGGTGGTCCATGGAGTGAAAGAGGCCTTGGAACTACTTGGCAAGCTGACTAGAGGATGCCTACATCTCCCACAGAAACCTGCTACAAGGAAATCGCTAATTATAATTCAAATTGTATTTGACTTCTGCATCTTTGCTTCACGTTGTAACACTGTAATTTAAAGAGATTGTTCCCTGGTCTTTTTTTCAGGGGAGAAATTAACTACCATTTTTTACTAAGAAAAGCAGTGGTAATGGCAATGACAGGAGGTGGGTCCCGCCCCCCTTTCCTTCTAATTGGCTTGCAAGTGGGAGTCAGGTTAGCAATTATGTGAGGAGTTGCCTGGGGTTCCAGGCAGTATCTGTGGGTGACACTCATCTGATGTCTTTACAAAAGGGAAAGAGATGATGGGATGGGGCAGGCTTGGGGGAATGAGCCCCAGAGAGTCTCCTTGACTTCAGGAGATGGCAGTTTGGAGACAAGAGGAAGGTCAGGTATGGTAGTCGGATTTGGGGACCTTTTCCTGTTTTGAGTCATTAATGCTACTGGCAGTGAAGGCTGGAGGGGATCTCCCCAAAAGTTGAAAGAGGAGTTAGAGCAGTGCTGAACTCAGAACTTTGGCTGTCTTTTGCCTATTCATGGGACCCAGAACCCCTCACCAGCCCACCCTGCCCTCTCTTCCCTCCAGCCTTCTCCAAGCTTTTAGTATCAGCATTAACTAGCTGGGCCAAGAGTCAGCAAACTATGCCAAATGCACTAATTCTGGCCCACCACTTGTTTTTGTCGATAAAGTTTTATTGGAATACAACCACACCCATCCATTCCTGTATTGTTTATGCTGTTTTAGCTTTTTCAGAATGAAGTAGTTGCAACAGAGATATATGGACCACTATGCTGAGACTGCTTACTCTCTGGTCCTCAATAGAAAAAGTTTGCTGACAAGTGACCAAGGACAAAGTTTACGTACTATTGGCCTGCTGACTTTATTCAAACCCTCGGGCCTTTTTTGTTGAGCTCACAAAGGGAATGAATTGCCTACATTTCTAAATGGGAAATTTCACAATAAAATCTGGCTAGATTAAAAAATGGAAAATCTAACAAAACATCGTAACCATGTGTTCATATTGAGGAAGGACTCTCCCCCAGGCTCTTTGACACAGTCCCCACAGCTCTGTGTAGTGTTTCACCAAGCCTCTCCCCGCCCCCCCCCCCCCCCACCTGTCCCCATCTGTATGGACTGACCCACAGAGGTATTTGAACTTGACCAGGTCATCTGGGTCTTTGGGATTATTTTTTTAATAAAACATTTGCAATTTCTCCTCTGACCAATGATTTACATTTCTTTTATTCTTCCCTTCCATCAAACTGGACTTTTCTTTGGGACTATAGCAAGTAAATAAATGTGGAACGCCAGAATATAGTCGATACCAGAGTTGTTATATCAGGAATATTGCATCCCTTCCACCTCCAAATACACATCCATATACACACACATATACACACACAAACTGCCCATGTTTTCTCCATTGGCTTTTATTTAAATCAAAGCAGAATTAATAAATATTATGTTCTGCTCAACATCACAATTGTTATAATTAATGAAGTAAGTAATAATTGTGTTGGTCAAGATATTCAGGCTCTGAATCCATTTGTTCTAACTAATGGCAGGTTGTGGTAACCCCATTTCACAGATGAGAAAGACAGAGACTTGGGGGTTATGTAAATTGCTCTAGGTTGCAGCACCAGGAACAAAGGAAGCAAATAAACAAGGCAATTTAAACACATAGTCATAGACAGTGGAACCAGCCCTTCACTAAAGTAGGAAACTGCTCAGCCCTGGTGCTGACATGTAGAATGCAGAAGTCCCACTTCTGCTGAAACTAGAACAATCGATCCCAACAAGAGCCTCTGGAGGCTTGGTTGAGCCACTGAAGGTCAGTGTTTGGTAAATAGTCACTTAAGCATCTTCCATTGCTCTTAACAAATCTGCAGGGAATTGTTTTCCAGTAGCATAGCAAGCTCAGAAGAGGGAGAATTTAGGGTGAGTGGGTGGGTAAAAGCACATTTTCCCTTTTCAAAATAAGGGTCCATGGGGTGGAAGAGTACCCATGGCAGAGGGAAACCTGGCAGCTAATTCTGGCTTAGAGCCCTGCCTGGGCTGCACAGGTGTCTCGTCTGTCCCTGTGTGTGAGCACGGCTTTAGGAAGCCCTGTGACTGTACTTCTGCAGCTTGGATATTGAGTTCTGCAGGCTTGCTGAGGATTCACAGTGGCCTGACATTGGGGCTGAGCCCTTGATAATGACACTGTAGACACGAGGTAATTACAGATCCGTTATTTCCCAAGTCAAGCTAAGTGGACCTCTGATTATTATTCTGAGTATAATAGGAGCATAACCAACACTGAAGGGAAATTGTACTTCTCTATTTTATTAACCACTTTTATATTCCCTTGTGCATGGCTATGAAGCTACGAAATCTCCTTAAATGTGATATTACTCAATATAATACAATAATAATGCACACACCGTTATGTATTGGATTATTTTACAAACAGCCCTTGTGAAATTGAAATTCCCATCACTGCCCTGGGCCAGCTCAGGGCTGCTGGGTTTGCAGGCCCTTTCTGTGTCTGAGAGCCTGGAGAAAATCTTCACAGTCACTTAGGTTTTCATAGACATAAGCAATTGGCCCGCATCATTTTTATTCACAGTGGGGATGTGGATGGTGTAATGGGGGCATCTCAGTGTATGTTGTAGCTCAGAAATGCAATGGTTTTTGAGACCACAGCATCCTTTAAAAATAAACTGGGTTAGATGGCATCAAGAAGGAAGCTAGCTAGATAGCAGGGAGGCCTTCCATCCTAGAATTCAATTCTGAAGTGTTTGTAATTGCCTTGGCTGGAGATTCTATCAAATCTCTACTCATATTCCCAGCCTTTGTTCATTTATAAACCTTTTCATGACACCATCTCAATGCCAGAGCTGGGACTCCTTTGCATGCTGTATGTGCCTTAAAATTCACTCCTTGAGCCTCTAAAAAATTATTTATTGAATTCTTAGAATATGTTACAATATACATTAATCTAGTCAATGCACATCTAACAGTTTTACAATTTTAAATTTTTTTTGCTATTATAGGTATACGTTTCTCAAGGATGATATTGTAGCTTATTTGTCTTTTTCATTCTTTGCGTCAAGCACAGTGCCTGGCACAAGGTAGATACTCAACAATTGTACATCATGTATTTATTTATTTATTTAAATATATTTTATTGATTTCAGAGAGGAAGGGAGAGGGAGAGATAGAAACATCAATGATGAGAATCATTGATCAGCTGCCTCCTGCACACCCCACACTGGGGATTGAGTTCGCAACCCAGGCATAAGCCCTCCTGATTCATAGGTCAATGCACAACTGCTGAGCCTCACTGGCTAGGCATATATCATTTATTTATTCATGAATATTTCTTGAGTGCCTACTATTTGGGAGGAATAGTGCTAAGCCTTGGAGATTTAAGAGTGAATGACAGACATCTGTTCTTCAAGGAAATTACAGTCTGGCAGAAAACATAAATATAAACAAAGAAATAAAAATCACTTGCATACTTAAATAATTACATTTGTGAAAAATATCATAAATGCAAGGGAGAAGAAAGTACATATTTCTTCCCACTATGACAGGGATGTCATGTTGTAGCTAGAAATAGCCATGATGAGAGTATTTATACCGTGGAAATTGGCAATGGTACAAATCAGAGCTTTTGGTTTTTGTTTTCTATAGAGGCAGTTGTTGACCAATTACTCTCACACCTGTGGCAGGAAGAAGCTTGGAATATTCAAATGAAATAAAGTCACTGTGCCTAGGTTGGGGGTACAGAGAGAAGAAAGCCCAAGATGAGGATAGAGAAGTGGGCAGGGCACACTCAACAGGGCCTTGTAAGCCATTTTGAAGGTTGCATTCTCATTCTTTGTAAAATGGGAGGCCATTGGAGGATTTTAAATGAGAGAAAGCCATGATTAGATTTTGTTTTTAGAAATGAACTGACAGCAGTATAGAAAATGGATTAGAGGAACACAATAGTGGGGCAGGGAGACGTGCAGAAAGAGCCATTAGTAAGCTATTGCTACGGTCCAGACAAGAGAAGACAGCATGAACTAGTGGGGTGTGGACAATGAGTTGGCTGTAGGATAGAAGAAAAAGGATAAGGTTCATGATAACTCTAAGTTTGTGCATGAGTAAATGCCAATTCTTACAAAGCTAAGTCCAGGTGAAGATGAAGATCATTTTCCAATAGAAGAAGTTGAGATCAAAATGATAATATGTGTGTTTGTCTGTCTGTGTGTGTCAACTTGTAGATGCTTGTGAGTCACCTGGTTGTATCACTAAGCAAGCCTCTGTTTCTTTATCTTTAAAATGGAAAGAATAACATCTCATTTGGTAGCTGTGATTCTTAAGTGGATTGGTGTATATGAAAGAACTTGGCACAGAAGACATGGGATAAAATTTAGTGGTATCTGAATTCCTGACACATCTAATCTCTGCCCTTTAAAAAGTTAGACAGCCAGACTGGAATTAATTGACAATGTTTCAGATTTGGTCAGAAACACAGAGTTTTCTGTAGTTGATTCACAATGTATAGTGTCAAGTGGAGTGGGGGTGGAGGGAGTTAAACCTAAAAGTCTTCAGTTCTAATTCCAGCTTGGGCATTTGCTTAAGCAAGTCATTCAATGCAGTGGGTGACATCACTATTAGGGTATTAGACTATCTTGGTTCAAACCCTACTTCCACTATCTTTTAATAAGTTAAACAAGTTACTTAATCTCTCTGAGCTTCAATTTTTATAATATAACCATCTGTACAGGGCATTTGTGAATATAAAGAAGGTATTTTAAGCAAAGCTCCTATGACTATGTCCTGCATATAATTGGCACTCAGTCAATGGGGGCTATGATTAGGAATAATTTTGAACCTTAGTTTTCCCATCTTTCAAATGGGCACAATAATAATCTATGTCCTGCCTAGTTGCAATAACCATAAAATGACCAAATAATCTGCCAGGTCTTTGCTATATGTGCCATGTACACATGCAAACTTCTGTTTTAAATGTGGGGTGCTATAGTCCCTGGTAATTTAATCCTCACAATGGCCTTTGAGTATAGATGAAATGATGGTGTCTTTACAGATAAGGATATTGAGGCTTGGAGAGTTGACATGACTTGGCAACATTTCCAGGGTCACATCACTCATGAGTGGTATGTCTGAATCTACAACCTGTTCTAATAGCCATAACTCTAAACAACTTCTCCTGCAGCCCTTGCCTACGGGGCTAGAAGAATGGAGGAACCATTGGGTTGGGGTGGGAGAACTAAGGAAAGATGTACCTGTTTCTGTAAGATACATACATCCTAACCTTGCCAAGGAGAGTAGGAATCAGGAAATATTGACTTCTGACATGACTTCATGAAGAACCTTATCCTTGCACCCACCTCAGGAATAGTGTTTGGGATTAACAGAGAAAGCCGAAGACTAGCCACATCTTTCTCCCCCACCCCCAAGTGCAGATTTCCAGTTAGATGCAGACTAGAGCCTTTGAAAACTGTTCATTGGAAAACAGTTCTGGATAAATTAATTTCTGTGATACATAATGCATGAATGGAAATACAAGATATTTTTAAACAATGGAAACGAGAGAATCTGCCTTTTGGGCATTGATCCTAATTTCATTTAATTCAGAAAACATTTATCAACACCTACTGTGTGCCAGATCCTTGCTGGGAAACAGAGATGAATCAGACATGGTTTGTGCCCAGGAACAGTGAGAAATTGGTGAAGGCACCTACTGATGATCAGCACTGGTTTAGACCATGAGATCAGGGAACAAGGGAGTCATGAGAGTGTCATGGAGGGACACACCTCCTTATAGGGGAGAACAAGAGGGTTTGAGAGTGAACATCTGCTGAGAAAAGCTATCCCTGCCTATGGTTTCAACTGGATGGCTTTCTTCCATTTGTCCTACTCCCATCAATAAAATTGTTATTTAAGACCTTCTACCTTCCAGCCCTTCTGAAACCAGGCTCAAACAATGAGGATACAGCTTTTTCAAACCCACCTAGATACTTCTCAAGTCTTTGAGCATCTTGGATCATGGTCAAGTCCCTTAAATTTCCAAAGATAGCACTACCTTCATTATATGTCAGGCTTAATTATTGAGTGAAGATTAGAGATAATGTATAGAAGTCTTTATCACAATTTCTTGCATATTATGCTAATGCATTGATGGGAGTTGCTGTGATGGCAATGTTGATAACAATAACCTTGAAAATGATCATTTTGAGATGTGTGTTATGCTTGTTCTTTAGCTCAACATGGTAACAGTCACTGCTCCTCTTACTATTCCTTTGCTTATCATTATTATTATTACACCAACCATCCCTACTCTATTGTTATCACTGTTACTACTCATCCTGTAGTTGCTATTGTTAGTTTTATGGTAAAGCATTCATTCACTATTATTTGTTGAGTGCTTATTATATAACTAGAGACCTGGTGCATGAAAATTCATGCACTGGAGGGGGGATCCCTCAGCCCAGCCTGCCCCCTCTCACAGTCCAGGAGCCAGCGATCAGGGGAAGGCGATGCCCCCATTACACCTCTGCTGCTGCCACTGCTGGCAGCACAAACCTTGGCCAGCCCTGGTTACCTGAGCCTCAGGCGGCTGTGGGTGGCTGGGCAGCCGCCCTCCCAGGCTTGCCTGTGCTTTGGGCCAGCCCTGAGCGGCTGCGGGGCTGAGGGCGGGTCCAGCCACACTGTGTGCCTGCCACCCCCCAGCGGGGCTGAAAGGACTGGGGACTCCGACAGGGTTGAGGGGACAAAGCGCTGCCATCTTGTGGCTGTGGGCGCCAACATCTTTGTGATGGTGTGATGGTCAATTTGCATATTCCCTCTTTATTATATAGGATAGGCAATGGGGATTCAGAAACAGGTACAACCAAGAATGGTTTCTGCCCTCAGCGTGACTTGTAGGAGAGACCAATCTAATAATTAAACAATATAAGTAAATAATTAAAAATGGCGATGTTTGCTTTAGTTATGCATTGATGCCTAACAAGCTATCTCCAAACCTAGGGAGTTAACCACCATTTTATTTGCTCATGGTTCTGTGCTTCAAGAATTTGGGTCAGGCTCATCATATGGGCAGATCAGCTGGGTTCCCCCACTCAGCCATAACCCACTGAAGGCTGGGTTGGGCAGTAAGTTCCAAAGTATTTCTCAGATGTCTGGTCTTTGGTGATTGTCCATATGACCCCTCTCTCTCTATTTGACTAGCTTGGGCTTCCTCACAGCATGTTGATCTGTGGTTAATCAGTCTGCTTACATAGGCATCCTCACCACGTAGGCACCCTGACATGATGGCTGGATGTCAAAAGGGACAGTCCTAAGCAGTGAAAGTAGAAGCTGCATATCTCTTAAAGCTCTGCCTTGACATTTGCACTGTGCCATTTCTGCCCCATTCTGTTGGCTGAAGTCAGTACAGATTCAGGAGAGGAAAGAGACTCCATCTCTGAGCAAGAGGAGTGGCAAAGAATTGCAACCATTTTATTTTTTACTAGAGGCCTGGTGCATGAGATTCGTGCACTCTAGGGAGTCCCTCTGCCCGGCCTGTGCCCTCTGGCAGTCTGAGAGCCCTCGGGGGCAGGGGGGGGAGATGGGATGCCAGAGGCAGTCAGACATCCTTAGTGCTGCCACTAGCCATGAGACCAGCTTCTGGCTGGGCTGTGCTCCCCCTGTGGGAGTACACTGACCACCAGGGGGCAGCTTCTGCATTGAGTGTCTGCCCCCTGATGGTCAGTGTGCATCATAGCAACCAGTCATTCCACAGTTCAGTTGATTTGCATATTAGCCTTTTATTATATAGGATTCTTTAGTGATTAAAGTATTACATATGTCTCCTTTTTCCCCATTGACCTCTCCTCGACCACTCCTCCCCCTCACCACATGCCCTCACCCCCCTACTGTCTGTGTCCATGGGTTATGCTTATATGCATGCATACAAGTCCTTTGGTTGATCTCTTACACCCTCCCCCTCCTGCCTTCACTCTGAGGTCTGACAGTCTTTTGATGCTTCTCTGTCTCTGGATCTATTTTTGTTCATCAGTTTATGTTGTTCATTATATTCCACAAATGAGTGAGATCGTGTGATATTTATCTATCTTCGACTGGCTTATTTTGCTTAGCATAATGCTTTCCATGTCCATCCATGCTAGAATTGCAACCATTTTTAATCTACCATGATATCTTTAGAAATAAACACATATTAAGTTGAGAAAGAGAATAGTGATAGAGGAATTAGGTCATGGAAGCCTTCCCTTAGGAGATGACTGTTAAGCTGTATTCTGAAGGATAGGAGAGAATAAAGCATGAGAATACAATGGGAACAGCATTTCAGAAAGAGGAGAAAGTATGTGGAAAGCCACATGTTTCATTCTCTGTATTCCCAGTGCAGTGTTTTATTCCCAAGTAGGGAGTCTCTTCTTGGAGATGGCAGTAAGATAGAGTATGCAAAGCTTTTGGACATCTGAGAAGCCCGGGTGAAATCCTGTCCCCATTGCTTTTTATTTGTGTGATGGGAGGCAAGAGATCATGTATGTAAATGTGGTGACCTTAGTAGGTGCTCCATAAATGGAAATTATTTTATTCTTCCTATGTCTTTCCAATGGAGATCCCCAAATACCACTCTTGATGACTTGTAGTCAGTTAGGAGATGGTGCCACCAGCCATGGGTGGCCAGAGTAAGGTGAGATGCAGGGGACACAGAGTACACAGGGACTGTGTCCAGCCGCAGAGATCCAGACACAGTGGCCTATTTCCTGGGGAACAAGCTAGTGTGCAGCTTGTTGCGTATGGCCTCCCCAGCCCAGTTTCAGGCAGGAACTGGGGAATGAAAGGTGGGACAGGACTCTTTCTTAGAATTGTAAGAATGTAAGATATCAATAAGTTGAGAAGAGACAGGATGAAAACATATTCCCCACACTGGCTTATTTCTCCTCCATAGTAAATTTCTCTTTTGGCGCTAAGCATTCAAATCCCAACACTGCTACTGATTCACTGCATGACTTAGGAAAACTACATCACCTCCCTCA
This sequence comes from Corynorhinus townsendii, assembly GCA_026230045.1. Lineage (NCBI taxonomy): Eukaryota > Metazoa > Chordata > Mammalia > Chiroptera > Vespertilionidae > Corynorhinus > Corynorhinus townsendii. The sequence continues at coordinate 70,879,491 of JAPDVU010000009.1, forward strand.
GTCCTGAATGAAGCATGGAAGGGGCTCCATAAATTGTAGCTCCTACTAGTTCTGCTATCATCACGGGTGCCATTACTGTTACTAATTTATAGATTTCTTATTATGGTTAAAGCTTAGAGAGGCAGGTGCCTAATTAATTGGTAGTGGGATTCTTCTAATCTCTTCACCTATTTCAAAGGTTCATTTTGTCAACTTAGAGGTTTTATCTTGCGCTCCAAACTCTGCACATTGCTTCATCGCTTGTGTCTTTCCATTTTCTCCTGCCCTCACTTTTACCTTTGCATAGTACCCTTGGCCTCTGCCTGTAGTCATTGTTCACCACTCAAGGTATTTAAGATCATGCAACATTGCATCACATGGGTGATGTGATCACGAAAATGGACTCTTGTACTGATTGTGATTCCCCCACATACTACCCTTCAAGACTTGGCAAATAACCCACCTGTTTTTCATTATCGACCATAAACTAGAACACTGAAAGTACTTGGAGGGTTGTTGTGAAGTTGAGGCAGGTCAATGATTTAGAAATTCTTAACCACTGTCAGGCCTATAGGATACATTCAATAGCCATGGACTGCTTTCGTCTCTGCTGTCTCATTGGTGGTTGCTATAGACAGGAAGTCTTTTATAAACCCACTCATAATAGCCATGACATCTTCAGGCTGGCTGTACCTTGTCTTCTTTGAAAGTGTAACAAGGCACATCATCAACAACACCTCTGCGATACTTTACAGAGGGGCCTCCTGTCTTTCCCAGCATCTATGTTAGGCTATGTATGAATATTTCCATTTTGGCAGCTTAAAAAACTGAGGCTCAGAGGACCCTTACAACTTGCCCCAATCCCCTCATGTCGCCAAGGCCAGATTCATGCCCTGCACTGTACCCCTGAGGCCCCTCTGTGCCCAGCCCTTGCTGTGTCTCTCTGAGGGCTCTTCACATTGCAGACTCTGGTTAATTCCATGAGTTGCCTGCTGCATCTCTGGGAGGCTCAGATAAGAGGCACATTAGAATCCACCTTGCCCCAGGGCCCAGGGTGTTTCCATGTAGGGGAAGACCCCCACCTGGAAATCCAAGGCTTCAGCAGCTCATAAAAGCCCTGTTCCATTGCCTGCCCCAGTGCACACCCTGAGCAGAAAGATAATTCACCTTAATTACCCAGGATCCATGGTTAAGGACAAGTACAAAGGACTCTAACTGAAGTTCAAAAATAAGCGATTCAGCAAAATCGCATGAGGTCAATTGCCTGGGAAAGAAGAGTTCATCGCTGACAGTTCTAAAAGGGAGCCTTTACCCCCTGTTGGCTGCAAACCCAAGGTAAAGGCCCAGGCGCAGCTGTGACCCATGCCTCTCACTCCAATGTAGCTCCAGAAGCAGCCCTATGGACAGAAGGCTCCTATTTCCCACTATCACGTCATCCTGTATCAAATGATCCTACCAGTGTTTGTTTTTCATCCAGTGTGTTTCTTAATTTTTTTTTTTTTGTCTGACTCATATCTTACTTAAATATTGAATGGCCCTTCTCATTTAGGGCAGAGGAAGGAAATGCATCTCAATTTGCTATGAAAATGTGGTTCATTTCCACCTCCAGTGTCTCAGGCACTATTATATTACCCTAAGTTTTGGTTTTGTCCTTTAATTGATTTCTGACATAAAAGGTGAGTGATTCATTTTCTGGGCTGCTCACCAGGTTGGCACATTGGAATGGGAAGAGCATGGAGCCTGCAGGCCAGTGGCTGAGCTCGCCTTCTCACTAACGATGTGGCCCATGAGTCTGGCATTGTCTCTTGAGTATCAGTTACTTTATCCAAGTTATCTTGCTGGTTGGCATGAGGATTAAGTGGAATACTATGAGTGATTTGGGTGCTTAAGAAATTGTCTTGGTCATTTGTAGAGCAGGTAAGAGAAGGGGAACCCTGGGAGAACGGATGTTCCCAGCAAAGCCAGATCCCCAAGGAGCAGAGAAGCTGTGTGAGGTCAGAGAGCAAGATTGGGCCAGTGTCTGTGGCCCCGTCTCTCAAGACCTGAGCTGGAGAGGAGGGTGGGCCTTCTCAGGGGTGCCCCTGAACTACCTGTAGCCGCAATTCCCTGTGACAAATGGCAGCTGAGATTTTGGTGATAATAAATGTAACAAAGGCTGGAACCCAGAATATCCCAACCTGCTTTTTCAACTCCCTCCACCCCATGGGGTACTCATCCCAGAGAAAAATACACTGGGAAGATTGGTCAAAGGGGAGACTTAATGCTCCCTTTTAAATATCTAAGCAACTAACAAATGTCCAAACACAGGGACCCATGACAAGACAGACTGGGAGCATGTCACTTAGGCCTGAAGGCATAACCAGATGTAACTATCTCTTCATTTTCCACAGCAGGTCAGTTTCCAAATGGTTGCAAACACAGAACGGTAGAATGGAGAAAAGGGACAAAATAAAATAAAAGAGAGAAAGAAAGAGAATGTGTGTGAAGGTAGAAGGAAGGGGAGGGGTCAGAGAAGGGGGACCCTATCATTTTTTTACTTCTTTAAAAAGAAAGGTAAATAGCAAGGAATTCAAGTGACCTTGCTACTCTAGGTACTGGCATTTGAGGCTTGCTGACTGTGTCCCAGGTTCTGAACAATCATATGGGCAATGTTTTTCCTCAGTAAAAGAGACAAGGGCAGCTAGGTCAAGCATCCTTCTCCGGTTCCTGCACCAGCTGTGCCGTGGAAATAGTACTTAGGAGGTAGTGATTAAGGGGCACAACCCCTGAGCTACTAGATCTGCACTCTGGAGCACAGTTTAGGAGGCCAGTGGGAACCTACTTTCAACACGTCCCCTAAGTGAGTCTTATGCAGCCAACAAGACACAGGACTTCACACAAGGTTTTAGGGTCAGTGTTTTGAACACTGTCAATGCTCACTTACCGAAGAGTGGCAAACTCTAGGGGACATGTGGGATCTGATGTAAACCATGAGAATCTTTTCAGGCTAGATTCCGATAGTGATAATGGTGGTGCCAGCAGCTGCCATGGCCAGGGACCAGTCAGATGCAAGACACTGTCCTGTGCATTGCCCGATATCAAGAATCCCTGGGCAAGGCAGGTTCTCCCTTTTTCAGAGGAGACAATGGGATCTAAGAGGAGCTGCACAGTCTATGTGCCCACTGACCACAGCCACATGCACATTAACATTGAGACCGTTTCTGAAGGCTTTTTGACAGCCGTAATGTGTGGACTTCCTGATATTTGCTGGGCAGTTGCCTATGTGTTTTAAATCCTTTATTTCCATTTGTCTTCCCAATGACTCCATGAAGCAGTAGAGATTTCCCTCATTCTTCAGAGTTAAAAAAATGAGGTCAGGTATGCCTGAGCTGAACCCAAAGCTAACTCTGAAGGCTGGGCTTTGAGTTGCTACATTCTATTTCTCTCCCCCGTCCTTTGGGGATGAACATTTCTTGAAAATGACTACCTTCAGGGAGAGTAACTAAGGGGAAGGGAGTGTTGAGGTAAGACCATCATGTGTCTAAGCCTTGTGTGAAGTTCTGTGTCTTGTTAGCTGCATAAGACTCATTTTTATTTGCTAGCTGTGTTGCCTAATTTGCTCAGTGTGATAGTTGAGGAGTGCCTTGCCCACAAGTCATGTCCACTGGAACTTCGGAATGTGACCTTGTTAGAAAATAGCGTCTTTGCAGGTATACTGCAGTTAGTTAAGTTAAATGGGGTCATACCAGGTTAAAGTGCACCCTAAGTCCAAAGACTCATGTCCTCATGAGAAGGACATGTGAGACAGAGGGAGACCACAGGACTACAGAGGCAGAGAGTAGAGTGATGCAGCTACAAGCCAAGGAATGCTGAGGATGGCTAGGAGCTACCAGGATCCAGGAAGAGGCCAGGGAGACCTTCCCCTAGAGCCTTTGGTGGGAGCAAGGCTTAGCCAACATCTTGATTTTGGCATTCTGACCTCCAGAACTATGAAAGAATACATTTATGTGGTTTTAGTCACCCAGTTGATGGTCATTTTTGGGAGTAGGCCTAGGAAAACTAATACATATGGATATTTGTTTCTTGCATTTATTTGCTTTATAGCACTTACTGCAACTTGCAATAATTTCTTGTATTAGTTTTCTTACTTGTGCTGGCCTGTCAGCCATACTGGAATCTCCATTCCATGTTGCATTTTGCACATCATTCCTGTATCCCTGATGTTTGCTCAGAGTGAAGGCTCAGGAAAAAATGTGTTGGTTCAATGAATGAACAAACAGATGAATGAATGAATGGGGCTGTTGTGAGGATTAAGTATGGTAATATATTGAAATTGCATCAGCTAGTCCTTGGCCAAGAACAGTCATGTAACATAAAAGGAGTTTTGACTATCATCTGAGGCTGGAATGATATTTTTCCTAGGGCCCCGCTGCCCTGCTGAGAGCCAACAGGAACTTAGTAATTACATGGACTGAGAGAACACAGTTAAAGTTGCTTCTGCAGAGATTGACAGGATGAGAGCCCTGTCCTCCCTTTCAGGAATTGCAGTTTCCCTTTAAGGAAAGAAGCCCACCAGTGAGCGAGGCAGGATCCAGGCAGTGGGGAATGGGGCGGGCAGTGTTTGCAGCCCCTTGACCCTATGCTTTTAGCCAGGCCTCCACCTTTCCACAGAGTGGAGAGCCTTTGATCTCATTTCCCTGTTCAGCAGACACACATTAGTCGATAATTCTGGGAGATATCAAAACCCTAGCACCAACACCCCCCGCCCCCAATTTCTGCAGCCTCAAGAAGCTGCAAGCCATGTTCCTGGGCCCTAGAGGGGCTTGTGCTATTTCCTCCAGCATGAGGTGCTGAGGCTGCAAGCTTTAGTAAGCCTAGCTCTGCCTCACTTCTGGCTGAATTCAGAATTAAGCCAATGTCCCGAATGGAAGAGTTGATCTTCATGGTGGCTTGATTACCTATGGCAGCTGTATTATTCCTGGCTTTTCTTCCCAGATAGAGACAAACCATGCAGAGGAAGTAACATGGGCTCGGGAGCTGGAAAACTTGGTAAAAGTTCCCAGCTCCACCTTTAAAGGCTGTGTGACCACCAGCCAATCCTATGCCCTTTCTGAGTCTGTCTTTGCATCTGGGAGCAGAACCAGAAATATCAGCTCTGCCTACCCGGCAGAATGGCTTGAAACTCACATGGCTACTCAGATGTGCACATGCTGTAGAAATCGGGAAGTGTTATTAAAATAGAAGCAATTAGTACCATTATCCTGTGAATCTGAGCTCATTAAAAAAAAATCAGTAACTGACCCTATGTTATGCATGGCAGATTGAGAGACAAACAAAACCTGGTCCTCATGCCTTTATCCTATGCAAATAACTACTGTTCATTATAAAAAAGATAGAAACCCCACCACACATCATCATCATCATCACAACTGTTCTATCACTTCATTGACCACCTGGTTGTTGATCCTCTGAGAGCTTTTTCAATATGCTACCAAAAAATTAACAGTAAATAAAAATAGAAAGATGGTGTATGCCATCCTGTTTTGTGACTTGCTTTCTAATTTAAAATACACACATACCTTTCCAAGTCATTCCGTGTATTTCAACATTTTTTCCACTCTGGGGGCCTCTGCGTGTTTTATGGCCTGGCATCATTTAAGCTGCACGTAGCTTTTGAGCCTGTCCCTGGTAGTTGGACACGTAGGTTGTTTCCCATTTTTCACTGTGGCAAATATCACCGTGATGGATTTCCTCTTGCCCAAATCTTTGCACACTTTCGTGATTGTTTCTGTAGAATAAATTCCCAGAAGTGGAACCGCTGGGTCAAAGAGTAAAAATGCACATTTTTTAAGGCTTTTGATAGTCAGATAAAACTAAAAAAAAAAAATCACCCTCCAGAAACATTACACCAATTTAAACTCCCACCAGCACTGCATGGAAGTGCCCCTTTTCCCGAACTTTTGCCAGTTATACCAAGCATTATCTCCAAGTGATTTAAAATGCCTGGAGAAAGGAGCGATAAGGGTTTCTAAACAGCACTGGCTAAAACACGAGTGCTGTATATTGGCTTTCAGCTTGATAAATACTTTCTTATAAGGTCATAAATATCAGTGGTACCAAAGGTTAATGTAGTGTGCAATGCTGTAAAATTCAGCAGGCAACCTGCTAGATCATAATGATGCATTAACGCCTTCCAGGATGAAGTGCAATGACTTACAAAGTCTGTTTATAAGTGGCCCCTAACTCAACAAGTGCATAATTGTGTCAGCTGGCCCCACTGTTGCTGCAAACATAATTTATTAAGTGAGCACCTTGCCTTCCATTATATGCCAACAATGAAAAGGAGAGGAGAGGGGAGGAGGACAGTTAAGGAAAGTTCAGGAGAAGATGGCTAGTGGATCTGACTATGCATTTAATCCTTTCTGCAAGCTACAGATACTTAAAAAGACCCATTGATTGAAGAAAAAGAAATCAAATCACCCTTTCTGTGTATTTCCAGTGACCTCACGGCGCGGCTGGCAGTGTCAGAAGCAGAATCTAGGCGGGCGTGACAAACAGCTGTGCCATTAGAAAGCACGTGCCTTTAGAAACCAGACATTTAAATGATTTGGTTCGTGTTTCGAAGCTTGCGATTCAGATGCCTTGTTTCATGTTTTATGCAGGTGCCAACAGGTTTCATGGTTCTTTGCTATTGTTCTTGGATGGGCTGCTATGAAGACGCAACCTGTTACTATGATTAATGAATGTGAAGGGTGTGTGTATTTTAAAGCAGGGGAGTCATCTATCCTGGTAGGAGACAGAACAGAAAGGATGATACCACAGGCCATATGCCATGTTGGTTTTCAATCATTTGGTGACGGACAAATCCCAGGGTATGGACATGCCTATGACATCTTAGCCCAGCTCCGTTTTTGCTCATGGGTGGCGCCTTTCCTGTTTTGGAGTTTTGTACAATGGAAACAAGCTGGATGTTTACATTTTGAGCAATTTATTGCATCCACTTTCAGTGGCAATTCACCATGTCAAATATTCTGAAAGAAACCAAAGAGTTCTGCATATTCCCTCTCTCTTCTCTCCTCTCCTCCCCTCTGCTTCTCTCTCTCTCTCTCTCTCTCTCTCTCTCTCACACACACACACACACACACACACAGTTTTTAGTTAAAAAAAACCACACCTTTTTAACCTGCTGCTGAGCACTGGGAATACAGAGGCGGATGAAACGCACTTCATGCCCTAGTCTAGTGGGTAGTCCAGTGCGACTGGCAAATGCCTTCATAGGACAGCAACCGGGATGCTGTGAGGGCTCAGACAAGAGAGGCCCAGAGTCCCTTCTCTCCAGTCCCACTTTCAGCTTCTGTTCATCCATATCCCCCATCTCCTGATTCATCACGATGGAGAGGTAAGTTTCCCTCTGTGTTTTCATCTACACGTGACACCACCAGGTTCCACTCTACTTGGAGCCATCAGCCTGGCTGCAGAGTGGCAGCAAACAGGAACTTCCAGGCAGGGTGGCACTTTCATGCCACAGCTATTAGTTAGGACCCCCTTCCTTGTGCTTGAATTACTGATGAGGTATTCAAGAACCTCCCTCACCGGGTTCTGGAAGTGTGCTAAACAAGACCTATGGCGATGCTGCCACACAGAGCTTACCTTCCAGGGATCAGAGAAATACATCAAAGTACCTTCCACCTTGGTGGTGAAACAGATAGCCAGGGTGCTGAGTGGTGCAGGGTGGGCAGGGAGGGTTCTCTGAAGAAGGGACATTTAAGCAGATGACTAAGGCTGAGAGGGTCCCATTTGGCCAGCAGTGGAGAGAGAGGGCTCCATGGAGAGGAGCCCACAAATGTGAAGGCCTCAAGCTGGGCAGGACCCTGGTGGTGTTGCAGGAGTGAGAGGAGGGAGTGTGGCTGTAAGGATGTGGGTAAGCCAAGAATTGTTTGCAAATGGGGCCTTGCTCGCCGAGCCAGGAGTTTACCTTTAATTCCAAGAACAAGGGGAAGCTACCAGAGAGTGCTGAAACAGTAAGGGTACTTTCTCTTGGTTTTCTTCTTTTTAGGGGAGGGGGGCTGGGTTGGAGAATACCCTAAGTGCCAGTGTCAACACGTGGTTTGTGGCAGTCTATAAAGATTAATTTGTTGATACAAATATCTTCTCCCAGGCGAGGGAGATGGCTCTGATGATGCCCAGAGGGTAGGCTTGATGATCTGAGAGTACTTGGAAGGTCTGTAGCAGATAGCCACGTTGTCCACTGAATGTCTCTTCCATTTTTAATGAGGAGCCTGGAGGCACTATATAAATAAAACGGCCAGATTATTGAATTATCACTCTACAGGACATCTTATATTAGTCCTAATTAAATGATGCTTTTCATATTAACAAGCAGTGCTCCGAAAAGATCCCAGTTTTCAGTCCTGACATAACAGAAGCAGGAAGCCTTAGGAATTTTTGGATCGGGCACAATGCCCCTGGACTCACTGGAGGGCACAAGTGGTGGGTTCTCAGATCTTGACCTGCATTTTTTATTTTTTTGGTAAAGACGATGACTGCCCCCTTCACTCAAAACAGACATCCTCACTCATCCAAACAAGAGATGCTTGGGGGCCTTCTGCTTTCAGCCATAGTGGAATAACTGGGACTGGTTCACGTTCCCATCTTAACTCTCTGAAAAACAGAAAAGGTCAATGTATAAGCAACAGTGGTTTCAGATGCTGAACCAATGGGAGGACCAAGATGGACCCAGCTCACTGCATAGACAGGTTTCCAAACCACAGTGCAAGGAACGGGACTCAAGGAAGGAATTTTTAGGGTGTTCTTGTTGGGTACCTGCACTAGGTGCTGGGGACACAATAACAACTTAGATAGGCAAGATCACTGTTCTGCTGAGCTTACATCATTTGCGGGGAGACAGTCAGTATATAACTAAATAAATGGGGTCATGTTAGCAAGAATAGTGGGTTGTCTGAACAGGCTGGCAAGAACCAATTGTGCGCATTTCTTCCCAACTCTGTGTTCGGTGACATCATGTTGGTAGCTTGACATTGGCCGGTGTGGGAGTATTTATACCCAGGCTTATTTTGCTTGTTTGTTTTTTTGCACAGTTTTTTGACAACATAACTTTTCAGACATTGTGGTGAAAAGGGGCTTTGTAAGAAATCTCATTTCTGTTGAGATATGAGGATGAAGAGCCAATTGTTCATGGGCAAACCATAGGGGGAAAGATCTGGCAGAAGAAATAGCATGCGCAAAGGTCATGTGTCCACACCCTGACCTCTTCCATTCTCTCTGATGTTCAGGGTGGAAGTCTCACTTTCCCCTACACTCCCTTAAATGAGATGTTCATTCCACTTGTGCATCAGCCACTTCATCCCTAATTTTTTTTTTTTTTTTACTTCTGTGACAAAACAGAAGAGAATAGATGTATATAATTATTCCAACTTGAGCCTTAATTTTGTTTCCAGACTGTCTTCTCCATTCTGAGTCTTTTATTTTCCAAGTAGCATTTTACTACTTGTTCCCAGGAATGCTTCATTATTTCCTTGTCGGTAAAAAAGTTGGTCTGTAGCTGCAGGATTTTGTATGGATTGTGACATCATTTTATAATGAGGGGAGATTAGAAAACATAAATGGGATTATTCCTTTAACATCTAGAGGTGTAGGACTCCACCATGGAAAGGTGAAGAGACTTTGAAGGCATTTTACAGAAGCATTTTCTTGAGTACCAGGCTATCTTCAGAGACCTTGCCGAGCTCAGCGTGAAGAAATGAGCTGAGTGAACCAATGGCCTCAGTGACCAGCAGGTCAATGTTAATTGATAATGATGCTTTTTATGGCAAAATACGAACTGAACCTTAACTCCATTCTTAATATGCACTGCAGAAGCAGAGAAATCCATAGTTCGTGACCCTGTACGATTTATGTCTCAAGCATTTTCAAGGCGCCAGTCTTTTGCTGTGCTTTGTTTTTGCCTGACCTATCTACTCTTCTCAGATATTCTCTGACATGTCCCCTCTGTCCTCTCACTAAACTAATAAGATATTCCAGGAATATCCATTCTCCCCTGCCTCCTCCCTCCCTTCCTTCCTTCCTTTTCTTCTTTTTCTTTCCTTTCCCCCTTCTTACCTCCCTTTCTCTCTCCCTCTCTTCCTTCCTTCCTTCCTTAGTTTTTCAATATCTGCAATTTTTACAGATTACTCTAGATAGCCTAAAATATTGCATAACAATGATACATGCTTATTAGGCTTACAAGGCTGAGAAATACTGCTGAATGTCAGTGCACACTCACAAAGGAAGGAAGAAGCTTATGGCAAAGTCATAATTCCAATGAAGGTCTCCCAGTGGCCAGTGCACTAGGGGTCAGGGTGCAGAACTCACTTCAGAAGGTACTGCCTGGTGTTGCCGAGATGGAGCTGTGTCATAAGGCCCTGCTTCAAAGGAATTCATACTGAAGGATGGAGTTGGCTGACTCAGTGCATGTGTTTGGACAGTCACACAGCAATCCTGATAAATGCATGAGGCAAGGAGGCTGGTCTGGAGGCCAACAAGAGACAAGGTTCTGGTAGATGGTGACATCCAACCTCAGCAACAGTCCAGGCTGTGGGCCTGGGAGGTGTTTGGAAGAGTCCAGTTCTATTCCAAAGTCATCAGTGTGTGCTTGGCTCTTTGCTAGACAATGAGGATTAGAACAGAAGACCCAGATCCCACTCTTTCAGAGCTTGGGGTAATGGGCCATTTAATAGATAGTCTCAATATAATATGCTATATTCTAAGATAAGGCAAAAATGCCAGCAAAATGACCTCGTAGGAATCTTTGTCATCCCAGGAATAGTTAACCATCCATTACTATCTTCCAGGCCCCATACCAAGTGCTTTCTACGCATTATATTATCCTCAAAGCAATCCTGCATTGTAAGTGTTCTTATATAAAAGTCTATCTTGTGACTTGCAACCTGAGCACAGAGAGGTTAGCCAACACAGTCATGATTGAACAGCATGTGGTAGAGAAAAGATCAGAGCTAAGAAAATCAAATTATTGAGCTCAGCCTCTTGATCATTTGCTATTCTAACATGTAGCTAAGCAGTGGTTCGTGACCCACAGGTTGAGAACCGCTAGCAGGGTCGCCTAAGACCATCGGAAAACACAGATATTTACATTACGATTCATAACAGTAGCAAAATTACAGTTATGAAGTAGCAACGAAAGTAATTTTATGGTTGGGGGTCACCACAACATGAGGAACTGTATTAAAGGGTTGCGGCATTAAAACGGTTGAGAACCACTGAGCTAGAGTAACACAGATGTTACTAGCTCTATGTTTTCTCATCAGGAATATGGGGACATTCACAGCATAGCAACTCTAAAGGTGAGCATCTGGCTTTGAATGTCAATAAATTCAGTTGGGTGACTCAGGCACCTTTAGGCCCCCTCTTTTTAAACAAAGCAACTGACACCTATAACTAAAAGACCTCCAATTTGGAACAATTTTTGTGGCTGCTGAGTGTTCTTATTTTGTTTCCTTTTCTTATTCTAAGCCAAATGCATGACATCAAACCTGTAATTTTGACCACATTATCACCATGTTCTAACCAGGCAAGCTTATTAGTTTAGACAATTAAGAAAATACAAGTTGAAAATACTTGGTTATTAGGGAGAAAGGAGTACCATAAATCTAAGATGTTGGGACAATTAGCATTTGCAGCAATAAAAATCAAGTCAAACACTAAGGAAATGACTATTATGGTTATTATTTAGCATTTACATAGCATTTCATATTTATTAAATGCCCAATAATTGTTTTTGGCCATTGCTTTTGGTATAACTCTGATAAAGGACATTTGCTATTCTAATGGGTAGCAGAAGAGAGGTTAAATAAGAGCCCATTAAGTTACAATTGACATAATATTTCTCTCTTCTTGCTCTCAATTCAGATCTGAGTAGAGAAAGAAAGCACCCATGAGAAAGTCATTTCATCTCCCTCCTTCGTTCAGAGCTCTCTCGTGGCTCCCCTATTTCTCAGAGTACAAGCCAAAATCCTATAAATGCCACTTGATACCCTAGATCAGAACCCACAACTGAAAAAATGACGTAAGTGGGAAAATGGAAATTTAATGTAAACTTTAATGTCTACGTAATAATAACATACCAATGTTAATTTCTTCATTTGGATACTTACACATGGTTAGGTAAGATGTTAACTTTAAGAGAAGCTGGTGAAGGGTATGCATTATCTTTACAACACTTCTATAAATCTAAAATCATTTTAAAATTTAAAAGGTTAAAAATAAAGGTAAAGTTCCTACAGCAGTCTACAAGACCTACTCCCTCATTATATCTCTGAATCATCTCCTAATTTTCCCCTTTGATCTCATTGCAAGCTTCACATTTCCTCCAGTTCCAACCCCAGGACCTTTGCACTGGCAGTTTCTGTTTCTGGACTATTCTTACCTGAGCTATCTGCATGGTTCAATCCTCTCTGTCAAATTTTGGCTCAAATGTCACCTTCTAAATAACCATTCATTGAAATTTTTAAACCCTTTCTGGTACCACCAGTCCTCATGTTCAGTGCTTTGTCTCATGGTGTGCACACTTTTAACATACTCTGCAATGTTCTTATTTATGATATTAGTGCTTATTATTTGTTAACCCTACTATCAATTAAGCTCCTTGAGAAGAGGGGTTTTCATGTAGTTTCTCCACTAAGCATTTCCATCACCTAGAATTGTACCTAGCACATAGATGAATACTTTTTAACCGAAATATTAAATTCTGAACTAAAAGAAGGAAGTGATACTGACTGGTTGCTTTGATAACCAGGGCATTGTGCTGAGCATCTAAATATGTGGTTCTGGGAGAAACCAAGATGGCGGCATAGGTAAACACCTAAACTGCTGCCTTGCACAACAATTTCAAAACTACAACTAAAAGACAAAACGGACATCATCCAGAACCGCAGGAAGGCTGGCTTAGTGAAAATTCTACAACTAGAGGGAAAGAGAAAAGCACACTGAGACTCAGTGGAGCTGCAGGAGGCAGAGGTATGGAGACGTGTGCACAGAGAGGACTGGCAACTGAGTGTGTGGCTGGCTTTCTAAAGCAGGAGGGAGACAAAAGCTCCTGACTGTGCTAAACTCCACTTCTGGGTGAGACTCTGGGGACCCAGACTCATACAGGGTGAAATTGGACTGTCAGGAAAGAGAAAAGCACACTGAGACTCAGAGGAACTGTGGAGGCAGAGGTACTGAGGCACACATGTGGAGAGGGCGGGCAACTGAATACATGGCTGGCTCTCTCAAGCGGGAGGGAGACAAAATCACCCAACTGCACTGACCTCCAGTTCTGAGCGAGACTCTGGGGACCCAGACTCATTCGGGGAGAAACTGGACTGTCTGGCAGTGGGCGGAACTCGAGGACAGCTTTCTCTCAGAGGTGCTTGCAGCGATTACCACGGGACACTGAGACACAGGGGCCTATTAGGGCAGGGCTGACGGGAAACCAATGCTGTCTGCTCCCTGAGACTCCGCCCCATTCAAGCTAAGCACAGAGGCTTTTGCAAGTCTTCTCCAATAAGGGTGTCTCCAGCACAGAAGTTCTCCCAGCATAGACACAGCTGATCCTCACAGCCAATTGGCCTGGAGGTCAATTCCTCCCAGTGATACCAACAACAATCAAGGTTTAACTACAACAAGACTGTGCACACAGCCCACAAAGGGGTGTACCAAAAGTGTCCACCTCAGGTAACTGGGGAGGCTGAGCCACTGGGCTCTATAGAACACCTAGCACACAAAGCCACTCTGTCAACTCAGGGAAGCAGCCAAAATGCGGAGACAAGAAACAGATCACAAATGAAAGAAATGGAGGAAAGCAAACGACTGGATATAGAGTTCAAAACCACGGTTATAAGGTTTTTCAAGAATTTTATAGAAAAGGCCGATAAATTTAGTGAGACCCTCGAGGATATGAAAAAGGACCAACTAGAAATTAAGCATACACTGACTGAAATAAAAAATATTATACAGAGATCCAGCAGCAGACTGGGGGATCGCAAGAATCAGTCAAAGATTTGAAATAAAAAGAAGCAAAAAACACTCAACCAGAAAAACAAAGAAGAAAAAATAATCCAAAAATATGAAGATAGTGTAAGGAGCCTCTGGGACAACTTTAAGCGTACCAACATCAGAATTATGAGGGTGCCAGAAGAAGAGAGAGAGCAAGATACTGAAAACCTATTTGAAGAAAAAATGACTGAATACTTCCCCCACCTTTTGAAAGAAATAGACTTACAATTCCAGGAAGTGCACAGAACCCCAAACAAAAGGAATCCAAAGAGGACCACACCAAGACACATCATAATGAAAATGCCAAGAGCAAAAGACAAAGAGAGAATATTAAAAGCAGCAAGAGAAAAACAGTTAATTACCTACAAGGGAGCACCCATACGACTGTCAGATGATTTCTCAACAGAAACTATGCAGGCCAGACGGGAGTGGCAAGAAATAGTCAAAGTGATGAATAGCAAGAACCTACAACCAAGATTACTCTACCCAGCAAAGCTATCATTCAGAATTGAAGGTCAGATAAAGAGCTTCACAGATAAGAAAAAGCTAAAGGAGTTCATTACCACCAAACCAGTATTATATGAAATGCTGAAAGTTATTCTTTAAGAAGAGGAAGAAGAAAAAAAAAGGTAAAGATAAAAATTATGAACAACAAATACATATCTATCAACAAGTGAATTTAAAAATCAAGTGAATAAAAAATCTGATGAACAATAAACTGGTGAATATAATAGAATCAGGGGCATAGAAAGGGAGTGGACTGACAATTCTCAGGGGGAAAGGGGTGTGGAGGGTGTGGGAAGAGACTGGACAAAAATCGTACACCTATGGATGAGGACAGTGCGGGGGGTGGGGGGGGGGGGTAAGGATAGAGGGTGGGGTGGGAACCAGGTGGAGGGGAGCTATGGGAGAAAAAAGAGTAACAGTTGTAATAATCTGAACAATAAAGGTTTATTAAATTAAAAAAAATAAATATGTGGTTCTGTAGACTCTTCGTGACATCCTAAAATTTAAGCATTATTAATTACAATCATTTTTGGGGCTCTGAGAAGTTTCAAGTTTTGCCCAAAGTCATACTGCTCTCAGCCAAAACTCAGAGCCAGGATCCAAACCTGGATCTCCTGATGCTCACCCAGTCCTGTTTCTTTTATATCAGACTGTGGGGCAGAATGACATACTTTGTCTCCTTTCATTAAAACTGTGGTACTCAAGGATTAGAAACAGCATAATCATGGAGTCAGTTGTTCATGGAATTCAAATCTTTTTCTGGGGAGGCAATACCATTCAATACAACTTTAAGGAACGTATTTTTCCCCACAAAAGTCATAGATAATTCTGGGGTATTGTGAGTTTTTCTTAAGTAACTTAATATGAAGTGTGTACTTTCAGTTTCCCATTCCTGGGCCTATTTTTGTTTTCAGCTTCAACAATCCCTTGTGGATAGTGTCTCATTCCTAAGACGTCTGTATGCATCAGTGGGAGAGCACTGGCTTGTAGCTCAAGGCCTTCATTCTAGAACCCACTTTAGTTCTGTTGAGCTTTAGTTCTCTCATTTTTAAAATGGGTACAATTCTAGCACCAACTTCATGGAAGTGACATGAGAATAAGTGATGTAATCAATGTAAAGTAGTGTGTGCTGCCATCATAATATTAGCACTCATTATTATTGTTTGGATAAAATTGTTTAAATGAAAAACTTGAAATGGATAGTACATTTTTCCCTAGATCATTCTGCATTGGAGATTACCAAGTTAGTTTAATGTCCATCAACTGTTTTCATGAGTTTAAATGATTCCTCCCAAATGCCTCTATTAACAGCACATCACATTCATCATCACCATCACCATCATCACCATCACCTCATCAACAAACACCTATCATTTATTGAACAATTATCAGGAGCCAGGCTCAATGCTACACAGTTAATAATATTATCTTACTTTATTGTTTACTATGAGTCTGCAAAGCAAGTAATAAAAACCCATTTTACAGATGAGGTAATAAAGGTTTCATGGAGGTTAACTAATTTACAGAAGTCATGGGATCAGGTCTAGGACCCAGATATTTCTGATTTCAGAGTCTAGACCTTCAGCAATACTTGGCACTGTCTTATTGTAAAGGATAATTTTTTAATCAACTTGAAAAATAACCAGAATATGACTTTTCCAGGGACTGGCTTTTCTAAATATTTGTCAGCATTTTCTTAAATGTAGCACATTATTGTACAGTAGTTTCACCATTCAGGTACAAAATCAGGAAAAAACCCCAAGAGCATACAAATAAAAATAAAATGTATTAAAATAATTAGGAAATGGTGAGTTCTGAATGCTTAATCCATATATATATTATACATATATATATATATTTGCGGATTTATGCCATTTACTTTTATTAAACGTTGTGTCTAGCAACAGGCTCACAATATCCCTGACGCCAGCGGTGGGCTCTCCCAGATAGTTCTGAGCAGGCTGCAGCACCCTGGAGCCACCCCACACTGCCCAAATCAGCACTGCAAACCCTGGGACCCTGGAATGTGCATTTCTAGAGAGTTCCCAGTGATCTCGGGGCAATAGTGAAATTACTGAGCATGCCATAAGCCTTTTGGAGAGCACATTTAAAGAAAGTGCATGAAAGTAATATAAAATGTGATAGGCATCTGAAAAATGTAGATGGTATTCACATTCCTAGTCAATGCTCATGGCAGTTATGCTAAATAAACTCCACTGTTACTCACCTTAAAATGGTTTTTTCATAAGCTGAATAAAAATAGTCCAAGATTTTATTTTATTTTGCCCTTCAATGAAGTATGCTTTGCTCTATGTTAAAGAAGAAGGCAGTAATCCCATTTCCCTCGCAGCCGGCGTAGGAGGATGGTTCAGAGGCCTTTCCTGAAAGGTTCAGGCAAAGATAACAAATGCTGGGGAAGCTGCAGGGCAGGGCTGAATGGAAAAGTAGGCTTGTAATCTCAAATTCAATATAAAAGATCGAAAGCATCAAATAATCAGTCAGCGGTGAGCCTCCCCATCGGAATGTTCCATCTGCTTTGGAATTCAACCTTGTGATTGTATTATGATATATATATTATACATCTCTCTCTCTCTCTCTCTCTCTCTCTCTCCATATATATATATAACATCATAGCAAAACCCAGGCACATCTGAGGTCTTGCTTGATTCAGTAGAGAAACCATTTGAAACATCACCTACCTCCACCCCCTCTTCCCTCCAAACTCCACCCACCTTAAAAATATAAACATCTCTTTTCTTCTTTTAAGTTCTTTTTTTCCTTTTCTTTAATTTTATTTTTTTACTTACCAATTTTGAGAGAGAGAGAGAGAGAGAGAGAGAGAGAGAGAGAGAGAGAGAGAGAGAAGAGAGAGAAATCAATTTGTTGTTCAACTTATTTACACATTCATTGGTTGATTCTTGTATGTACCCTGACCTTGAGATATTGGGACAATGCTCTCCTTAGCAGCACCAGCCAGGGCTAGGTAGAGGTTAAATTCAGGGAGAAGGCATGCCCTTCAAATCAAGGGTCATCCAATGGCTGTGTACAAACCCTGATACACAAGAGGTCTAACCTCAAGCTTGGGATTTGTCCTCAACACAATGGCTTTGCTTTTGGAAGGTGCACAGGGAAAGCAGTTAATGGGCATCCATGTCCAGTGTTTACTCAGTGCTTACAAAATGCCTCAGTCATTGGTAAGCACTGTGCATACATTCCTGCTTTAATCTTCCTCTTGTGTTTTGGTTCTTATCTAGTCACATGGAAAGCAGTCAGTCAATATTCTCTGAATGAATGAATTCACAAATTCCCATTTTAATGGAAGGCAAGGTGTAGAGAAGTGAAGTAACATGTCCAAGGTCAGATAACTGGATATTAGAGGTCAGTCCCAAATGTTTTCTCAGTCCAGAAATATAAACTCACACGATTGCCTCCCTGAGGTATAAAACACTGGCTTTGAAGATGTTAGTGTACATCAGAGTAACTCATCAGGATTATTTGAAATGATTCATGATTCATCTTGGGTCCACAATTCTTAATGGTTAGTTTTGGGGTAGGGCCCATGAATCTGCATTGTAAGAGGCTTCTCCAGGTGATTTAGAGATAATCTGATTTAGTACATGCAGATCTCTCTACACCTCCAACCACAGGCAAACCTGTCTACCTTTCTGACCATAAAACCTGCATTTTGCTAGGGATGACCACGAACTACCTACCCCCCACTCTCAAGATAGGGTCCTTCACCCCACCCACTGCACTGAAACTTCCTGAGTCTCAGAGCCTTGAATTTTTAGACAAGGTACCTGCAAAGCCAATACATTCAGTGCCTTCATTTGTTCAGGTTTAGTACACTTCATCCCAGAAACGTGACCTAGTGTGATGGTGACAAAAGTTAGACTTGAATGCAAGTCTCCTGAATTGAAGGACTGTCACAGACTGAAAGTCTTCTGGTTGCCACACTGGTTTCCATGCTTCCACCTGCTATGTGAGCAAACTTGCTTCTTAAGTAGAATAACCCCAAAACTGGAAACGGTTGACTGCAGATGCACAACACCTCAGAACGGTCATAGCACTTTCTGGGTTTTAATCCTATTTGCTTCTCTCTGACTCAAGAAGGGGCTGGTATTGTCATTCTTATTTCACACATGAAGATATGGAGACTGAGAAGGGAAGTGACATGCCCACAGTCACACAGCATTCTGTCTACCACTCGAATCTTACCTTTGAGTCTCACCCTCTTCTCATTAAAGCCTGCTTTACATAATTAGATGAGAAATAATGCCAGGACTGGTGAGTGTTTCTCTGTCTTCATTTTAACAATTGGACTTTAGACCATCAGAAGGTTTGCTCATGAGCCCTGCTAATATACCACTGCCAAGTTTCTAGATGAATAAGACTTTCTTCATAGAATTTTCCATATGTCCTCTCTTGTTGAATTATGTATCTAAAGGTCCTTCCATCAGAAGACTCAACCATTGCCTTGTGATTGTATGGTTCATTAATTTCCTCCCCTACATGACTGGGAGAGCCCAAGGACTCTCTGAGGATGTCTTATTCATCCTTCATCCCTCACATCCAGCAAATGTTCTTTATACAAGCAGGAATTTCAATAGGAACAAATAGGACAGTATATAACCAGAGTATGTGTTCCTCTAAGAACAAATATGGTCAACTATGGCCCACAGGCCAAATCTAGCCCACTGTCTATTTTTGTAAATAAGGCTTTATTGGAGCTGCCATGCTCATCATTTTATTTATGTATCACCTATGGCTACTTTTAGGTACAATGTAGGCATTACAGCCCCCAAACTCAAACTATTTACTATATGGCCCTTCAAGTAAAAGTTGCCTGTCTATCTAGGTGAGGTGCAAACTAGAGAGGAGATGCAGGCATTTCTATTTCCACAATATCAATATATTTATTAGTATTTTCATTTCCTGGCATATATTTCCAACCCTCCCCACCCACCAGTACAGGAGAAATGAGCCTACTGATGAATAGAATTTGGAACTCAGAAGTAATCTGAATCATGTCAGCAGTTTACAGAAATTGTGTACATTATGAGACAGGATTCTTTGTCAAATGTCTGTGAATAGACATATTAGTGCTCACAAAGAATAATATCTTCACATGTCTCCGTGGATACTGAAAAAACCTCAGTAGTCCTAGAACAAAACCCTCAGAGTACTTGTCTCTTTGTTCCAAGCATTTATATAAAGAAAGCAATAATTAGTAAGGAAAATCCAGGGATTTTCGCTGAGATCAGTTCCATCTTAAATTCATCACCAATTTTCTGCAACCGAATTATGCTCTCAGCAGTTTTCTTAGGCCCAGGAAATTAGCATAATGTGTAGATTTGCCATTTGGTTAAATTAAGTCTTGCATAATACATTAGGGTAAAAAGATCTTTGAGCTAGGCGGATTTGAGGATTCACTACAAAATATTAACTTTTTTTTTCTTTTTGAATTGATGTTTAAATTGGGCCTTGACTTCTGGGTGGGATGGGGAATTAAAGAAAACCAGGGGGCTAAGGTGGGGTGTGCAGAAAGCTGCAAGAGAGTCTCTTCAGGAGAGGAGAGTGTGGTCCAGCAAGAAAGGGCTGCCATCTCATTTGGGCTGGATGCTTGCTGAGCTAGCGAATGAGAGGGCTCATCTTAATGATGTCACCAAAGAACTTGGGTATGGGGATGTCATTAATATAGAGACTCATGCCTGCTCCTTATCTGAGATTTATAAAGGTGGGAGCTTGCAGGCAGAATCCGAAACAGCAGGATGAGAAAGAGCTAACATGGAGCATGTGTTAGGGTACCTGCCATCCGCTTCCTAGGGTTGACCTGACTCTTGAAAGAACGTGAAGCTGAGAGGACAGGATAGGAGTTCTAAAGATGTCCAGGAAGCCTGACGCTGAAGGAGGAACCCCTGTCTAAGAGGAGAGCCTGAAGCATTGAGGACCACCCTCAAAGTCTTGGGACACTGGGCAGTGATGGAAGATGATGGGACTATTCCAGATACCCCAGCATGTAGACGCCTCAGGCTCCACCACACCCACAGAAGCCGACCAGGCAGAAAAGCTCCAGCACAATGAGAGAGAAAAAGCAGAGACACTTGCTTCCCACCACCAGGAAGACTCTTCGAGTCATTGGACATCCTCTGCCTCCTCAATCTTTTTGTGCCTTCTCCCAACCCTCAGCCCCAAAGGAACAAGACCCAGAAGGGATGAAGGAATACCGTCCCACCCATGGGCTTCTTCCCACAGACACTTAGAGGGCTGACATGGTGCTGGTGAAGAGGCAGGAGGTGCCCCACATCCACTGCAGGCCCGTCAGGATGCAGGTCTGTAGCACAAGGAAGAGAATTGGAATCTTACCGACTTTGGAAGCTTTAAAATGAACCAGGCTGAGATCAGTTCCAGCTTAAATTCATCACCAATTTTCTGCAACCAAATTATGCTCTCAGCAGTTTTCTCAGGCCTGGAAAATTAGCATAATGTGTAGATTTTTTCCATTTCGTTAAATTAAATCTTGCGTGATAGGTTAGGAGGGAAAAATCTTTGAGCTAGATGGAGTTGAGGAATCACTATAAAATATTAACATTTTCTTTATTTTTAAATTGATCAGTAAGTGGGTCTTGATCTGGGGTAGGAGGTTAAAGAAAACCAGGGGCTAAGGTGGGGTGTGGAGATAGCTGCAAGAGAATCACTGCTGAGTAGCAAGAGTGGGATACCCATAAGAGTAGGGTGCCCGCAAGGGTGGCCAGAAACTGTTGCATCTTCTTTAGATGTCATGAAGGAATTAGACTCAGGAAACTGCAAAGCCACACTCCCAACCATTCTACCACACTGCCTGTCATCTTCTGACTGAGCATCCTGAAAAAGCTCTTAATGGTAGCCCCTATGAACCTCAGTTCTTTTATCATAAAATGAGGACAAATAATAGAATATTTCTCTGAGTCACAGGTGATGCAATAAAATATCATACCTGCAAAGGGCTTAACAGAGAGCTAATTGTTCAATTAATGTTTATGAAGTGGCGACCAGGTTCTCTAGATGTTGACCATCATCATAATTATGGGGCAGGAAGGGCACTTACCTGTAGTGACTTATTTGGTGTAGGTGCTAATAATAGTATTCCTTTTTTCCTAGATGAAGGGGCTGAAGCCCAGAGAGGTTAAGTAACTTCCTCCAGGTCACACAGCTAGAAAATGGTAGAGCCGAAATCCCAACCCACATAGTTTGGTTCCAGAATCTGTTAATGTTTACTGTTATTACTAGTAGTGATTTCCAACTCCTTATTCCTAGAACTAAAATCTAAAACTTTGAATGTGAAATAATGAGAGAGCATTTTATAGAATCTTATGATTCTGCTCTTTGATAAGCGAACACCAATCCCCAAACCTGCCGGCTATATCCCCAGGGACTGGTAGATAGTAGATGCTCAATACATATATTTTGAATGATTGCACAGAGAGCATGTGGCTTCCAGCCCAGTGAAACCCCTGCCCCTCTCCTTAGTCCCAGGTGTTTGCAAGTCTGCTTCAGTGACACTGCCATGGACTGAATGCTTGTGTCACCATCCCCCCAAATTCATGTGGTGAAGCCCTAACCTCAAAGTGATGGTGTTTAGAGGTGCAGAGTTTGGGGAGTAATTAGGGTTAGATAAGGTAATGGGGGCAGGATTTCACGATGGGATTAGCAACCCTGTAAGAAGAATGAAGAGAACCCATTCTCCCTCCACATGTGAGAACACAGTGAGAAGGTAGCAAGGCAGAAAGTGAGCTCTAACCAGGAACCAAATATGAAGACACCTTGATCTTGCACTTCCCAGTCTGCAGAACAGTGAGAAATAAATGGCTGTGCTTTAAGCCAGCCAGTCTATGATATGTTGTTATAGCAGCCAGAGCAGACTAATACAGACACCTTAGCATTCATCTCCTTTACTGATGTGTTAAACACATGGCCCCTTGCATGCTCATCCTATATATTTAAAGAGTGAAAAGTATAACCAAGGGATTTATCAGGGCTTCTCTGCCCCTCAGCCTTATTTCTGTCTGAGGAATCTTCCTCATTGCAGCAGGGCATTGAATTCATTCCAGTGGAGGGAAATGGGATGTTTTCTTAAATCTGTGTCACCTGGCTGCGGAATCAGCCCCTTCAAGCAAGGAAGGAGGCATTAACTACATCCAAAGCTGTGTGATTAACTTATTTGTTTGCCTACTGAGCTAAAATGAAAAAGCAGGAAGCTGAGTGCATCTGCATGAGCCCCGTTTTGTAGTAGGATCACAGGCAAACTGAGACATGGGTTTTAATTCACATTCCCTGGGCTTACCGTTATTATTATTTTTCATGGAAAATAACTTTGCAAAATCTTGCTCCATTTTAAATGGAGAGTGTGCAATATTGTCTAATGCAGGGGATGAAGTTGATTTAGTATGCATGATTTGCTCCACCTCCCCCCACCCCTTTCTTTGGTTCTTTGTACACATTCAATATAGTTACATTTTTTGCTTAGAACATATATATTTTCCCCCTGAACTTTTCTCGATTGCTTTTTTATCAGGTTTACAAATCAAATCAAATAGGTATATTGCAGAGCTCTGTGATATTATTTTCTGAGCTTATAGTACAATGTATTGAATTATGCTGGTCCATGCTTCGCTCCTGCTATTCTCTGCAGATTGAGAGAGAGAGGGACTGTGGGCCCCGCAAATTCACTTGGTGCCCGGCATTACGGGCTAAATCAAGACCGCCATTCAGGCTGCAAGAAGAGACCGAGCAAGTGTTCGTTACACAAATCAATTTGGTCCAAAGTTCATCGCAGGGGTACTCAACCATCGCTCACACCGTATTGTCAGCTTAATCAAATAATGCCTCAAAGACACTCACAGCTTTTCTTGCGGAGAAAATCGGTGGAAGAGGGAGAAGCAGCTGGCACTTCAAAAGTACACTTTTTATTTATCACTAGTAAGGGCTTTGTGCATGAAGAGAACTAAGCCTGTGGGAGAGGGAAGATGCTGAATATTCAGTAGGCTGACAGGGGAAACTGTGCTACATTAGCATCGCTTCTTGGGTGTTGGGTGTTGATACCTGGATGGCAGAATTGAGGATGCTCATGGGCAAAAAAAGCTGAACCCAGAGAGGTTTCCTGGAATGCTGGGGTAAAGAGTTGCTGAGTCCCTACTATGTAGCTCCATAAAAGACTTCGAAAATGCATTCAGGCCCGGCCGGTGTGGCTCAGTGATTGAGCGTTGACCTATGAACCAGGAGGGCACAGTTGGATTTCTGGTCAGGGCACATGCCTAGGTTGTGGGCTTGATCCAAGTGTGGGGTGTGCAGGAGGCAGCTAATCAATGATTCTCTCTCATCATTGATGTTTCTGTCTCTCTCTGTCCCTCTCCCTTCCTCTCTGAAATCAATAAAAATATATTTTAAAAAAGAAAATGCATTCAGTATAGTGTTTTTGGGATGGTCATATTCTAATAAGACAGGCAGATAAGTAAAGTGATAATTTTTAAAAATCTGTGGTTAATAAGGGTTCAACGGAGGTGAACACAGGATTCTAGGAGCTCCAAGGAGGCATCTGAAGCAGCCTGGTTTGGTTAATTTTTCGTTGGTTGATTGTAATAGGGCCCTATTCACAGAGCTTATTCTGGCTCAGCCCAGTCCTAGAGCACAGGTAGTTAGAATGTTAGTGAATCTTATTCCTCTGTAAGAGAGCTTTGCACTTGCCTCCTAGAGCTGGGTTGTTTGGACCTCCCAGAGATTTTTCACCTTGACCCTGAAAAGAGTCCAGGACATGGGTTACATATCCTAGGTTCAATCCTGGCTCTGCCATCATTTTGCTGTGTGACTTTGGACGGGTCACCTAACCTCTCTGAGCTTCAGCTTTCCAAATTGTTAAGGTAATTCAGTGGGATAGGGTCTGAAAAATACCCAGCAAGATGCCTGGCTTGCAGAAAGACCTCAGCACAATTTTATTTTCAATCCCCTACCCCAGACCCCTTAGGTGGTTCCACAGTGGGTTGATAAGCTGTCAGTGGGTGGTAGTATTCAGTATCAAATGTTTCAACGCAGAGTAGGGGAGGGGAAAATGCCTTCCACAGCAGTGTGCTTATCCAGGGGTCCATGCCTATGCTTCCTCCAGGGAGTTTGCAAACTTCCTGAAATCCTATGCAAAATTCAGGCGTATGTGAATTTCCCCCCAGGGAGTTGTCCACAGCTTTCATAAAATCGTCAGGGTGTCCATGAGCACAGAAGTAGGTTCAGAAATTTATCTACAGTGCCCTAGCTGGTTTGGCTCAATGGGTAGAGCGTCAGCCTATGGACTGAGGGATCCTATGTTCGATTCCGGCCAAGGGCACATGCCCAGGTTGTGGGCTTGATCCCCAGTAGGGGGCATGCAGGAGGCAGCCAGTCAATGATTCCCTCTCATCACTGATGTTTCTATCTCTCTCTCTCCCTGTCCTTTCCTCTCTAAAATCAATAAAATATATTTTTTAAAAAATTTATCTACAGGCTAAAGAGAAATACCACCAATGACAATAATAATAACCATAACAATAAGTCGCAGCTGCCACTGGTGGAACCAACCACATAGCAGGCCCAGCCCCATGCTGTATGTTTTCATTCTCACAATACCATGCAAGAAAGTTATATCCCACACTGATTTCATCATCATCATCATCATCATCATCATCACTTACTTACTTTTAACATAGAGTTGACTCCCAAATAATCATATTCCTCATTTTGAAGCACCTTATCACCATTGGCCAAGGGAAGACCTTTCCTTTCTTCCTTTTTCTTTACTTTCTTCCCTTTTAAACCCATTTTTCCACTCCCATACCCCCAAAACACCACCGCTGTAAAGCGACAATGTCCATCAGACCTTTCTGAACAGATGAAAATGTTGCTCTGTACCTATACTTTCTAATGAGGGCATGAGGGCGTGTGTTCACTTTCTGTCACAGTCACAATGAATTGCCACATCTTAGTGACCCACACAATGCAAGTGTGGTGCCTGACAGTTCCAGATGGCAGAGGTCTGGCATGAGCCTCCCCAGGGCGAATCCAAGGCGTTTTCAGGCTTACATTTACCACTGTAGCCTCTGCACAGGACCCCTTCCTTTGCATTTATGGCCCCCAGAAGCTGTCCTCATGTTTTTTGCTTCAAGCTCCTCTTCTTCCTCCAACTTGGAAGCCAGCAAGGGTGGGTTGAGTCCTTCTCATGTCACATCTCTCCCACCCTTGCTGCAGTTTCCCTCCCTCTTCCACTTTCCAAGACCCTGTGACTCCGTTGGCCCATTAGGTAATGCAGGATCAGCTCCCTACTTCAATGGGCAGTTGATTAACCACTTAATGCCACCTGCATCCCCTTTGTCATGCAGACTAACACATTCCCAGGTCCTGCAGATTAGGGCATTAACATTGCTAAAGACCATTATTCTGCCAGCCACAGGCATCTTTTGGGCCCTTGACATATGGCTGGTGTGAATATTTGATTTGCTTCCACTTTAATTTAAATTTAAACACCAATACTTAATTCAGTTATGAGACACATTTTAAGGTTTTAAGTATGTTGTGAAAAATCTTGGAAATTTTATTGTCAATTTTTCAAAGCCTAAATACAGGTCAAATATTTCCAATGAAAACTTAATGTCCATATGGAAATGATGAGCCATAAGTGCAAGTTATATGCAAGATTTTGAGGACTTGGTACAAAAAATAAAAGTAAAGAAGGATGTAAATTATTGTTTATATTGATTACATATTGAAATAATATTTTGATAAATTGATTCAAGTAAATATATTCTTAAAATTAACTCCACAGAGTTTCTTTTCACTATTTTAAAACATGGGTTCCAGAACTTTTTATTTTTTTATATGTTTATTTTTTCCTTTTTATTGAATTTATGAAGATGACACTATTCAACAAAATTATACATGTTTCAGTTACACAATTCTATAACACATCGTCTGTACACTGAATTGTGTGTTCACCACCCCAAGTCCAGTCTCTGCTCATCACCCCCCTCTATGGTTTCTAGAAAATTTTAAATTGCAGATGTGGCTCCCTTTTTATTTTATTGGCTAGGGTTGCTCTCAAGTGTTGACCAACTTTCCTTGAACTGTATTCAGTGCTGTGTTGTGACTACATGCGTTTTTAATTTTCATCATGTAGGGGAGAAAAAATAATTTTCCCTCTACCTTTTTAGGTTCTTACATGAGATCCCACCCCGACAAGTAACAGAAGTTTATTAAGATGCATACCTCCTCCATACATGGGAGTTACCCAGGAAAACTGAGCAATCCTCGAAATGGCCCAAACTACCACCTTAAACACAATCTCCAACTATAGACAAAAGATGTTGAGAGGTGGGCACCTATGGAAGGTTACAGGGAAAGCACCTTAAACAAGGGTAAGGCTGTTATGCAGACTTAAGTCAGGCCTTCTCCACTGATAGAAAGTTCTTATGACTTAGGGTCATGCTCTCTTCTGGCCCAGGAGACACCCTTCCAAATATAGATTCCCCTGATACATGTAAATGTCCCTCACTCTGCTTTCAGAGCTTCTCCTGTGTCTGTTGTTTCTCAAAAATAATCAGTTCAAAATAATCCTTACAGAGGTGTATTTCAGGGCAGCATAATTTGCTTTTCATCATCAAACATAATTTGACACAATTCTTGTTTTATTTCTAATAATTGCCCCCCTGCCCCCACACTCAACATGGTGCTTTCACATCTCTAATTTCTCTCTGAATTCTCATTTGTGCTGACAACTTGACCATGTGTTACTCCTTTATTCTTGTGATGGTCACCGACAGTGCTACCAGGAACCTGAACCACACACAGCTCTGTGATGGAAATCTTTTATCCTTGCTTGAGGAACCTGGAGCTCAGAGGGTTTAAGGAGCTAGACTAGCAAGGGACAGAACTGAAGTGTAACTCAGAGATGCTTCCACTCCGGATACCTGGTGGGTCATCCCCAGGAGGTGGCATACAGGTGAACTCAGCATGTCTACACAAGCTGAGAGAAAGGACACTGTGGGGTGGGGCCAGGCCTGAAAGGAGCATACTTCTACACAACTATGCCTGTTCTCTCCAACAGTCATCCCTGGATTGGTCGATATCAAAATCCAATTTCACCAGGATTAGCCTGGGGATGCTCAGAGCTATTCATTGAATTAGGAACGATTATAGCAGAGGGAGCCCCACGGTTCTTTATTAAGGTCTTTGCAGAAGCACTAAGTGATCTGCAGGAGATTAAAGCGCCAGTGGTGTTTTCTTAACATTTATAACCTACGCCGATGTCTGGGGAGTTTGTTTATTAGGAAAAATTCTGTGACACACATCCCGCCTCCTAATGGGGGCCTTTTTACTGGGCCAGAGCCCAAGCTGGCTTTGCCGTCGTGACGAGCTTATTCAGGAAACTCTGCCAAGTGCTGCCAGGAAACCCACCTCTGGAGGTTAATGGACTTCCCTTCCATGCAGGTTCCTGCAACCTTCCCTGCGTGATGGGCAGGCCACATCTCAAGTCTCCCCATCCATCACCTCAGGAATAAAGAGCACAAGCTGATGGTTATTGATACTCTTAAAAATAATAATGATCACCTGCCAGCATGGCTCAGTGGTTGCACGTCAACCTATGAACCAGGGGGTCACGGTTCGATTCTTCGATTCCCTGTCAGGGCACATGCCCCATTGTGGGCCTGCTCCCCAGCATGGGGTGTGCAAGAGGCAGCTGGTCAATGATTCTCTGTCATCAATGATGTTTCTATATCTCTCTTCCTCTCCCTTCCTGTCTGAAATCAGTAAAAATATATTTCAAAAAATAATGAAAATGCCCCCTGTTTATGGATAGGACTTCACAGTCCCAAAGCCTTTGATGCCATTACCCCACTCCAAATGGTCCCAGACAGATGAAACTTTATGCATATGCAAGAAGGCCCGGGGACATGAAGTCAGCAGTCCTATAGCTCAGTCTGAGCAAAACCAAACCTATTTATTTATACCTCAGATGTTTACATGAGAACTCACCATGTACTCTGGGTCAGTGGATTCCATTGATGCAATTTTGTCCGGTACCCCCCCTTCCCCCAAGGGATATTTGAACCTCAGAAGATATTTTTAGTTGTTCCAGCTCAGAAGTATAGCATTAGCACTGTGGATGGAGGCCAGATGTTTCTGAAATCCTCCGGAGCACAGGACAGCCCCATCAAAGAATCCAACAGCCCCCGGTGTCACCAGTTCCCTCCCTGAGACACTCTGCTAGGGGGGGGGGGGGTGAGGAGGGGAAGGGAGTGGGGGTAAACAGTGGACACGCCCACTCTCGTGGAGTTCACTTTCTGGTGGGAAGAAGACAGACACTGTACAGATTCGCAGAAGCATATGCCATGAAGGTAAGAAGGTGGGGAAAATCGGTGAGCTATGAGAGCCAGCGGAGGTGCTGATGCAGCTGCCTCAGATCACCAGGTCACGGGGCCAGAAGCGACCTCCAGTGGGGGATGTCTGAGCAGAGACTGGCCTCTGACCTTCTCATCTCCCAAACCTGCTTAGAGGAGCATTTCCAATTCACCTGGGTCCCACTCGAGAGCCAAAATTGACTTCTAAAAGTCAGACACAGGTTAATCAAGAGTTCTTCCTTCAGCAATGACTTTTCACTGAGCCCTGACATGCAGCAGCCTTGGGGAAGGCACCTGGAAACCAGGGGGTCCCTGCCTTTCAGAAATACACATTCTACACCATTGGTCTCCTGAACAAGTTTCTTAGCTTTTCCACATTATGTTATTTTTATCCTTAGAAAGTTCACTCCATTTCTTTGCCATAAGATTCAACAAGCTTCTGAGGGAAGCTGTGATGGCTTAACCCATCTGTGGGATGTGTAGTGCTAGGCCCAGGGAACCTACAGACACACCCTGGTCCTTAGAGGGTGTTGATGGTTTGGGAGGCCAAGCGGGGGGTGGGGGGGGGGGCGCGGGGTGCTTTTCAGCCCAGCGTCCTAGGCAGCCTGCATTGTGAGCCTGGCCTGGTGAAGGGAAGACTCAGGCCTCCTGTGCACTTTGGGAACGCATTAAAGTGGCCAGTGTGACAGATGGGCGCCTGGGGCAGCGCTGGCAGGAACAGACATTCTCCTCTCCTCTCTTGTACCTGGTTTGAGGCCAACCTTTTGGACAGCCTCGTGCTGCCTGTTGTGGTTTGAAGTACACTCACTCCTTGATAACAGCGACTCACTGTACATCCACTGGGGGCTTGTTTATAGGGGGCTAACAGGTTTAATGGTGGCTTTAAAAAAGACATCCATGTCCTGGTTTAATAGTGCCTTTCAAAATATATGTCCATGTCCTGGCCTTCATAAACCTGTGAATGTGACCTTATTTGGAAAAAGAGTCTTTGTAGATGTGATTAAGGATCTGGAGAAGAGATCATTCTGGACTTAGGGGAAGCTCTAAATCTAGTGACCACTGTCCTTAAAAGAAGAAAAAGGCAGAAAGAGAGTCAAATCTCAGACTCATGGAGGGAAGAATGCCATATGACCTTGAAGACAGACGTTGGTTGGAGAGATGCAGTCAGGAGACATCAGAACTTGGGAGAGGCAAGGAAGGATTCCCTCCTGGAGCCCCCGGAGGGGCGTGGCCCTACAGCAACTTCTTTGTAGACTTCCCACCCCACAACTTGAGAGAATAAATGTCTGTTGCTTTAAGCCAGCAAGTGTGTGGTCATTTTTTAGGAGACTAACAGAGGGGTGTGAGTATGTTTTCCCTGAAAGTACTCAGGAAAAGGGACAAAGAAAGCTCACACCCAATATTCTCAATATGAGAGTCAGTAGGGCTCACTCCCGCAGGTCCAACCCCGAAATGTGAGGCTGTGTAGCGGCTGTTACTTTCCTATTGCATTTGGTCCTCACTGCAGTCTAGTCTTTTGTGTTAAAGCGCACTGTATAACCAGACATGCTCAGTCTGAAAAACATTTTTTTCCTGTTTTTCTTTTTCAACCTCTGGATTCCAACATCCTTTCAAGTCCATTCACCCACAATGTCTTTTATTTTTTTACATGTTATCTTTTAAAATTACTATTAACATGCAGGTATTCCTACATAACAATGTTTTGGGCATTTGTATATATGCGCACACTACAAAATGATTAATTGAGCGTTGTATGTTTTTATCAAAGGAAACAACACAAAGATTTCTCCAAAGTCCTGTTTGACTAAAGATGATTAATTTTAATTTTCTCATGAGCAGCATAATGCCATTAATCATTTAATATGTTTAATCATAATCTCTGTAATTCCTAATTAGTTTTATTAAGCTGCAACATCCAGCGGTTATGCACAAATCCAAATCTAAGTTTCCTTCTTGGTAGGAGGTTATGCTCATTGCAAATGGCATTCGAACAGCAACTTCTAACAGGAGGGAAAAAGTGGACAGGAAGTTTCAGTCTCAGCTGCCACCTCTGCAAACTTAACAGTACTAAGACCCTTGGCCTCTCCAAAAAGTGGCAATCCCATGATTCAAGGACATGTGCATCTCGTGACATGTAACCAGATCTCACTACCAGAGGAGAAAACACAGATCTTGTTTTTGTTTGGGCATCAATATTTTTCTTGCATGATTACTTGAAGGTATCCAGATGGATCGTTCACTCCTTCGTTCTTTGTTTATTCATACACTCATCTTCCATTCACCCCTTTAGTCAGTGAGTCAGCCAGCCATTACACAGGCATTTGTCATGTGTCTACCGTGGCTCATGTGCTTGTCATGTCACCCTGCTATGATCCTTGTGTGGCTCCTCATAGCTTGTAGGGGGAAGTGTATATTCTCACTCACAGGGTCATCCATGCTCCAGCCCCTAACTGCCTCGGCAGTAGCTCTCCTATGCCTCCTTCATACTCGCCCCCTCTGGCCAGGGACAGTGAGGTCCACATGTACCCTACTTCCTGAATCTCTGCGTCTTTGCATAAGCTCTGCCACCTGCTGTCACAGTGCCAGTGCTCTTCACCTCTTCTCTTAGACATCCCCCACTTCAGATTTAACCTGCAGAGCTGGCCAGCCTTGCAGAACCTCTAACAGTGCTGTGTGCCCCTGATTTAAGTTTACTCAGCCTTCTGGGATTCACTCTCATTCCAGCATTTAACAATGATATTACAGCTGCCTCTTTCTAACTCTTTATCTAATTCTAAAATGGGAACTGCATTTTAAGACCAACTTCCATGTCTAGTGTATAGTAGTAGTTGCTCAGTAAAAAGGTGTTTCATAAGCAAATGAGGACCTTTCTTCTTTATTTCCTGAGAGGGTCTCTTTACATCTCACATTGGACATTTAAAAAAATCATCATTCTAAAAAATGCATTTCATTTTATTTATTGACTGTACACCATGAGCCAAGAACTCTGCTAAGCAGGCATAGGTTATTGTGTTCATTCTTCACAGAGCCATTTAAGGTATGTGGTATTATTACTGTTCATTTTCCAGACTAGAAAACTGTCACCATCCTCCTTCTTACTTAAAAAGCATACGCAAAAGTGTTGTTGCCATCATAACATTGTATTTGGGAGTGGAAAAAGTCATCTGCTAGGGGGCTTTGGATATGAAACCAGCTTGCGAAGTAGTGTGCCAGTCACCGGGGGGGTCTTGACTTCAAACTGCAACTCAGGATGTATAGGATGGAAAATAATGAAATAATAAATGAAATCTGCCAGTTTACACAAGAGTTGACACTAATTATGCTCACGTTATTTTGGCATATATCTATTTCACTTTGTAAAATTATCTTTATTATTTTACACCTGACTGCCTGCATTGATAGGTTTTTTTTCTCAATTATATGCCGCTAAATTGTGTATAAGTAGGTGAGGATGATTCCTTGCTCATAATTTGATGAGCTTCCATATAGGTTTTTCCATCTTGGCCTCAGAGAAGCAGGTAACTGACGTGGATGGCATCTACTGCCACCTGCAGGCAGTATGTGCTAATTGCAGGTAAAGTAAATGAAGCATCTCTGAAATGTTGAAAATGTAGGACTCAGAATATAGGCATGGCTACAATGATACCAAATGTTACTGTGACTGTCCTCCTAGTTCCTGCTTATATAAAGGTGTCATTGTATTAGCATGTGATCCAGGCTTTCATTTGGGAGGGATGAAATGGGAGGCAGATGAGTTATGCTAATAATGTGACATTGTCCACACCAACTTACTGCAACACAAAGTTCTGCAGTGATGGAGAGGTTCTGTATCTACTTGCCCGATATGGAAGCCACTAGTCACATGTGGTGACTGAGCACTTGAAATGTGGTTAGTGTGCATGAGGAGCTGAATTTTATATTGTATTTAATTTGTCTACATTTAAATTGTTATATGGGATAAACTATAATGGACAGCACTAGCCTACACAATCAAGAAACCAAAGTTCAGCCGTGGCCAGTTTAGTGGATGGAGTGTCGGCCTGTGGACTGAGGGGTCCTGGGTTCGATTCCGGGCAAGGGCACATGCCCTGGTTGCAGGCTTGATCCCCAGTAGGGGGCATGCAGGAGGCAGCCAATCAATGATTCTCTCTCATCATTGATATTTCTATCTCTCTCTCCCTCTCCCTTCCTCTCAGAAATCAATAAAAATATATTTTAAAAAAAAGAAACTAAAGTTCAGCCCTGACTGGTTTGGCTCAGTGGATAGAGCGTCGGCCTGCAGATGGAAGGGTCCTAGGTTCCATTCCAGTCAAGGGCATGTACCTTGGTTGTGGGCACATCCCCAGTAGGGGGTGTGCAGAAGGCAGCTGATTGATGTTTCTCTCTCATGGATGTTTCTAACTCTATCCCTCTCCATTCCTCTCTGTAAAAAAAATCAATAAAATGTATTTTTTTTAAAAAGTTCAAGCCATAAAATAAAATAACTTAAGTCAATCAGATAGCTATTTGAACTGCAGAATACCAAACGGCCTTTTCAAATGTTTTAGTATATATACTAATATTTTATCTGCACAACCTCAACAATTATGTAGGGTATGTCCTAAGATTTGAACAGCCTTGAGTAAGGGATCCACCTTCCCCAACTTTTGTGAGTCCTATCCCCTTCCTGATGACATTTTTCTCTGACTGCCTGTTAGAATTCCCCACCCAGCCCCCAGCACCAGCTAGCCCATTCCTTTGCTATATTTTCTTCTTGAGTGTTTTTCTCCTGTTGTCAGCTCCACAGTTATTTATTTATTTATTTTTGTTGTTAATCCTCACCCAAGGATATTTCCCCATTGATTTTTAAAGAGAGTGGAAAGTAGGGGGAGAGACACATAGAGAGAAACATTGATGTGAAAAAGCCACAGCGATTGGTTGCCTCCCACACATGCCTGGACCAGGGTCAAGGATCCAGCCTGCAACTGAAGTACATACCCCTGAGGGAAATGAACCCTTGACTCTTCAAGTCCTTGGTCCAAAACTCTATCCACTGAGCCAAACCAGCTCTGGCCCATATTTATTAATGCGGCAGTCTCCCCTAATCTGAGGACAGGGGATTTTGCTTTGCTCACTGTTAAACCCCACCTCCAGGTCCATGATGGACACTCAGAGTTCAGTCAACTTTTGTTGCATGAATGCAAACCACTCAGCAGTTCCTTCCTGCCTTTATTCCTTTGCTCTGGCATTTTCTTACCATGTAGGGGATGCAAAAGCATTCTGAGAAAGAGCATTGGGGTCCACTCAGAGCCTCTTTGCTTTGCTCTCATTATTTTAGCAGACAGATGACGCAGCGCCGACGGATGGCCAGCCCCAGACACAACCTTCTGAAAATACAGAAAACAAGTCCCAGCCCAAGCGCCTGCACGTCTCCAACATCCCTTTCCGCTTTCGCGACCCGGATCTCCGACAAATGTTTGGCGTAAGTACTGCCTTTCTCCCCTGCGGGGCCTGCTCTGGGCCAGAGCCCTGTCCTCCATGTAAGTTCTTGCTATTTATAATACGAGGTGAGACATTTAAAAGGGAGGATTTTAGGTCCTATTTTGTGCGAGTATGGTGGTTAGGCTCTTTCTATGATTTTAGTATAAATTTCTTTGCCTGTGTCCACCATGTTTCCATTTTGCCAAATGGTCTCTTTCTAATTAGTAACTGAAAGATCAAATGGAAAATTAACTCTCAGATAATACACTGCTGAAACAAGCCCATTGGTGATCCCAAATTGAGGGCCCCGGACCCCATTTCATGGCTAAAATAAAAATCATGTTTCATCTTGGTTCTTCTGTGGAAGGCAGTTGCCAGATTGTCATGATGCATTCAAGCACACCTTACCCTTTCCCAGGCACTGTGCATTTAGAGGTCTGATGCAGCTGTAGAGAATAATTAGTTCTAAAGCTTCCTTAAAAGAAAAAAACAGAACAATAGCTAGAGACTTCTCAGCCTGACTTACATCCTGTAGCGTACACCTTCCTGGAACCCGTGCAGAGGGTCCTATTGTGATGATGTATGTGCCAATGACAGTGTGGCCCCACACTACCATGGTGAAATGCAGAGACAGAAGTCACACCCACCCAGAGAAATTATATGATAGGGCTGCTTCCTCATGGGGTATCATGACCCGGACAGTATTTCTGCACAATATCTGCCCTGTCCACCTTGGGAATGGATGAGCTTGGCATTTCCTTGGGCTCAGTTTCGCCGAAGGGCAAAGCTACCGTAGGCTTGTATACTATTCATGTTTGCAAACGTAGTCAGTCTATTTATCTGTGACATCCCAGTGTTGGTGGGAAGTATCTGTGGATTCAGTGAACAGAATGACATTCTTAACGTTTGACTGAGAGCAAAGGTTGGCTGCCTGGAGATTCTTCTTCTAGGGGTTTTTGGGTGCACACAAATATGACAAAAGGAATAAGAAATAGCCCAACTTGAATGCCTAGTTCTGGGCAAAGTAGCTTTCATTGCTCACATGAGAAGGGAGCTCTGGCTCATGGCCCTGAGACTGTGGGGTTCGCGTGCACTTTTTTTTCCTTGAACGTGCACGATGTTTATCAAGTGCACATCTGACACAAACGCGGACCAGGCATCCTAACATTGAAGACGCCCAGACTTGAAACCTGACATTTCAGAGGAAAAGGTCAGCTCCTGCACTTTCATCCCTCTCATTTGGTAATAACCTTGAGTTGAGCCCTCTCTAACTGTTGCAGAGCAGAGATACCCTCGGGCAATTTCGGGTCAAAGATGACTTTGAAAAGTGCAGAGCATTCAAAGTGAAAGTGGAGGTTAAGTGTGTAAAGCATCAGGCCAGGTCTGAGTGATGGGAAGCCAGAGGCATCAGATTCCTTTTGCCACAGCAGGTGAAGAAGCCATCTTGTGCTTCGGCCCATCTTTGCTCATCAGGTGTCCTGGAATGCTGGCTTTGAACTCGGTCCTCTGGATGCCCATCCGGTGCTCCCACATGGGGTCGCTCATTGCAGCACACCCCAGTTCCCACCCCCGAGGGTGCTCTTCACTCCCTGGTCTTCTAGGTTATCGTGAAAGTTCCTGGAGAGTGACACTGCTAAGTTGGAAAGGCATTCACAATACCCACAGCTAGAACTCCTAAAGAAGGGATCCTGTCTGTGTGAATATATGAACCTCTTACTCTTACAGGGGTGGTAGGGCAGGTGGCATGGAGCAAAGTCTTGGTGTATTCATTTATTAACTTATAAATCAAAAGATCCATTGTACTACCAGTTGTCAAACCTTGATGGAAATCGACTGGTTTCATAGCCACTTTTCGTAAAAGTCAAAATTGTCAAGCAACTAGCAAGATGTCAATCTGACAGGATGATAGATACACTTACTATTTATGCATTAAGAAAACACAGCATACATTCAGTGATATTAAAATGTATTTTGTTTATCACAAACAACATCTGTGTCCATTTAGAAAAGTAGGAAAGATTTTTGTGATGGGTTTCATCCATAAAAAATTATTGGGTACATGTGGATTCTGGGACTCTGCTGTAAATCTGAGGCTTCCTTGTTTTATAACCATCATTCTGCAGAAATGGAATTTTAACACTAAAAAAACAACAACAACGAAAACGCCTATCTTTCCTAGCCAAATGCTGGTGTTGGCAAACCTATTCTGGTTATCTGATCCATTTAGTGGCATGAATCCCTTCGGAAGGCATCTGTAAACATTCTGATTGGCTTCCCAATTTTAACCCCTGTTTGGTAGTTTCCAGGTCACATGGACATGAGATACCTTCTCTCCTTTTGGTGGAATATTCTGCCTTTGTCCCTTCACTTTGGCAGGAGCTACAGTACCTGTGATGATAGGGGAAAACTCTTACAAGGCCCCTGAGCTTTTCTCCTTTGTCTTTTTTCCTCAACGTGGCCAGGGGAGTTTCAAACTCAAAACAAAGACAAAACTCACAACAAGACAAAAAAACAGCTTCCTTTCTCAAACTGCTGAAAACCTGGCAATGTTCATAACAACTTCCTAATTCAGTCCTGAAGTTTGCAACCTCTGTGGGCTTAATGGTTACCACAAGTGCCTCGCATTTTTTTATTATTTTTAATTTGTGGCTCCAGTGCCTCCTTATTGCCATTCTGGTTATCTTTTCTTCCACATGCACTTCATATTCTGCACTTTCTCCTCTTTTGGAGGCATGGGTTTCCATGTTTGTCATGAACTCTTCTAGCTCATTATAGATTTCCTATTCTATTTAAGATGGAGCATTCCTGGGCCTAGCTGCTATGTGACCACATTATCCAAAGTAGAAGTCTTTTTAAAGCACCAAAAGGGGTGTGAGTGAATGGCTTGAATATGTGATCAAGACCTCGCTTTTGAATGTTTCACTGGAAGGAATGTTGGTCCTGGCCTGGCTCCATTCTTCTTGAGCTCTGTCCTCATGTCAGACATCATTCATGAGCCAGTACTTTCTTTACATTGAGTTCTTGATGATCCCATTAAAGGAATGTATGGGTTTCCACAGATTAATTATAATATCTTGCTCCTGAATATGAAACTTAATTTAACCTAATATTCAAATATTAAGCATTTCTGGGTTTGGGAAGAGAGAAGTTGTATCCAGATCATGGATACAACTCATTCCATTGTAGAATTATTTTCAGAAACAGCTGCTCAGTGAGTTCAGGTTTCAAATTTGCACAGGACCCTTGATGTCACAGCCTTGCTTGTTATCAAAAGACAGACTCACTTGGGCATGCACACTATCTACGGAAGTCTCTCTATGGTCAACAAAAAGCAGATCCCCTGACTTTCAGAGCATGCAAAAGAAGCTTTCGTGATCAGCTCTGCAGTAATAGCATAGAGCGAGAGAGATGACTGCACTTCCAGTGTTAACAGGAATTCCACCCACTGTGATATTTTAAGTAGTGAAGCTGATTTCTTGGACATGGCATGGTGCCGCCTAGGTTTTCATTCTAAGCATGAAGCTGACCCCAAGAAAACTCAGAGGATGCCTTTCCTTAGCCTCTCTGTACATTCTTTGAACTAACCTTTACTTTCATGTTTCATGCTGTATCCATTGACCATCTTGCACAGTTTTTCAGAGAAATATTATTTGATCTGAGAATGTCTACAAATGTCTGCGACAGATTTGCCCATATGCGTGCCTATAAGCGCCTGGATTTCCTTCTGGATGCAGCCATCCAGACACCTTGTGTGGATTCTGAGACGTTGTTGAATGCCACCCAACATTGGTGTTGAGCAAACAAATGCTAGTTATGTCTGCGAATGAGTAGTGTCTGTTTAAACTGAAAATGTGCCAGCTGTGTTTACATCATTAGTACCAACTTCCCAATTAAACTGTTGATACTATAAATATAGTACACAACTGTCTCAGCCGTGGGGCTGACATCAGCATTCTTCTCAAGGCTCGTTTCCTTGGCTTTGAGAATCATCAGCCCAAGGGTAGCAGCCAAAGAGGCAAACAGTTGAGACCATTTCGGGGCATATGGTGTAAACATTTTATTTGGGGAAAGACACGTGCTAAGAGTACTTCTCCTTTGATTCTTTCTCCATGAGATCTTATTTTAAGGAAGTGTTTTTGTGTTGACTGCTGAGAGAATGTTCCGTAGGTGACCTTTGCTTAATAGTTTGGGAAGAAGTTCTTTTCAAGCTTCCCTGCCCATCAATGCGAGTGCTTTCGGGCCCTTATGTCCGAAATACATAAAATAGCATCTGTGTGGACTGACTTTTCTAAGTTTATATCAAAGTTACTGCTTCTGAGGTGTTCACCCAGCTGGAGGATTGCTTAACTATGAGATTAAGTTCACCTTTCAATGGCAAACCCTTCGCTTCCAAATCTGAAAGTTTTCTTTTTCTGTTTTTAGTGATTTTCTTTGCCCAAATCTAGGGCACTCAGAATGCTCTGTAGAAGAGTATTCTCTTGACCGAAAGACTGAGCGTCCAGAAATGGCAGGGTGAGTTAGCTGTGTGCTTTTTGGTGTTTCCATTGTACAGGCAGACCTCATTTATTGTACTTCATTACAATGTGCTTTGTAGATAGGGCATTGTTTTTACAAATTGAAGGTCAGACCCTCCACCAGCAAAGTGATTACGACTTGCAGAAGGCTCAGATGATAGCATTTTTTAGCCAATAAAATATTTTTAATTAAGATATGTACATTTCTTAGACATAACTCTATTGCACACTTAATAGGCTACAATATAGTGTAAACATAACTTTTATATGCACTGGGAAACACAAAAATTTGTGTGACTTGTGTTATTGCTATATTTGCTTTATTGCCGAGGTCTGGAACTGAACCTGTACAGGCTAGCATCCTTCCATCTCCTCTCTTAGTTGAGCCTTGTCTTCTTGATGTCTTCCTGTCCTTCTATCTTTTGGGAAGTAGAGAAGCACTTGTGTTCAACAAGAAAAATTCCACTCTATGATGTCCTTCCTGGGTACATATTCTGAGCATTGGGCATATTTCAAAAACACAGGATGACATAGCTTTGGGTTTCTTTTTTTTGTAGTAAGAACTATTTTCATTTCAAGGTTTTGAGCTATTTATAGTTATACTAGAGGCCTGGTGCATGAAATTCGTGTATGGGGGGGGGGGCGGGGCAGGTCCCTCAGCCCAACCTGCATCCTCTCCTATCTGGGAGTCCTCAGGAGATGTCATACTGACGGCTTAGTCTGCAGTCAGGCCTCCCTGTGCAGGAGGGCCTACTGGGCTGATCAGGGGAAGGCGCCACCCCATCAACCCGCTGCCAGTGCCACTGCCAGCCACCACAGCCACCAAGGTGTTTTCATCAACACAGACTCCAGTCCCTTGACCATGAAAAAATGACAACTTTCTTTAGGTCTTTTCAAGATGTCTCTTTCATAGGATATGACATTTCTTTCTTTCTTTTTTTTTTTTTTTATCCTCACCTGAGGATATTTTTCCAATGATTTTTAGAGAGTGTGGAAAAGAGAGGGAAAGACAGAGAGAAACATCAATGTGAGAGGGACACTTCAATTGGTTGCCTCCTGCATGATCCCTGACCTGAGCCCCAGCCAGGGAGGAGCCTGCAACCTAGGTATATGCCCTTGACCAGAATTGAACCAGGACCCTGCAGTCAGCAGGCTGAGTCTCTATCCACTGAGCCAAACTGGCTAGGGCAGGATATGACATTTCTTAGCTCCAGCAGCAGACCTTTGTTTTTTCCTCCAGGAGTGAGGTGGAAAAACCCTAGATCACCTTCTTAGATTCTTATTACCCAAGTTACCAAGAACACTTGGTGAGAGTGGCCTACAGGGAGCTTAGCCAATGAATAGTCAGAAAAGGTGCTTCCCCTGCAGCTCATGCACAGAGGCATGCGCATGCGCGCGGCTGGCAGGCCCTGTTCTCTGTGGGCCTGCTTGCTGCTGCTGCAGCTGGCAGGCCCTGTTCTCTGCGAGCCTGAGCCATCCGTGGCTTGCCTCACCACACACGCAGTCCCCTCCTACCCACCTGCACGCACAGCCTCCTCCTGAACAGTTGTGACATCATGGTGTCCTGGCTAATTTGCATATTAACTCTTTTTATATAGATAGATAGAGGAGTAGCCTAGAGTATACATATGTTTTTCTGTCTTTCCAAGTAAGGTAGGATAGTTTGTATGTTTCAGTGGACAGCCTCTGTATGTTCCAATTTTTTTTTTCTTGAATGTTAGTAAATTAACACTCTTGACACTCACCCTCAGGGCCTCCCAGCATCCTCTGATGGATACTTCTGATCAGGCAGGTTGTCCTCAGTAATCTGTGTTCAGATTGTTCCTTCTCTGTCTTACTCCTCCCTCTGAACCACTCTGTCCCTTGCTGCATAGAGGCTGCTCCATGCTTTCCACCCAGGGAAGAAACAGAATGCAGAGTCTCCTACGGCAATAAATAATGCAATAAAAATCGAGGCTGCAAAAGCAAATGGAACAATAGGAAAGCTCAAAATAAAGGAAAAAGATGGAAAAATGACTTTTTGGTCTCCTGTTTATTTTTTAATAACATGAACATTCGCTCTCCTTCTGCATCAGGGAAAAATTTCCATCTTCTTTTTCCCTGGGCCATGTCGCCTACTTGTATGCCATCCTCTCCCACCTGCTCTCAAAAGTCACTCACTCAACTTCATATGAGTGAAGAAAACTGACAGGATTCCAAGGTCAAGGAAAAGGATTTTGGATTATCAGATGCTTCTGGTATCAGGATGCACATTCCTTTTTCTCTTTAAAGTGTGAATCAAGAATTGCTTGACATCTTTCTCATGAGGACTGCCAGATTTAGCAAATAAAAGAAAATACAAGATATGCTAGTTGAATTTGAAGTTTAGATAACAAATACTGTATTAAGAATAAGTGTATCACCAGTATTATTATTTTCAGGGCATAGTTATTCTTGACTATTTGAAATTTAAATCTACGTAGGCATCTGTATTATG
The DNA here is from genome assembly GCA_026230045.1 of Corynorhinus townsendii. NCBI lineage: Eukaryota > Metazoa > Chordata > Mammalia > Chiroptera > Vespertilionidae > Corynorhinus > Corynorhinus townsendii. The sequence continues at coordinate 70,920,854 of JAPDVU010000009.1, forward strand.
CACGGCTGTCCAATTTATTTGTCATCTGAAGTTGTGTTCCTAGACTTGAATACGTGGAATCGCCTTCACTTTTTATAGAGCACATTCATGCTAATTGTCTAAAATATGTTTGTTTGTTTAACAACACGGAGAATCATCTGGAGAGAAGTACATTTCAGCCTGAGGTCTAATCACAACTGTGCTGGTGTGTGGATTCTGACGGGCGTCCGGATAGTGGATCTTGCTTTTATCTGTTTGTACTTTACTTGTCTTACATGGCCTGGCTGTTTTATGGGGGCTTGTGGCCAAAATCCTCAACCTCATATTCTATTTGGACATTTTACTACCCAAATCCCACTTCATCAGGGTTTATCTCCAGTGATTAGTGGGGTGGCCTAGAAGGGTTGGCAGATACATTAGCATGTTTAATCTTTGCTGCTCAGTGCCTGGGAAAGCAATCCTGCACACATAAAGAAAGAAAAATAGAAATAACCTCTTGATTACCTATTTTGTACCAAGCCCCTACTCTGCTCTCTCACTCTGTGGGGTATGGCATAACATGGAAATAACATGTGTGGTTGTTTTTTCTTTTGGTTCAAGGGCACTATTTAATGACAGCACAAAATAAAATGTAATATCCTTGTATATTAAAAGAGAACAGATGATTCTGACTTGGGGTACCATTACCAATGTGCATAATATGATTTCCTTCACTTTTCTTATTGCTTATAAAATATTTCTATTTCTTTGCAGCAATTTGGTAAAATCTTAGATGTTGAAATTATTTTTAATGAGCGAGGCTCCAAGGTAAGCAACTTAATTCACTTTAGAATCATTTAGCTTATTGTAAAACGCTTGTTATGAATAATGGGAAACAACTGCACTGTTTTAATCAGCACGTGGTGAAAATACCCTTCAGGGGGCATTCCTTTAGAGACTACTTCCAGTTTCCAAAATCGTGGGAAATACATTAGGTTCAGTTTTAAATATAGAAGGGGGTCATTTAGAACTGCTGTTTTATATCTACCTATCTATTTATAGATCAAGTTTCCAGAGGAAAATTACCAATGCTTAAAAAAATAATGTTGTTGCTACATTTTTTGTTTTTCAGTGATAATTATGTTCTTTATATTAAAAAGTGAGTTGATAGTCTCATGAGCAGGTAAATATGTGATTATTCTGTATTAATAAAGTGCAGTTATTTTCCTGGGTTGTAAGGGAGAAAAAGTCATATACACCAACCTTTTGAATCTAGCTTTCTTCATTAGTGTGTTTACCAGTTCACATTTTGCAATTTGCCACTGCTTTGATTTTGTTTTTTCTAGGATACCAAATTTTAAGTTGATTTTCCTAGAGCACACAGTATTCATAAAAGTCTGTGGTTATCTAAGTAGGCTCCAGCACTTTTAAAGTGGAAATATGTTGGGATAGAAAAATAAAGGCCAAACTCTTCCAAAGCATCCTCTGTTCAGTGGTCACCTACATGTGGTCCCCCAGCCAGCCGGCACCTCAGCATCACCTGGGAGCTTATAAGAAATGCAAATTCTCGGGCTCCAAACCTGATCTAGTGAGTCAGAAACTCCAAACGCAGGGCTCAGCCATCTGTGCTTTAACAAACCTTCCAGGCCTATTATTAAAGTCACAAACACGGAGTGTTCTTGTTTTAGGAAAATGCCAATGCTTCCTCTGAACGCACAGCGCCCTCTGCCCACCGGTGTTTTGTGGGTGTGAAAGTGTCCTCCTTCCTTCCACCTGCACCCACAGGGAACTCAGGAACCCCGCCAGAATCTCCTGCAGGGAAACAGTGCCCTCAGCATAGCAGCAGAGACTGAGGAGTAACGGGAAGATGCTGTAAGAGCTGTGCATTGACCTCAGCAGCCACACAGGAAACACTTGCAATAACTGAGCTGTTTCCAGAGAAACCGCCCACAGGGCCTCAGGGAGCTTAAACTCCCTTCTCCTCCCCTCCTCTGACTGTGAAAGTGGGGATTAACAGAATGTGCTTACAATTGACAATAACTAAGTATGTAAACAGCCCTAGAGCCCATCAGTAGATGCGTGGATAAAAAAGCTGTGATACATTTATACACATGGACTACCATGCAGCAGTGAAAAAGAAGGATCTCTTACCCCTTGAGAGGGCATGGAGGGGCCTGGAGAGTATTATGCTAAGTGAAATAAGCCAGTCAGAGAAAGACAAGTATCACATGATCTCACTCATATGTGGAGTCTAATGAACTAAATAAACTGATGCACAAAATAGATCCAGAGGCAGAAGCATAGAACAGACTGTGGAATCTCAGAGGAAAGGCAGGGGAAGGTGAGTGGGTGGGAGGAGATCAACCAAAGAACTAGTATGCATATATACGTAACCCATGGACACAGACAATGGAGTGGTGAAGGCTTGGTGTGGGGTGTGGGGGAAGGCCAGTAGGAGTCAAAGGGGTGAGGGGAGGGAGCATATGTAATACTTTCAACAATAAAGATTTAATTTTTAAAGAAGTCATATTAAAAGGAAAGGAAAAAAAAAAACAGAGAGAAAGTGCTCACCAGGTACAGAGAGATACTGATTTTAGCCCCATCACTCCCTTACACAGGCAATTTGGGACAAGTCAGTATACAGGGAGGGCTACTCAGAGGAATGGGTTTATCTAAGGTAGCAATGCCAGCCTCTTGGGAACAGGAACCACGTCTTCCCCACCAAGTGAACATTTGAATTTATCATCCCCTGGACAGCCTGTACCCCTCACTCCTGAGTAGATTTAGTATTAACTGAATAGGATAATGCCAATAGCATTGTGGGAAGAAAATCCCAGTGTCCTCTTCTCTGCAGCCAAAACGATGTTGTGAGTTGCCAGATAAGTCAGATAAATCAATCCATTAGAGTCTCTATAATGTTCTGCTAGTTCAGGGACTTTGCCACTCTATCATTTCAGACCTTTTGCCATCATTCTTGTAATGTGTCGGCAGTTTGACCTCTAGGCTCGGGGACAGAGAAGTTAGCTCTCCTTCTGCTTCTTGTATGGAAGTCATTACAGGGACTACATCTACCCCTGCAAAGCCAAGTGCATGAATAGAAAAATGAGCCCAGTCTCATCATTTTCACTCAAGATTGAGGTATTCTGGGCAAAGCTACAGGAGAGGACCTGAAATGTTGGCCAACTTCTTTCTCATCTAAGCCTGTAGTTCCACTATTTTTAAAGGTGTGTTTTTTTTAAAAAATTCTATTTAATTTATACTTTGTTTGATAACTTTTGCCAGTGGGAGAAAGCTATTTAATTCCTTTCCAGAGCTGTTTTGGGACATTAGAAGAATATCATTTGCTATTTTGAAAGTACAATGGCATTGCTATTTTTAAAACTCTTCGTCATCCCCATGATTAGCCTGTCTCTGGGGCTTTCTGAATAAGACCACTTAAGTGTGCCTCCTGTAGACACTGACTTTGTAAAGCTGTTTGTGTGTGTGTGTGTGTGTGTGTGTGTGTGTGTGTGTGTGTGTGTGTGTGTGTGTATTTAAGTTGGAAACATCAAAAATCGGCCCTCTCCCCCTGTGGGTCTGCTCCCTCTCAATGAACCAGTCTGACCTGGCGGGTGTCAGGGCTAACTGTTTAGGTATGGCCGAGAGTCATGGAGAAAGTCCATTTGGGGTCTGCTAAACGGGGACACAGCTCACACAGGGATATTTTTCCTACTTGACATCATCCTTTACAGGGAAAGGGCCTATTTAGAGGAACATTTCCATTTGAATGGCTGAAAAACCTAAACTGCTATTATGACCTCATTTTCATCATTGGGTGCTGGAGGTGCAGCCAGCAAGTGGGTGGGCCCTAAGAGCTGGGAGCTCACTTCCTCGGTGCTCCCCAAGGCACGTCACTCAATGCTCAGTGAGTATGGCTGTGTGTTCTGTGTGTGTGTGTGTGTGTGTGTGTGTAGATACCTACACGAGGAGTATCTGTGTTATCCAGGAATGTGCAACATGCATAATGCATTCATCTATGAATAGGAAGTGTACAAGGTAACCACATTTAAAAAGAAAAGCCTATGCCAAACTTTGTAAATGGAAACTAGATAGCATTTTAGGAGTGAGAGGTGCTATAATTCATTTTTCCTCTTAGGGGATTTAAAACATTATTTGGCTCTGAAATGTTTTATTTGAGGATACAGACAAATATAGCTACTTTTTAATATACCTAGGGAATATACAGCCTGGCCTTTGGCTCCATAGACATCTGTAAGTATGGGTTACATTCCAGGTACCAGAGGGGCTATCAACTATGAGCTAGACGGGAGTGCTTCCCGTCACCCTCACAGACTCCTGAGCAGCAGGAAAGACGGGCTGTGGAGACAGGCCTCTGCAGTAGAGGATGCTGTGCTCTGTGATGAGTGAGAGGCTGCTGAGAGCCGACGCGGGCAGGCTGGTGTTATTGGAAGGTGGCAGTCTTCTGGGAAGAAGGGGCCTGTAAGCTGAAGGAGAAAGATGGGTAAGAGTTCCCCAGGGGAGGGGAGGAGGGAAGATGTCCGAGGAGAAAGAGCTGCATGGACAAAGGTCAAAGAAGAAACAAGCTCTTAACTCCACAGGAAAATGAACCTTCAGAGCCTTATCAGCAGCTCCCTCTTACAGACAGCAGTTTTCTGCACCAGAAACTAGAGGGGTTGGATTTTCCTATCAGATGGAAAGTCAGTGTGCTCATCCATCCTTCAGAGCTTTTGCGTGAGATATGAAATGTATTTGCATTCATGCAAAAAAGGAAGTTAGCACCTAAACGTATGCTACAAAACCAAGTAGAAAAATAACTGGGGTATGGGGAAATCAGAATTAACGATTCACCAAAAGCTTTAAAAATAACCAAGCCACACCAGTCTGGTGGTCTCTCTTAGATTCACATTATCTGGCCTGTGGATCATGCCTTCCCATCCTGGGGCACATGTCACTGATCCTCCTCTCCAGCAGCATGGTGGCTTCTTTATGTATTCTTCATCTTTTCTTTAATATATATATATATATATATATAATTGATTTCAGAGAGGAAGGGAGAGGGAGAGAGAGATACATCAATGATAAGAGAGAATCTTCGATCGGCTGCCTCCTGCACACCCCCTATGGGGACTGAGTCTGCCACCCGGGCATGTGCCCTTGGCCAGAATCGAACCCAGGACCCTTCAGTCTACAGGTCGATGCTCTATCTACTGAGCCAAACTGGCTAAGGCTGTACTCTCCATCTTTAAGGGGCTACCAATCAGCATTACACTCAGTTCCTATGCTCCCCAAGCCAGGTCTAGAATGTTCTTCTTTTGTTCCCCTTTTTAAGACTGAGATAAAATATTCAAATTATTTTTTAAGAACAGCAAGTTGCTGGTTGCTTGAGATAGAATTCTGACCACAAGGCAGGTCAAAAGAAACCACCTCAGCACCAGCTTGCAGCATTGCCTGGTACCTCTCATGTCCTGGAAATGGCTGGGGGACGGGCTCTCTGGTTATAGTGTACTTCCCCAGAAGAGAATTCTGGCAGACATCTGACACAGGAGGTCTTATCACTCCTTGGCTGGGTGGGCTATATGAAGGTCCAATGGAACAGGAAGGAAAGTCCCTTGGGTATTTGGGGGATTGTTTCTAGAGCTATTCATGAACCCACATGAACCCAACTTCACACAATTTTGAACTCGTCAGCTTGAATAGAGAAGTATTGAGAAGCTTGGAGAGAGAGAAGTTTAACAGAAATTAAGAGTACTGCTGCTAATAATAAAGTACTATTCTTACTTCAATGGTATGGAGTCTTCCAACTTTCCGTGGGATTCAAAATATATTTGCATCTTCATCTTTATTCTTCCTTGGCATACATAATGCAGATTTTAGGCCAGGATGGTTTGCATTTGGTTCAGACTAGATTCATGACAGTTTGGTTCCTTGGGGTGATGTTAGACAGGTAGGTTGAATGTTCAGGTTCACCTACATTCTTCCCAGCACTGTGGTGATAATGACTGCTAGTGCCCATAGACACCAATGATGCCACCAAGCCCTCCATCTATGACTGGAACTATGGAATTCTCCTTCCTTGCCTAGTGAGAGAATTGCCCCTGATACAGCCAGAATCCTGGTTTCCCTTAATACTTTACCATAAATGTATGGCATGGCTATGGATGCTAGGGAATTTGGATTACAGGTGAGGATGAGAACATTGCAATATGATTCTGGCTGATCTAACATCCAAATATTGTGTCAGATAGACATTCACCTCAAAAACTCAACCCATTCCATAGGTTTGCACTATAGACATTGGTGGTACAATATTCTACTTCATACAAAGAACTGAAGCCTTCTTTTGATGGTGCTCAGTGCTGAGAGGCCATGGAACCCAAAGGCTGGACCACACAGCAGCTTTTTGACAGATTCCTGGGCTCCCCTTGGGCATTCTGATCTGGTAGATCTATGGCAGGGCTCGGCACCTAAGTGTTTAATATGCTCCCAGTTCCTTCTGATGTGCAACTAAGTTTGGAACCGAGAGCCATCAAAGAGAGCAAACCCCCCAAATTATGTTGTTTGCTCATCAAAGAGCTATTATTATTCAGTTAGCAAGTTTATCTGAGTACCAAACATAGGCATACCACCTAAATAGAGCCCTTCTCTTATGGAACATATAATCTTATATTAATCAATTATTTCAGACCTATATTTTTTGTTACGTTGTTTTGTTTTTCTTAATTCTCACCCGAGGATATTTTCTCCATTGATTTCCAGAGAGAGTGGAAGGGAGGGGGGAGAAATAGAGAGTAATATCAGTGTGAGAGAGACACATCAATTGGCTGCCTCCTGCACACAACCTCACTGGGGCCAGAGATCGAGCTTGCAACTGAGGTACATGCCCTTGACCAGAATCAAACCCATGACCCTTCAGTCTGAGGGCTGATGCTCTAAACACTGAGAAACTGCACTAGGACAAACATATCAGACCTATCTTAATCACAGATCCTCACCATGGGAAATGTTATGAAAGGTAATTCCGCCCACATCCCAAATTAAATAAATTTACTTTTTCACTCTACAATCCTGCCAAAGAGGCACGTCCTCTAGCTTGAATCCATTCACAGCTGGTGTCCTCTGCAGATGAGCTCACATTAACATTGGAAAGTTCTCTGTTAGGCATACCACAGGGCACCCTTCTCAAATGCCCTGAGCTTCAGTGAACGCTCTAGTGACCTCATGAGTGATTGGGAGTTAACACTAGTTGGTTATGACTGCATCTTACTTACAATTACTGTCTATTTTGTTCTTCGTAAAATATAATATCTTCCTGCCCCAACTAAGCTTAAAGCCAGCATTTACCTTTACGCATAGTTGAAATATCCCCACACGTGGCATTATTTAACCCAGTTTACACTGTGAAAAACAGAATGAGCTGGGCAAATTGACTGGCAGTGTCTCAAAAGGTTGGTGTATATATCTGAACAAGTTGTACACTTATTTTTAGGGGTTTTAAAAATAATGTATCATATTTTCTGTACTCTTCTTAGGAACAGTGTCAGTGAAGAAAAAAAGATGGCTTTTGACAATGTAATGTTTAGTGGGGTTGTTTTTTGAATCTGAAAAATTAACATAAAATTTGCCAGTGGTGAAGTGAAGGGTGTATGTCATCTACCAGTGGAAGAGGAAGTGCCCAGTGTTATCTTAGATAGCATCCTATTAACAAAGCCACTTTATTGTCTACCTATTAATATGACAAATGAAAACCAACATAATGTTTTAGAACTTTATCATATGTTGACTCATTTCCCTTTTTGGTTAATAAAGTAGTCTGGGAAGCTGACAAATTTCTAAGCATGTATATCATTTTTGGTGATGGGAGGGGGAAGTATTAATACAAAAGACTTACTTGAACTGTTTGCATTATTGATCAATTGATGTTTATTTCTATTCATTTCATGTGATTATTTTGTTTATTAGATCCAAGAGTTTAAGATTTATTATAAAGAAGGTCTTTCCTTTTTTTGTAGGCTTCTAATTTTTATTTTTGAGAAGTAAAGGCTGTAGAATTGATCAATTTGAATAACCCTAAAACTGCATGAGGAAGAGATGTTCTTAAAACCACACGGCATGACTCTGTAGGCAATGTTAGAAGATTTTGGCATTCATTGTTGAATTCTGTGCACACGTTTTATTTTACTTTATTCTTAATTTGCATGTCAAGAAAGTGGTTCCCTTTTTATTTTTCCTTGTTATTTCATTTTATTCTCTGTGAAGACACCGTACATTTATTTTGATCTCATTTTCTTTCCGTTAGATTTATTTTCTTCTGTAGTGACATTTAGAAAGGTATTTTGGGTATCATTCTTTGAATTCTTCAGGGGTTACAGCTAACTGGTGACAGAAAAAAAAAATCTTGTTCACATTTGTTGCTTACTGATTGCACATCTTAGTACTCTTATAATTTCTCTAATTTGCATGTTACAGAACGGAAGCCAGGACAAGACATAGAAATTAAAGCGAGAGAACGTTACACAGTGGTCGTTGACTGAAATAATAATCTGCATGTTGTTTTCCCTTCTCCCTCCTGCATGCAGGGATTTGGTTTCGTAACTTTCGAAAATAGTGCCGATGCGGACAGGGCGAGGGAGAAATTACACGGCACCGTGGTAGAGGGCCGTAAAATCGAGGTGCATGTTCAAAATATTTTCCTTTACATCTTTTTGATAAATGTCTGCTTTCACGCTCATTCGTTGTTTCAGATGCATCATTGTGTCTTGTATGTGACCCTATTCCCTTCTCATTGTTTATATATATATATATATATTTATATATAAAAAGGAAAACTGGCCTTACTTTTTTTTTCATTTTATTTTATTATGTTACTCTTAATACTGCTGAAAGGTGGATGGCAAACGTGAGACCAAAACAAGGTTAATCTGAAAGTTTTTTTATTTGATTTGATTTAATTCTTTTATTTTCCATGTGTTAGAGCCAATGGGTGCAGTAGGTTCCAGACAGTGGAGAGAGTGTTGCAAAAACAGAACAACATACAGAGCAGATTCTTTTTCTTTTTCTTTTTTCTTTCCACTGCAGGGTTGACGAGGGATCCACAGTGGTGTGCAAATTAAGCCAAATTGTGAAAGAAATAGCAAGCAAAAGAACAATTGTTTTATATTTGTAAAAAATGAGAGGTTTTGTCTTTAAACCTTTCATTTTTTTTAAGAAGTCAGTTTGAACCTTTGTATTCTTCTGATAATAAAGCAAATAAACAAACATGATTTCCTGTTCAATATCTGGCCCCTCTTCATGGATAAAATTGATGCTAAAATTCTGGTACTCAGAAATCTCCTTCTACCACTGGATCTCCCTCAACATGGCCACAGGGTCATATTTGTTAAAACTTAAAAAAAGAGAAAACAAAATACCAGTTACGAATGCTTTAGTCTTTGGAGTAAGATGTTGCATATTTTGCCTTTTATTTTCCCCCCCTCGACGATAACGCTTAGGCCCCTCACCAAACTCTCAGTAACCATGGTAACTGTATACAAACCCATGCTGGCGATGGTGGTGAATGGTAAGTGGTGAAGTCCATCTGCCGTTACACGTATTTAGTGCTGATATCTCTATATACATATATATATACCACGTGACTTTTTTTGACTTGTCATATTAAGTTTTCTTGATGCTCTATTTTTTTGGATATTGGTACGCCTGTAATTGAGTGTACGTTCTAAGCTAGCCTGGAAGGCACTGACTGGATTGAGACATGACCGGTGCACATCTTACTCAGATCGTTAACTCCATATTGTGTTAAACAATGCACCCTCTCTTTTATCCTTTCATTAGCTGTGACTTTAAAGCTTGAATGATTTCGTTAATTCTTGCGATGTCAAAGGCTCTTGTTCCGAGTGTTGAATGCTAGATGTTGCTTTCCCCCGATGGTTCTTCCCTCCCAAAGTGTTGCACACGGCGAAAACTTGTTTGTCCCTTTTTTTGACATTTATGTTCCCTTGTACCTTGTCTTCCCTTCTACTCCACTGCATGTTCCTTCATATGAACTTTATTTTCTGTTTAAAAGCTATTGTTTCTGTGTTACCATGGAGTACATGCATGCTTTTAAGTCTTCAATTATGCAGTTCCTTTTAATTTGCTTTTACTGTCTCCTTATTAAACTTAAATGATATGACATTGCTTTGTTGAAATGATTTGTAAGTTAAAACGGTTATGAAGTAAATGTAATTATAAAATGTATGATTTTTTGTTATGCACCTACTGCCTTTTATAAATTAAAATGCATTTTACTTTGTTTTGTTTTATATTTTTTTTAAGTAAGTAATCACAGTCATAATGCATGTAACTAATGGAACTGTGGGTTGGCCCTGGGATATGTGCTCACTTGAGTTTTCTGTGTGCATAGGTAAATAATGCCACAGCACGTGTAATGACAAACAAAAAGACTGTCAACCCTTATACAAATGGTGAGTACACACTGGCCTTTTACCAGAAGTCGCCTGTACCTCTGACCTGTCCAGTAATTTCACTACAAAGTCTGTTTCAACAAGCCCCGTTTGCCTTCGCATGGGAGGGTGTCCTTATTGCTGACCTGCTACAGTGAACCACCTGAGCCAATTAGATAATTCCCACAAAGGGCTGGGGTTAGTTGCAGGTTAACCTGCGTGCTCTTCTTCTAGCCTCTCTAGGATAGTTCCCATTTGGGGGTGAGATAGAGTCACTATTTGGGAATTGGTTGGGTCATTTAATTTGTGGTTATAATAGTAAGTTGAGGGAGGGTGGAGGCTTTTTGTTTGTTTGTTGGTTAACCATCACCTCATTGATCACTAGTAATTCTTGGGTGTGTGGCTGCAGAATTTGGTTCTTTCTTTGAGTCTCCTTTGGAGTTATTAGGCTTTTGAAGGGGCTTGGAGGATCCCTCATGACGAGTTCTGAAGTGAGAGAAGAATGTGTGAGTGCTTGTTTCTTACTCTCTGGCTTGCCCAACGTCATTTTGAGTCAGGCGAGGATGTTTCATTGACCCCTCGGGACAGTGCATTTTGGCCCTCCCTAATGGCCAAGTGTCACACACTCCCCATACTAAGGAGTCATGTATATATGGAAAGTCACTAAAAATATTCCAATATTTTGATTCTTTAATTCTCTGCAGGGTACATCTCTCTTAAGATATATAGGGAGAAAGGCTGTTGATAGGCTGATCACATACTTAATTGTACCAAATATTATAAAGAAAGCAATGCAGTATTAAAGTGTATATGCTTAGTGGAATATTACACCCATTAAAATGAACAGAGTTAAAACTGAGAGAGCCCCATAATAATGAACATTTTTTTCAAATAAAAAATTATATGTATAGCATGATTTGAACTAAATTATGATGGGAATTATACCAAAGTGGTAATGGCTGAATTGAATTGTGAGATTGGAAGATATTTTTTTGTTGTTTTATAGGTTTTTAAGAATAATTTTATTACTGTCATAAAGGGAAAGTATTGAATTTTCCATTTTTAACATTTTAATTATACATAAAACATGGAAATGTAGAGTCATTTGAGAAAAAAAAGAAAGAATGAAACATTAAAGAAAAGGCTAAAATATACTTTGAATAACACCACTGCCAATGGGGTTTCCTTTCTCCCTCCTCAGAGCATGCCTCCATTACAGATCTATGTCTGTACTTTTATTTTGCATTTTTGCATGTATCTGGAGTAAGTATCTATTTACAGCATTCACAGTATTGTGTACATGCTTTTTATGTAAATGGTATCATGGTGTACATATCATTTTTAATTGGCATTCATAAATCCATATGGAGTTCTTTCAGTGTTAATACATACAGACCAGATTCATGCTTTTTAGTAGTCACATAATATTCCATACATGGATCTATGGGTTTGTTCCAACTTTCCATACTGATTGGATTAATTTTATTTTTTGTTATGATCATTAGCATTTGGTAGTTTTGTTCTTCTTCTTCCTTGTGCCAGCAGCTGCCAATTTGGCTAAATAAGTTTGTTCATATTTTTCAAAGGGGCATCATTAAACAGATATATACTCTCAATATTATAGGGCTCTCAGCTGAAAGAGCAGAAGAATTATTTATTCTGCTGACCCATTTTCTCAGCTCCAGCAGCCAAGACCTGTCCTTAAATGGAATAGAAATTTCACAACAGACTTTGGATGCCCAGTGCTGCAATGAAGCCACCTCCGATTCATGGGTCCTGAGGACTTTCTACTTGGGTCAGAATGAGAGCACTGCCACTTGCCAGAGTTAATACATGACACCATCACCCTGACTGTTGGGAAATTTAAAAAATTATGAAGTAGTGAGCATGTGTGTGTGCATGCACATTCTCATGCATATGCATAGGAGCTCCTGTGTATTGTTTATGAGAGGAAATGAAGTCAGGAAGCTAAATATTGTTCTTTAAGCCATATGTATGCATATTTATTTTAAAGAAAGAGTTATTGATCAATGTCATACCCAGGGGCTGAAAACTGGACCTGTGGGATTTTGCACACAATTCAAAGCGAATTCATTAACAGCCAACATTTCAGGAATACTAACTGTGTAGCGGTTGGTGAAGCATATTAAATACCCTGGGATTACAGGAAATCCTATAGAGAGGAAATAGTTATCCCAATTTTAAAGATGCAAAAACTGAGGCTAGACAAGAGGAAGTTAATTAGTGAAGTCATTTGCTTTTGTTGTGAAGTAGCACGATCTCTGGCTATTCCTGTGTGTATGTGAATGTGTTACTTTCCCCATCATCTAACGAAACAGCACTCAAATAGCAGCCAGTGACAATAACGCAAGGCTATTCAGTGTGGACCCCAACTTCCTGCCAGATGTCACAGAAGAACTGACTTAGAAAATCCAATGCAAATTCTAATTACATAAAGACAGTTGTACTCCTTGGAGACCTTTGGTATTCAAAGAAAGCGGTTTTCAAAGTTTTTCCAATTGTTAGTTCATGAGTATCATCACTACAAAGACATTTCTGATAAATTGCAATACAACTTAACTGAAACTATACAGAGACTCTCTTCAATCCTTAACAAGAGTGGTAGGAGGGGATATTATCAACACACACACAAAGAAAGTGGTAACTATGTGGAATGATGTGTATGCTAATTAGCTAGATATTGTGACAGATATTTTACAAAGTATGAGAATATCAAATCAACAACTTGTACACCTTAATTATGTACTGATTTTAGTTGTCACTTATACCTCAATAAAGCTGGGGAAAAAGAGAAAAGTCAGAACCAATGAAGTTACAGTGAAAGGAGAAAATTAAGTGATCTGTGAGATTCATTAGTTACCTTATTCATTCTCACAAACCATCAAACTTACGTTCAGCAAAATTATACATTATTGGAGTCATCACATTTTTAAGGTCGTCTTCAAATGGTGAAATATAACTTATTAATGCCAACATCACAGCCATACATTCCTTCAATCGTGTAGCCAACAAAAGTTTGAGTAGCTGCAAAGTTTCCAATGATTAATAAGATTGGACCCTAAGTGTAGTGAGACAGATGGCTAGGAGACTGCTATGGAAGACGAGAGTTAATACTCTCATGAAGGACGTGGATTCTGTTTCCCAGAACAGTTAACTTGGGTATAAGAGAAGACTATAGAATGACATATAAGGATTTGGAAACTCTACTCATCAGAAAGCTCCACAAACAGAAAATTGGGCTACTTCCATAGTGCTGATTTTTCCTGAGGATTCCAATACTCGGAGAGGAGTTGGGGTTTACTCTGCCCATTGGAAGTCAAATGTTTGCTCTGCAACACAAGTTGAGAACCAGATTCTCAGGGATTTTCTGTATATTGGAGAAGCATGGGGGTTGGATGGAGCTCTTTTATTTCTTAGAGATCTTAGGAAGGATAAAAACTGGACAAAGAGACTATATAGAGAGGTGGCGTTTGGTATCAGCTTTGCCTTTCTCTAGCTACTGACCGGCAAGCAGGTTGCTTAAACTCTCCACACACCGGTATTCTCAAGTGGTAATTGCAGATGTAATAGGATCTGCTACATAGGATATTTGTGACTATTAAGGGAGATAAAGTACACAACACAGTGCCAAGGAACAGAGTGCCCTAAAAATTCAATGACATAATAATCTCAACAATATGTAGCCATCTTGTTTGTTTTTTGTTATAGGTAGTAAGTTGCATTTTCTGACATACTAGTTTAAGAATCAAATATTCAGATGCTGGTAGAGGCTAGGCAGGTAAAATAAGTGAGCAAACAGAGAAGGGCTGAGAAACTCACCGTCTTTTTAAATTGTCTTTCACCTACATACTGGGAAAAGCAAGACATTACTAGAAGGAAAAACAGCACATGGTAACAATGAAAGATTGCCAACATGTATCCTCCAAGCCAGGCACACACTGGGGAGTAGTGGTGACTGACTAACTGGGAGTTTAATGGGGTCTCTGTTCACCTCCAGCCATCTAAAGTTGCCATTTCTAATAATGTTTCAAGAGAACCAGAAATCCTGTATTGTAGATGAAATCTAAATGTTGAGAATAAATATATGTGGCAGAAAAAAAAAAAAAAAAAAAGAACGAAAGAAAGGAAGGGAGGGAGAAAGGGGAGGGAAGGGGAGGGGAGGATACTGAGTGAACCAAACACAATGTACCACTAACTTTTCATTTGGGGCACTGCCTCATGCCCCATTTCAACAATCAGGCCCTGGTATCCTCAGTACATGTTTTTAGAAAACATTGATGTGCAGTTTGGGAAACTACTGTGGTGCATTTAAGGATACTTCCTTGAATGTGTTTCTTTGATATCTAATCCAGTGTTAAGGAAAATTCAAACCTGTAAAGAATTTTTGTGAGTTAATTCGAGCCAAACTGTTGACAATTGCCAGAATTTCAAAATATTGAGGTAATGCTCTGGAGAATGGTGGTTTTTCACATATTTTATAAATTACCATCAAAGGAGGAGATATAAGACTGGGTTACATGAAACCCATTGGTGCTAGATTAGGGAGGTGGGAGAAAGCAAAGTGGGGAAACCTCTGGGATTGTATTAAAAAGTAAAATGACAGACACATGCTTCTTTTACATAGGTGGGCATGAGATAGTTAACAGTCAACAATTAACATGACAACAATAAGAATGAGGGAATTTGTGGTCTCTGCCCTATGGTTGTGCCCTGAAGGATCCAGAAAAAGCGAAGTTACAAGTTACCCTGATACTCCAAAAATAAGTTATCTAGCTGCAAAAAGACCCTAGGCTATTAAGATCAAAGTTGATCTTTGTCATGGAAGATACCAGCCTACGACATGACTATCCCAAATAGACTGCTTTTTAATTAAAAAGCATTCATTTCAGACCTTTCTTTGTAGTTGCTTTAGGTCTCATGATCCTGTTTGCAAGGCAGCACACAAGGCCTTCCCTGAGGTAGTCAAATTAGCATGTGGCCCCACACCAGTAAAGCCCCAGAGAAGGCCTGTTCAGGTTTTGTTTTTTGGGTTTTGTTTGTGTATGGGGGGGGGGGGAGGCAGGGGGTGTACACATTCAGACTTGCCTTTTAACACCTAATAGAGCCTTAGTTAACAGCTGGCATGTTGGCCAGCATCTTTATGGGAAGCTGGCAGATGACCTTTGAGAAGCTGAACTTGAGGATGGGAGCACTGATTTAGAGGTGGCCCCTCCAGGCCCAGCCACAGAGGGGTCTCTCTAAACAGCTCCTGAGTCTGATACGGAGAGAGACCCCCATGTGTCTGATCTCTGCTTCACTGCCTTGTTTTATGGGGGGCCCTGGGAGGCCAGGAGCAGTGGGCTTAATCAGCTATTCTCTTTTTGTGGTAAGCCTCATTGTTCGGTTTAATGTCCTTGATCAAAATCTGTGAATACGTAAGGCCTGGGGATGTACACAAACTGCCTGAGAAATTAAAACTGGGATCATTTTGTCCGTCTTCCTGACAGTGCAGGCTCCTATCTCCAGCAGGGTTATCCCAAGGGTCTCTTCCAGGTACTAGATGGAGTCACAGAGACTAGGATCCATTTGCATGCAATTTGCATACATTTACGTAAGCCTGCCTGAGCTCTGTAAGTCTGAATAGAGGTGATTTTCAAGGGCTGGATTCTTATTACCTTTCCCTTGAAGACTGTCACCCGTAACAGGGTCCTTCTTTATTAGATGTATATCAGGAAGCAGGTTGTTGAAGGTTGAAAGAAGATAGAATCCTAACCAAAAGGGAATGAGTCTATTAGAAAAAGCTTTATATTCTTTCAGTTCCTTTAGAGCAAAACTAAGTATGTATGGAGCACCGACTATTCACCAGATGCAGTTTTAGATGCTGGGAATTCATATTGGATGTCAGACCTGCTCACTTTACCAGTAATTCTAATACAGGAGAAGGTTATAAACACAATTAACAAGGAGAGAAAGAAAAAAGATGAACCCAGGTAGTGTTAACAGCCATACAGGAAATAAAACTGGGAATTGAATCAGGGAGTAGTTCAAAGGCAGGGAAGGGAGTGCCATTAAGTAGCTTCCCCTGAGAAGACACTGGAGACCTAAATCAGGTCAGAGTTGTCAAGAGTGAAGGAATCAGTCTAGAGCAGTGGTCGGCAAACTGCGGCTCGCGAGCCGCAGTTTGCCGCTCTGTTGACTAATGAGTTTGCAGACCACTGGTCTAGAGAGATAGAGGAAAAAGAGAGAGATTGGATAGATAGCAGATAGATAGATGATAGATAGATAGATAGATAGATAGATAGATAGATAGATAGATAGATAGATGGAAAGGTTACTTGGCCCAAGGAAATGAGGAAGAGAAAAGCAGATGATAGAAACATGATTTTTTAGGCCATCTTAGATACTTCTGAAAAATTTCTTTCTTTGAGGAAATGAAAGACAATTGGTATGACTTCTCTTTGACAGTTACATCAAAGTGAATTGATGGGTCCACACCCAGTGAATGGTGTGTGCAACTAAAGAATTCAAGACAGCCGATAAGGATGCCTACAAGAAAAACCTTACTTGAGTAGTGTTAAAAAAGACCCTGTCTCCACTACCAGTAAAAGGTGGGGCAGAGGGAAGAAGGGACAATAAATAAATAATTCATTTAATATAGCTCCATATAGATTTCTTTCACAAACTCTAGATTTCTATGGACTAGAAAGAGAATGTTAAATATGTTTAGATAACCCTGTAGCTTTATTTGCAATCAGTTCTCTCTCTCTGTTTTTCTCTCTCTCTCTCTCATTTCAAATAACTTGAGGTGAACATCAGTTCCCAGGTTCTCTTGAATTGGGGGTATTTTCTTCTTTGAGAAGCAGTGGGATTTCAGCTGCCCAAGTTGAAGTCATTCTCTGCATTTATAGAACACATATTCTGAAATGTTTGGGGCAATATTTATTTTTATATCACTATAGAAACTCCTAAAAGACAAGATGTGGTTAATATGAGAGGAAGTTGTTAGTATGAAGTTTAAGAAACCATTGGGACAATAGGTATCAGAATTTTATGTCTCTTTCTGTAGATCTGAAATATAGATAAGGGTTTCCCATTAAGAAGTCTCCCAAGTAATTCAAAGACAACCTTTTGAAAAACTCTATCCTAAGGACATCGTGAGAACTGTAAACCAGCTAGCTTATTAAAGTTGGAACTGAAAGTTCATAGAAACTCAACATTTTCTCAGAGTATTCTAGAAAGTCATTAAGTCCACTGGGGGCATATCTATTAAGATGTTGGAGCCTCTTAGTGGGTCAGTAGACTTTAGTCACCTCTCAGCTGTTCTTACAGGCACTTCACTTAGGTCAGACATTGGGGTAACACACCTCTCCCTTCTGGAAAGAGCTGAGAATTCTTCTTGTCAGAAACACCTTTCCACACATCCAACTTTCACCACTGCCTTTGCTCAGGAACATTCACTATAGGACCTCCTGTGTTTGACCCTCAGCCCAAGGACACAGGTTTTCCACAAAAGGCAGCATACATGTCCTTCACTGCTTTTCAGGAGTTCCATATGATGGATGTTTTATAAAGACATGCCAGCAGGGGCAGGAAACGATCGCCAAACCCTAAAACATGCTCATTCTTCTGAGATTGTTACCCAAATAGTGCCCAGCGGGTCTCTCATATGGGTAGCTTCTTGATTTGTAAATATTTTTCTAAGCTCTTCTCTTGAGTTAAAGTTTTTGAAAGGCCATGATTCATTTGACAGAAAATGCTCCTTCTAAAACTTGGAAAATTACAGCATTCTGGTCATCTTATAAACAGGTTATTTGAAAGTCACCTTAGGTTTGCATTGATTAAGAATTGGTATGGCTCTTGAAAGCAACTGAAATATATTCCATACTTAATCTCTACTGGATAAATGTCATTTTCTTTAGGATTTAAAAGGCACTTTGGAAGTCTACAGTCTCCGGGTCATAATTAGGAATGACAATTATCAGAATACTAGAGGCCCCTCAGCCGGGCCTCACCCCTCTCACAATCCAGGACCCCACGAGGGATGTCGGACTGCCAGTTTTGGCCCGAAACTGGCAGCCCAACAACCCCCAAGGGATGTAATAGTGTGTGAAGCAGCAGGCGACTGGGGAGGAGACCCCACTGCTCCACTCATCCCAGCCCTGCTGTGCCTGCTGCCACCACTTGGTAAGCTTGCTGAGCAGCGCTCCTGCTGTGGGAGTGCACTGACCCCCAGGGGGCAGCTCCTGTGTTGAGCATCTGCCCCCTGCTGGTCAGTGTGCATCACTGACCTGTCGATCAGTCATTCGGTCACTTTGGCTTTTATATATATAGATATTGCTGCAAAGAATTCTATTCCTGTGAGCTTTCAAATTTTTGTGAACTTAACACACAGAGACATGCGATGAATTATTTAGTGGTGACCCATAAAAGAGTAAAAGAAGGAAATTATTTAGTGGCTCTAAAAAATATTGGTATGGAGGAAAATTAATTACTGCATCACTTTCAAAAGGTTCACCTGTGGCTGGTCAGTAGTTTCCATTCTATTAACTTGTATAGGCAGAAAATCAAAGGAGGGAATCACTCTATTTCCCTAGTACTGTGTAGTTTTCAAAGAATGTTTATATGCCCAAACGATCTATTCTCTGAATTTTAAAATTATAAAAGACACCAACCCCTTAGATGTGCAGTTAATTTGCCACGATATTCTTTGTTGAATCAAAGGTGATGTTAATGTTTTTTGTATTTGTTTCAAGGCTGGAAATTGAATCCAGTTGTGGGTGCCGTCTACAGTCCCGAATTCTATGCAGGTAAACAGTTTCTCTTTTGCATGATGTCTTCTTGTTCTGTTCTATCTGTGCTTTGCCTGCCACTAAAGAATTGGGTTTTGTGTTAAAAAAAAAAAAAACAACAATCGGAGCCAAGTAAATTCTTAAGTTCTGAGTGATTTTATGTATTTATTTATTATTACTATTATTATTTTTGGCAAAATCAAAAGTGTTTAAAACCCTTTGAAAAATAAAGGGGGATCATGTCAGTTCCACTGTGGAGCAGGCATGGAGCCACTGCTCCTTCTGACATTTCCCATTGGTTTTTGCCTTAAAAAAAGTGTGGAGACTTTGTGCAGGTGCATATTGAGCAAATGTTCACACCCATTTTTGGTCAGTGCCTGGATATGTCCTTTTAGCCATACATTTCCATTCGGGGTCACATTTTTTTTCCCCTGGCAAAGCAGAACATTGGATTAGTTATTCCAATAATGTGGCAATGAGTTGCAATTGCCAAGAGAAGGACTATTGAGAAAACTGGAAAGAACTAAATTGTCTTTTTTTTCTCCATTGATCAATTTTCTTTAGCAATTCCAGTGCTCTCTGCTTTGCCTTCAAGGGTGTATCTCTCTTCCCCTTTCCCTGCCTACTTTGCAACTACCTCTCAACTGGGAAAGACACTGTAGTAGAAAACTTGACCAAATTCAGAGAGAGAGTAGTCCAGAGCAACAGCGGCTGAGATTTTGCTCGGGTTGGCCTGCACTTCTGCCTGTTGTGCCTTCGCTCATTAACAAGGCTGCATTTAACACCTGGGGACCTTAGGAGATTTGCCCCATGGGTATTGAAAAGAGGTCTTTCTTTGATGTGAACCTTACTTTTTAATAAGGAGAAAGCAATGACCACTTGGTCTGTCCACTTACTTAGGGAGTTCTTGACGGTAAGTCATACCCCCTGCATTGTCTTTTCTGGGATGCCTCACTGTGGTCATCTTAGTGGATGATAAGGGAGCATCCACCTTAGTGGATGACAAGGGAGCATGGGAAACTTAGCTACTTTGGTATAATAACCAATTTGATTTTTTTAAAAAGGTAAATCTGGGAAGGTCCAATATGTTCAGGATTTGAGATAGACTGTCTGCAGTTGTTCTTCCACATGTGGATTTCGCCACAAGCCTGGGTTAAGTCCAAGGAGTCTATGACTATGGAATAGCAGTGTTGATGCTTTTGAGGGAAAAGAGAGTAGCCATAAGGCTTCCCATGACCATATGGTGCAACCCATATCCTAACAGGACACTTAGCAGAGTGAACAACATTGACACTGCACTCAAGACAGCCTGGGTTCAAATTCTGGCCCCTCTATTGGCAAGCTGTGTGACTCTAGGCAAGTTACTTAACCTCTCTGTGCCTCAATGTCTTCATCTGTTAAATGGGAGATAATAATAGTAACAAACACACAGGTATTTATAAGAATTATGTGGATTAATGTATGAAGTGTGTTTGGTGCAGAGCTGGCACCATGTAAACATTGGGTAAATAAGAATAAGTTACTATTCCACCTTGTTGCCATAAGTGAAAGTTAGCAGAGAGCTGACGATGCTGAATTGTGAGTGTACCACTAGACTTAAGAGATTCTCTTCTTATCTCATGGGAGGACTAGTCCTTCCGTTCTCAGCATGTCCATTTGGCGGAAGTTAATTTTTGGGACCAGAAGTAAGGCAGTCTGTCTGGGGGACATAGATATTGCAGGAGTACATCCTTGTCCAAAACAGCAAATAAATGAAATTGGCCCAAAGGTACAAGGAGACCTTAAGACAGCACCTCTGTGCACCTGAAGACGCTGCCCAATGAAATGGAGTAGTGGGGGTAAAGAGGTGGCAGATGCTGTGTGTGGTGTGTGCATGCATACTCTCCTACGTGTTCGCTTTGTCCCAAAGTTATGGGTCAAGAATAATGAGCAAAATGCCATCTGCTGAAGAGGTAGGGTATATGCATGCATTGTAGTAGAGAGAGGAGAGTGCATTTTTCTGGTCCCATGCAAAGTAGTTGATCATTTTTTTCTCTGGCAACCAGGAAAACACCAAATATCTTTATCAAACCCATATGCAAATATGTTGTTTTTTAAGAGGATAATAAGACAGAATGAACAATTTAGACTAAAGCATACATTCAAGAGCAAATTAATCTGTGTAACTTTTAGAACATTAGAACAGTGATTCAAATTAGCCTTGGGCCCACCCTTAGAAGTTAAATCACTGGACTATATAGAGAAAGAATAAGTTATCATATGGGTAAATATGGGCCGAGTTCTTTCTATGCTCAGGTACTGGAGTACACACTGTACCTAAATTAACATGTTAAAATTCTTGTGGCAATTTTCCAAATGAGGGGACTAAGGTTCAAGGAGTTAGCATCATGGGACTAAGGTGTCACAGCTGGTAAGAAGCCGGTTAGAATTTGAAAGCAAGTGGCTATATTCTTTACAACCAGGTATGCTGCTTCTTTCTTTTTTATGAATATTAGAAGTCATTCTTACTGACTGTGCCCTATGGTAGCAGAGACTCCTCATCTATGTCCAAATCAAGAAGAGAAATAGGATAATGATTTTGGATTATTTCTACCACCGTCTGCCACCATATTCAGACATGTCATCCAGTTGTGTCAGGGGAAGCTTTAAGGATTCTGAACAAGCACGTAATGATTTCTACGACTTGTTCCAAACAACTTACACCTTAAAAACAGGGGGCACAGCTAAGTAAGTGACACTTGGGAAATCTGAACATTTGTGGTTTGAGTTGACAATATTGGGCCTCTGCTTAATCAGAAGCTTTTCCTTTTTTGCCTGTATATTTGTATCTATAGGTAGCGAGAGCTTGTGGTACTCCGAAATGTAGGGAAATACTGCTACAAATTCAACACTCCAAAACTATCCCTTGGAAATATTTGAGAAAAACAAACAAACAAACAAACAAAAAACACTGAGACTCCTGCCAGCTTAAATCTAAAGTTTCAGGCACCTGTATCTATGGAATGCATTCAGGGGTGGGCAAAAGTAGGTTTAGTTATAATACAAATAAACAAGACAATAATTAATAAATGATAATACAAGAATAAACCTACTTTTTGCTCACTCTTGTATATATAAAGATATTGGTGTGGAATATATTCATTTCCATAATAAGGTATAAATTACTAATGTCACCCATTTAAATACCCATGACTAAGAATTTCGGGGGGCATTTTAAATCTCCCCAAATATAAAAATAGTCTGCGTTTATTTTACAATTTTGACTATGCCTCAAAGCTGCAATGAAGACCCTGTCATTGATTTGCTAGGGATGTTTAGTGGGCCAGCCCTACGTCTGTCTAAGATAGAAAGCCAGACTTATTAGTCATTCCTCTATATAAGATGCTGCGTTAGACACATATCATAATATTCCATAGTATAATTATCGATTTTCTGAAGCTTATGCAGAATTAACAGCCCAGCCTCCAATTGTCTCTCTGAATGGAGCATGAAAAGTTCACATATTTTATAAATTAAAATCGATATTTTCAATCTCTCCTAAAGGTAATTTTCCTAATTTAGTGGACTTTTCCCTAACATTTATTTTCTCTTTTAATTATAAAATGGCAGGGTATTGATTTCCCTGTATAACCTCCTGACGCCCTGAGTGCATTTTTATTGCTAACGCAGGGTGGGAGTAGGGAGAACAGTTGAACCTCTTAATGAGGCTCTTTAATTACTAGCTTTGTATTAATTTGCTTTGATAAATTATGACATGTGCTCTCATTCGCCTACACAGTCCAGGGGAGGCATTCAGAAAGCTGTGCAGGAAGGTCTTTCATTTCAGGTGGTTCTTCTGAGCTCTCAGGCCTGGACGAACTCTTAAACACTCACCCGACTCAGCCCCCAGAGCAGGTATACATAAATCAGCTTAATCCCACAACCGCGTATAAATCTTCTATGAAGACAAGGTGGTGTTTCCCTGTTATACTAAGCAGCGTTGATTAGTTTTCCATATGTATCATCATTTTCAGACTTCTGGAGGCTTGTTCTCAAGAAAAAAGATTGATAAGTCAATAAAATAAAATAAAAAGTCCAGATGGATCTCTAAGACTTTAGCCTGTATCTATGTCCATTCCATTTTAGGTTTTAAAGACAACGAAGGCCCTACAGAGAAGTACAGTATCTACAAATATCTGTTCCCAGTAGCATGCCTCAACTTACTTAGTGTAATTAGAATAGTGTTTCTAAGAATCTCAAGGAAGAAGCTCAAAGGGGATTCTTACAGTTTTCCCATCTGTGTGAGAGATCCCCTTTGCTTGCTAATAAAAAGGTTTTTAGATAGTTGTGTCTTTGAGAGATAATCATAATATCTAGCCCACGCAACTGTTGATTGAAAGCACCTTTAATCTTCATAAATAAGTACAACAAAATCAAAATAAATAACAGAAGGTTATGCAAAGATGTCAACCTGGTACTGACAAATGGCAAATTCATCTGTTTCTCAATTGCCGCTAAGATCACTGCAAAGCTTAACCACACTGTATATTATATCTGCCAACTCATTTCTGTGATTAAATATTCCATCAGTGGGGCTCTAAGGCGGCAAAGCTTAACAAGATTCATAAGATGCACCACTTGAACACGCATAACTCACTTCCAGGGATGGAGAGCACCCCACTTGCAAAGGAAAATTGGAATCCAGTTCAATTACTCCACAAGTCATGATCAATAAGGGAAGGAAAAGACCTTTCAGTGCAATGCAAATCAAAGATATAGTTCGTTCCTGATGACAAGAAACACACAATTCAAGTCCATAGTAGAAAGATACAGAGTAAATTACTCAAAAGCCTTGAAGTTGACGATGAAAAATTGACTTGGTGAGACTATTACTATGAGCAGGTGTTTTTTGGGGGGAGTGAGGGAAGAGGGGGTCCTGAATGTAGACTCTTCCTGAAAATAAAAATTTCTGATTCTGAGGGGCAAAACAATCAATAACAGTTACTTAAAGAAGGGCATACCTGGCTGCAAAATCATATTTGAAAGGTAGTCAGGTCTTGAAAGTAGGTTATCCTGGGGTTATAAGTAGGATTCGATAATATAATGAGTATAAAATAACTTTACAGGCAGTAAAGTAAAATAAAAATGTAAGAGTGATTACTGAAATCACCTTGATCATGCCCACATCAGTACAAGCCTGGCCATGGACATGTGACTGGGTACCAGGAGAGGAGATGAGAAAGTGGGTTGGGATCTCAATATAAATTTTAAAAATGAACAAGATGGATGTAATACTCTGTGATTGCTTATCTTGAAAGGGCAGCTGTATTTGACCTGGGATTACCTGTATAACAGTATTGGTTTTCTATGGGCTTTGGGGCCAAAAGAAGGTAGATGAAGGTCCCCCTCCCAGTTGCATCCCTCCTCCCCACATCACTTGATTGAGTCCATTACAGTTATGAGAATAACCTTTAGCCACACTTTTAAATGGGCTTCCCCCGCCGCCCCCCCCCCCATTCATTCTTTGCAGTTTGGATATAATAGCATCTAAAAAAAGTAAGATTATCCAGAACCTGTGATAACTGTAGCCCCTGACCCAAGCTGCTTTTCTTTTATTGGTCCCAGTCCCAGTCCCAGATCTAGGGCTGGGCTCAGGATGATCTGCCAAAATGCTGGGGACAAAGCATGCCCTGCTTGGGGTGACCTGAGCATCCTGAAAGAGTGGAATGTGGGGTTGGAAGGTACCGGCTTCCACTCCAAGCCCCTCACAGCTGCTAATAATCAGGCACCTCTCATGGCTTTAACATTTTCCACGCCCACCCAGCGGGCCAGACTCATCCAGACACACAGCCGTGGCGGTAAGGAACCATTCCTTATGAACCATGACCTTCGGCTCTGAGCTGGTCTGTATAATTTGCACATCTGCCAGATTAAACGCAGTGCCCTTCAGTGAACTGGAACAGAAGGGTCTGGATTTAAGTCCCAGAGGCAAAGGAGTATCATCCTGGCATTGTTCCCCTTCAAAGAATGTATCTCGTGCTTCTCTTTGGCTTTGCCTCTTCTTTCGGTTGCAATTCACTTTCCTTCTCCCCTCTCCTCCCCCGTCTGTCTCAGCATATTTCATCCCATCCCTGCCCACATTTGGCCTTAATTTTTATCTGTGTCCTTCCCTGTCCCACAGAGGTAATGCAGCTCAGCTTTGATGGAGCCTGTGGGGTCTTTGGATCTTCAAATAGGATCGGGACTTGCTTCCATGCTAAACACTGCATTTCCTAAATAAATGAGTGTTCCTTATACTGTATGAAAGTCTATCCAGGAGCGCTCCCCCAAAGCAGGGAGGTGCAGGACAGTCCCTGCTGGAGCCCACATCTAGGCTGTGGGGGAAAGATGAGATATGAACACATGACTCTGGATACATTTCAGAGGGAAACTTTCAGGCTGCATCATCAATACACTGAATAACTCAAAATGTCAGCAGCATAAGGCAATTCGGGGCACTTATTCCATGCCTGGCATTGTGTTAAACACTTTGCATTTCCTCAAGTCCTCCTAAGAATATTATAGCATTAACATTATTATAGAAATGGTGAAACCAAGGCTTCATGATGGTTATCTCATTCCCTAAATCACAACTAGTATGTAAAAAACAAAAACAAAAAACCTGTTTATTACAGAAAGGTCTTTTTTCTAATCTCAAAGCCCATGTTTGTCTTCACCATGTTCTACAGTTTCCTCTATAGGAGGAGAGGAAGTAATGCCTGCCCCCGCTCCCCCCATGTCTTCTATGCATCAGACCCTAGAATATAATAACTAATAAAAACATCTTTGCATTTAATATCACACACATACCAAACTCCACATTGGGATTTTTACACGTATTTACATAGATCGCAACCTGGCAGGGTGAGTGCCATTATCTTTGTGTTGCAAATATATTAGGAAATCCAGTCAAGTTAAGTTGCCCAAGGTTGCTGACTTCCAAAGCTAAAGAGCTGGATCCAAATCTATATCTTTGTGAATCTGAAGTTTATTCCATTTTACTAAAACAACTTACCCCCCAC
Source organism: Corynorhinus townsendii (assembly GCA_026230045.1). Classification (NCBI taxonomy): domain Eukaryota; kingdom Metazoa; phylum Chordata; class Mammalia; order Chiroptera; family Vespertilionidae; genus Corynorhinus; species Corynorhinus townsendii. The sequence continues at coordinate 70,947,080 of JAPDVU010000009.1, forward strand.
AAATGCTTTAATTAATCCAATATCCTGGATCAATGGTTTTGAACTGGGAATGATCCCTAACTCCCCACCCCATCCCAACCCACCCCAGAGACACTGGAGAATTTCTGGAGACATTTTTCATTGTTCATCCTGGGAGGATGGGTGTTCACTACTGACATCTAGTGGATGGAGGCCAGGGATGCTGCAAAACATCCTACAGTGTACCGGACAGCCCCTCCCCACAAAGAAATATCTGGCCCCAAATGTTGACAGTGCTAAGGTTGAGAAATCCTGTCCTGATAGAAGGACATTGCTAAAGATGTCACATATTCACTGAATATCTTAACTCTTGTGCTCCACCGCTTGCTACTGCTAAAGATGTATATGACAGCTGTAGTTCTCAAAAGCAATTAAAGAATTTAAAGAGGCATTCACCCAAATTTTTCTTTCTTGTGATTTTTTAAAAATATATTTTATTTATTTATTTATTTATTTATTTATTTATTTATTTATTTATTTATTTATTTTTACAGAGAGGAAGGGAAGAGGGATAGTGAGTTAGAAACATCCATCAGCTGCCTCCTGCACACCTCCTACTAGGGATTCTGCCCTTGACCAGAATCGAACCTGGGACCTTTCAGTCTGCAGGGTGACACTCTATTCACTGAGCCAAACTGGTTAGGGCATGAATTTTGACTCCAGAAGATAAGAGCATAACATTTGATTATGTACTTTAGAGTTGTATTGGGGGTCCCCAAGACCACACTCACTGATGGGCTAGATTCACAGTGAAAATAATCTTATGGTTGGGGGTCACCACAACATGAGGAACTGTATTAAAGGGTCACGGCATTAGAAAGGTTGAGAACCACTGGGCTAGAAGAACTCACAGGACTCAGAAAGGTGGTTATACTCACCTTTTTATTTTAGTAGGAGGATTCAGATTACAGATCAGCAAAGGGAAAGAGTACATGGGTGAAGGCCAGAAGACCAGTCAGGAGCTCTCCCCGTGGAGTCTCAGGGAGAAACTTGATTTCCCAGCAATGATGTGTGACAATACCTGCAAAGTGTTGTCAGTTAAGGAAGCTCACCTGAGATTCGGTGCCCAGAGTTTTTATTGGGAGTCAGTGATAGAGACATGAAGCATCCATATAACTGACCTCAACTACTCAAATCTTAGCCCCCAGAGCAAAACAAAGCATTCACCATCCTTAAGGCAAATTGCTACCGATCAGACTGGTACTGTGCGGCCCAAGGGCTCAGGCATCCAAACACAGTCCTATCAGGTGATATATTGCAGGAATTGACTGAGGGTCAAAACCCAAAACAAGCCTTTGGAAGGAATATACAGGGTTCGAGCAACCCTGCAGAGTTAACCCTTTCATGCACTACAGAAAAAGAAATTGCAGATGAAAAGATGACAATGCATAGCAATGGTGATAATGATACTAGTGGTTGATGTGATGATGATGATGATGTAAGACAGGATGTACCACCATGTTGGTTGCTTATAGAAGAAAAGATCAAGCTGAATGTACTTATAGAAAAATAGAATGTGTGGCTTTTCCCTCAGAGCTGGGTCAGCACATTTCTTCAGTAGAGGGCCAGATAGTAAATATTTTGGGTTTTGCGTGCCATTTGGTCTCTGTCACGACTCAACTCTACCACTGTGTACAAGGCAGCCACAGACAATACATTATGAATGGGGGTGCCTGTGTTCCAAAGAGGCTTTATTTAAGGACACCAACATTTAAATTTCATATAATTTTCATGGGCCACAAACTAGTCATCTGTTTGGGTGTTGTTGTTTTTTACCCCAACTATGTAACGATCTGGAAGCCATGACCCCACTTTGCTGACCCTGGCTTGGAAGTCCAGATTTAATAAACTCGAAGCCACTAGTTATCTCCTGGGAGAATGTTGTTGTTGTCTCTAGCACTACACTGGTTTAGCGGTTACACACTGCCGAAACCCCTGAGGTTCGCTGGTTGTCACTCAGTTGTGTGATATTCATCAAGAAAGGGCCTAAGAGACACGTCTTGTGTAAAGTAACACATACCACTGGCTTGTATCAGTTCATTCTTTAGCACCAGTTACAGTATCGAGGGACTGAGAAGTGCCAGGCACTGTGATGGGCCCTGAGGGGGGTGGGGAGCAGTCCTTCCCCCCAGAATTTGGCAGGGCAGTCAAGGATGCAGACAAGGAAAGCAGCTCAGTGTGTCACAAATGATGATACCTACCAGAGCACTGAAAAAGAGCAACCCCTTGCATTAGCAGTCAGAGGGGTGGTACAAATAGGGTTTTGAAGGATAAGTAAGTGTTAGCAGGGTAAGATCATTGTAGAGCAAGCGTGTCAAACTCAAAGGCTAAGATTTAAGTTTATGTGGGCCGCAAAAAACAAAAGCTTCAATTTTCATAGAAACATAGGTTTATTTCGACAGAGACATGCTGAATACAAAGGGCTGAAATAAATGAGTGATCGTTAACATAAAACAATAGAACATTTTAATAAAAATTAATATTTGTTCTTGAACATTAACTTACCAGACACTGAATAATTGCAAAAATTAATAAGTGTAAGCAAATCTATTTTTCTTGTTTTCTGAAAGCAAAATATTTCCTGTTGCGCACACCAAACAAGTCAGTCCAAGACTAATGACGAGGCAATCAGCTGCTAAAATATTCGCTGCTAGTATTAGTGGAGAGAAAAGGTGTACTTGCATGTAAGGTGTGTAAGGGAAATGAATGCAACGTGATTATAGTAATCAGTCATTAGCAAACATTGTAGTTTGTTATTAATAATCATGTATAACAGGATATTGTAAAAATTAAGTTATGAAATTTTTATTAAAACATTTTTACATATAGTTATATTGGCTGGGCTGCAGAAATATTCGTTGTGGGCTGCAAGTTTGACATGCTTGTTGTAGAGGTAAGTAAGGAGGGGTTTGATAGAGCCTACAGGAATTCCTCAACCTTTATCTACAGAATCCACTGAGAAATGTTAAACAAACAAACAAATAAAGACAAATACAGGTACTTACTTGACTTTCACCTGAGATAGACATTTCTGAGGCAAAATCAGGTTTCCCCCAAAGGCTAAGAAAGACTGATCTGCTGAGATCAGAGAGGACTTTCTAGAGGAAAGCTGCAGAGGACCTGATGATGCCATACAAAGGAATCTGGGCTCTAGAATTTATCCTTTGACTCTCAGGCAACCACTGAAAGCTCTGATAAAAACATAAAAAATAAAACAAGCAAAACACTTGGTATGAGGTAGCACCCAAATCTACCTTTGAAGCAAATAATAGTCTTATCCTGAGAACAGATTCCTAACATGTAGGTCAGGCCCTGAGGGCTGGAAAAAGTAACTGCTCATCAATTCCAGAGATTGGCGTCTTCACAGGCCCCAGGATGACCAGGCTGCTGCCCAACCCCAAGGCTATCATAAAATTGTTTCCTGGTTCTATCTAAATCTTTTCCTAGGAAGTAAATTCCCAGAAATTTTTTTTTTTAATGAGGTGATTTTTATCCTTTATATTTTAACTGGTGTGACCATTCTATTACTATTTTGTTTTAAAGGTTTTTTTTATTTTGTTTTTGCTTCCCACTTTCAGAGTTCTTTTCAAAATGTATAGTTCACTATTATTGGCCCAGGATTGAGTTGTTGTATAAATAGAGACAAATTGGCCAAATATTGCTTAACACCCTGTATGGTAATTAGATATAAATACTCATTCCCCAAGCATACAATAAAGCTCTCCTGTTATGTTTTTAAAAGGTAGTGTTGAAGAATTAACAAGCAAGTGGCAAAACCTCCTTAGGTTACATTGATGACAGTTAATGCATTTCCAAAACTTCTATGGAACTGTTACAACCCATTATAGTCAAATATTGGTTATGAAAAATTAATAAAGCCAGTGGAAAATGGAATCCAGCATCAGCATTCGCTATTTACACCCAGAGAATCAGTCAGTATCAATTATGCCGTATGCTACATTCTAATGAGTTTTTCATTAAACTGCATACCATTATGAAAACTAAACAAGGATTATTCAAAAAATAATGCCAAAGGCTGTTGTTTTTTTTTTTTGAGAGATTAAGTTAGTTAATGGGTTATGCATTTAAATCTGATGCAAAGGTTAATTGATGTACACTTATCATTGTGTTCAAACCAATATCATTTTAAAAACGTGAATACCCCAATATCATTGATATTTCCCCTGGAAAAAAATTGGAGTCTATGTGTACATTTCTAGTGTTTGTTTCATACCATCGGGTATTATAAAGATGGAAACTATTACTTCTCTGTCATTTTTGAAAATAATTTTCACCAGTTGAAATTTTCTATTTGCCTTCAGCCCATAGGATGTATGTGAGTGTGTGTGTGATGGGGGGAGGGAGAAGCATATTTAAAGGAATGTATCTAATCACTCTTTGAGAGACTCAGAGTTGAAGTATAGTTTCTACTTTCACCAGAGGAGTGTAGTCAGTGATGTAAACCTAATCTGGGACAGGAAGGGAAGTCAAAATGAATCTCTGTCCCCATTCCACAAATATATCCAGTTCCTCCAAAAATAAAGTCCTGTCATAGTTCATGAAATACAAGAGGGGACACGGGGAGGCCCTCTAGAAGGTTTTTGGACTCTTTGATCATCTTAGAGACTCTACTCCCTAAAAAAATGAGAGAGAAACATTGAGGCGGGACATCTAGGGTTTTGCAGAAATCTGTAAATTCCATTGAACTCTACTGATTGCAGCTAAAGCACAACAGCTGTTTTCCTCTTGAGCAGAGAGGCAAACTAAAATGTCTTTAGGAGCAGGCTGTGAGATCAGTAAGTGACACACACAGTCAGGGGGACATGTCTCAATGATAGGAAGGAGTGGCTTCTCCCCATCACCCTGAGTGGCCCTGCCAGGCAGGAACATTGACCCAAACCCATGTGGCCCCATAACCTGATTCCTAGAAAAGAAGCCAGATTCTGTCTTGTAAACCTTTCACATTTAAAGACGTGTAATTATTTTCCAATCTTAAAATGTTTTCCATTAATTCTGTTATCTTTAGCATCACGGTTAGTGGTCAAAGAAAACAGTACACTAGTCATCAGTTTGCTACTTTTTCTTTAAAGGAACAGGGAAACAAATAAGTCCCCAAAGTGCCATATTTTGAAATTCCAAATAATAACCCATTATTTTCATTATTATTATTATTATTATTATTATTACTAAGGTCACTTACTGTTGGTACTACTTGCCATACCCTTTCATATGACAGTTCTAATCCTTATAACAGTACTTGATAAAGTAGATATTTGTGTTCCTATTTACAGATGTGAAAACTGAGGCTTAGGAATGTTAGATGCCTTGCCCAAGGGCAAAGAAATAGTGACTGAGGCTGGAAAGCAAAACTAAGGTTAAAAGTTTCTAAAGCCCATGTTTTTTCTGGTTTTATTTTTATTTTAAAAAAATTTTTTTTCAGACATTAAGAGTTCACTATTTCTCCTCTCTGTGTTCCCTGCCTCCGTGTCTTATTTCTATCTTGCAAGTAGGATTTTCTCATCTATAGGAGATACATCCTTGCCAGAGGCTTCCTTGGTTGGATTTAAAACCCTATCACGGATTCATAAAGGTGATCAGGAGGTTCTGCCTAACAGCTTTAGCCTGGAAGAGTCAGGTGTTTTCAGCCAGAATGCCACTGCAGAATCTTTAGACACTGGTTAGCTGAAATGGGATTAATGGAGATATCATCCCAACATTGATAAGGATGTTTAATCAACTCAGGACCAAGCATCACCACTAATAAGCTTCATGAGAGAGTCTGAACTTTAGAATCAGGCAAAGCTGGCTCAGATTTCAGTTTCAACTCATCTTTTTTCTCTCTCTCAGCCTTCGTTTTCTTGTGCATACAATAAGAAATATATATCTTAACCATGTAGAGTATATGTGGTCAAGTACCAAAAACTGAGTGGCATCTTAAAGGTCTCTCACGTTAGCACTGGCTGTACTTGAGGTTTATTATGTACTAGTTGTTCCCATCAGTTTAGTATTTTTAGCAGCCGGGCAAAATCTCAGGCCCCACTCTATACCTACTAGATAAGATTCAGCATTTTAAATGGATCCCCCGGGTGATTCAGTATACATTAATTAGAATTTGAGGAGCAAGAGTCTAGGTCAACCCTTGCAAATCTATTGGCACCCATCACGCTGAAGGCCAAATCCCTTAAAAAAATAAAACTTAGCTTCATTGTTTTTGATGTGGCTGAATGCTAGCCTTCCATAAATACCATATAGATCAAGTGTTCTCATGGTTCATTGTCTTGAGTAACAATAAATAAAAAAGAGATTTTGGGCAAGTATTGAAAAGGAACATGTCTTAAAATTATTTTGGTTGTTTTTTTATTAACAAAAGTGAAATAAAGTTAATATTTTGGCAAGTATTGATAAAATGATACCCTCTAAAATATTCAGTGACAGCTTCCTGGGAGGGGCTAATGCTGTCTTGAGAGATAGTTACTATTAGTACTTTTCCATATGGGAAAGTGACTCTGGAACAGGGCTCAGAAAGCCTTCTCTGTGAAGATACACATCGTAAATATTTTAGCCTTTGTGGGCTGAACAAAGGTCTCTGTTGCAAGTATTCAGCTCTGTCTTGCAGCATCAATGCAGCCATAAAAGAACATGTTAATGAATGAGGGTGGTTCTGTTCCAATAAAACTTTATTTATAAGTACCGAAATTTGAATTTTATTTGATTTTTTCACTTGTCATCAAATCTTATTTTCCTGTTCATTTTTCTCTCAGTCATATAAAAATATGAAGATCAGCCCAGCTGGTGTGGCTCAGTGGTTGATCATTGACCTATGGACCAGGATGCCATAGTTTGATGCCATGTCAGGGCACATGCCCGGGTTGCAAGGCTCAATCCCCAGTGTGGGGCATGCAGGAGGCAGCAAATCAATTACTCTCTCTCATCATTTAGGTTTCTATCTCCCCTCTCCCTTCCTCTTTGAAATCAATAAAAATATATTCAACATAAAATAAATAAATAAAAATGTAAAGACCTTTCTCAGCTCATAGGCCATACAAAAAATAGTTAGTAGGCCAGATTTGGCCAAAAAGCAGCAGCTTGCCTACACATGATTTAGAAGATGGGTCTTAAATTAATGGGTCCAGGATTCTGGTTGCTTTCATTTGTACTCAGGATTGCAAGATTTCTATTTTCATGAAAATAGCACCTGTCTTACAGGTTGTTAAGTGGAAGAGATAATCCAAGTTAAATGTTGAATAGGTTTGCCTGGCACTTACCAGGTATTCAGGAGGCAATTATTGTAATTGCTACTGATAATGTTAATTATCATATTGAGTCAATTGAATATTTTTTGTGAAAGCCTCTGTTAGCCCAAATCTTGGAGGCAGGAGAATAAGAGAACAGTTCGACTGAAACGTTACATTTTTAAACAATAAATAATCAGGAAGAAAGTTGCACAAAGGTTCTTTGTCGTATTCTTTTGTGTAATCTGAAATTATGCCAAAAGAAAAAGTGAAAAGAAAAAATATTTAATAATATATATTTTTTAATAGTATGAAAACCAAAACTTACAAAATAAATGGGAATGAAAGATAATTTCCACTATACACAGATTCATCTCAGGACGCCTTCAAAGATGAAATTCCCCCAGTACAATTAAAAACATGATTTGATTTATAAGAATTAAATACACATACATTTTTGTGCAACATCCATGCCTAAAAATGGAAATACCCCTGTAGTTAGAACTCCACCATAACCCTTCAGAGCAGCTCATCTTTCAGACATGTAAAACAGCATTAGGTATCAGCTGTGAAAATACTCTTACATGGATTAGCTCAACGCTAGTCTATGTTTTTAAATGCACACATGCAAAGGCATTTTCAATACATCCTAAGGTTGGATAAGTCTGTCAGTTGCAAGCAGTTACTTCCACAGCAGGGACCACATGCCAGCCTCCAGGCCTCCACATCTGACAGAAGTTTGATGCTTCTTGCGGGAGGAAGCTTTGTAACAGCCCCAGCATTCACTCACCATTTGGGACTTTCCGAGTGGCTTTACAGAGTCTCGAGGCTAAGACTTTAGGAATGCTGGGCCCCTAGCAGGGCTCTGTTTTTTAGTGGCCCCTGGGTGAGCCCAAGGTAGATGTTTGTGGAGGTACAGACAGCACGTGACACACACACAACTCTACGCAGTGGGTGCTCCAGAAGTCCCAACGGCCCTTAGCTACTTTATAAAGTTTTGTTGGTGTGTTGGTGTATTCTTTGTGTTTCTGTGTGTGTGTGTGTGTGTGTGTGTGTGTGTGTTTGTTTTGTGTGTTTTTTTGATGTAACTTTGACTTTTCTTTTTAATCTAGAGATTAGAGGAAGGATCTAACCATTCACCATGGGGCTGACGGAGAACTCTGCCTGTCAGATGCTGATATGGAAAGGGCAGACATTGCAAAACAGCCTTTCTTTTCTTCCTTCCCCTGTTCCAGTCCAATTTTATTTCTTGAAAGTGTAAATAGCTGCCTATCAGAAATTCCTTAGTTTCTCTCCTCAGTTGCTTCCTGCCTCTTACCGTAGGTCCCTGGGCCCATGGGACAGGAGAACGAGTAAGACACAACTCCTGACTTCGGGAGTTTGTAGTGTTCCTGTGAAAGACATTCATTAAATAGATGATTACAACACAATCTGGAAAAGCAGAGGAAGGAAGTGGAATGTGGCCAGGTAGAGGCACATAGATCCAGGTTCTAGGAGCAGAAGCCAGAGCCCGGTTTAGAGGGAATGACCAGGGGGTAATGAGACTCTCCCAATTGCATGGAGGGTATTAAAAATTGACCATGTGGTTTTAAGTGCAAATTACTGAAATGTCCTCCTGGATATATTTTTGCCACAATTATATTATTTTTATTTTGAAACTTCAGATCTTATTTTAGAAGTGTTTTTTGACCAGGGGTGGACAGAGAGGGCAGAGTAGGGCTTCCTGGGAAGCAGCGGCCCTTGCAAGGGCATGCAGGTGTGAGGCCAGACCTTGGCTCCTGTTGCTCTGAGCCCATTTTCCTCACCAAAGGGTTGTCACCAGAGTGAAAAGTTTAGGACTCTTCCTCCATCCTGTCTGTGATAGTAATCCTCTTCTAGGCTTCTCCCTGCCCTTCCAGGAAAGTCTCCAGGTGAGAAAGGGTTGGGCTGCCTCGTCTGAGACATGGACCCTGCCTCACCTTCTCCCAACTGGAAGACAGCAAGCCTTCCCTGAGAGTGCCCCTGGGGACACGTTGCCAGAATTTGAGATGCTGATGATCATGGCACTGGGAGTGACCGAGGTGACAGTCCTTGCAAAAGACTCTGGTTATTCTGAGATTGTGGTCTGTCACACAGAGTCCCTTCCCTGCCCATTGCAGATAGTCGTCAACTTTCTAGGAAATGGGTGACCAGGCTGCCCAGGTGTCATGTGAGGCTGGATGGTTCAATCTAAAAAGAGCTAGAATAGAGGAAATAAATGAATCCTGGAGATACAGTTTGTAGCTATGTGTGAACTTCAGGCATGCACATTTGCAGCTATCAAAAAGGGACAGAAGAAGGCACACACAAGAAAGCTTGGTTGGACAAAGCACTATTTTTAGCAAAATAAAATAAAAATGGAAAGGTCCTTAAAATGTATGTTAACTTAAAATTAAAAAAGGCTTTTCAAAATGAGAGGGAGCAAGGGGTTATTTGAGATCAATGGGAATAGCTGTTTGGGAATCATTAATTCAGACAGAAACCTAAATAGTGTTCTGATTAGAAGATGGAGGCCATGGGTATTTATGAGAAAGGGAAGGGGACCGATTGCATCAATGGAAAGAAGGCATTTCTACTGGTGCAGATGAGCTAGCATAGGAGTGCTATGTTTTTAGTTTTCAGCTCAGTAGTTCTCAGTGCAGTAGTCATAACATCTGCTTTCTTGTTATCTTTGCAAACCGTTCTTTGGGTCATGTTGCCTAGGCCCGGTCCTAAGGGTGTTTTTCCTGATTGTAACATTCCAAAAGTTCGAGTATAAGATGTGAAAGGCAGTTCCTGGTGCATGGCAGCCCTGGCCCACGTTCAAGTGGTTCTGCTTACATTATTGTTTACACATGTAATAATTCAGTTGAATTGGTTGGTCCCTCTGAGGGCCGGGATTTTTACCAGGGGCTTGAGATAAAGAGATGAGCATGATTTGCCTCTGGCCCAAGGGGATTCTGTGTAGCTTAGAAGACCAAGATCTAAATAAAAAGTTGTCATACAGCATGACAAAGGATCTACTAGGGAAATTTTTTTAAGAGTGATAGGAACATAGAAGAGGGAGCAATTAAATAAATCCTAGGGACTCAGAAGAGAGGAGGTGACTTTTAAACTACACAGAAGGGAGAGGGGAAGGCATTTTTCTTCACATTGAACCACATGAAATTGCCAACATGCAACCCTATTGAACATAAAACAAAAGGTTGATTTCCGATGTTTTATTTAACAATAAGAGCAGGACCAGCATGCAGATTGCATCCCTTTCACAGACTCTGATCAAATGGTGGTAACTGCCCAGAGCTGTGTTGAGAATGATTCCGAGGATTCCAGGGCCAACAGGAAAGAATAATATTGGAATTGTTCAGTTGTCTGTCCCCACAAAGGAATGGGTCTAAATTAAACATAGTTGCCATACTTAAATGATAAGAGCTTTAGAAACAAAATCACAGAAGTCGTAGGCTGTCCTCCTGGGTGTAGGCAGTTCACAGTAGTCAGAGGTGGATGGGCTATGCTGGGGTAACAGGGGTGTGGGTGGAAGATTCACTTCTGGAGACTCATTAGAAGGCTGTATTGCAATGTGCTTTGGACGATCTGATACTGCTGCTTGTACCCCACTATCTATTCCACTTGCTTTTCTAAGCAAACACACCCTACTCGCGCCCCCACTCCCAAGAAATGCACGGAGGTTACAGTGTATTCCTCTGCTGCTTTGCTTTTGCTTAATTCAAAGCTTTCTTTTAAGAAAAGGTCACAGTGTACTGAGAGAACACACAATAAATACTTTGCAAATTAAATTGGAGGGTTTTTTTTTTTTTGGTAACATCAAAACCAAGTCCTGTGACAGTGGATATTTTGTTTTAAAAAGGTCAAAATCATTGCATAAAGGATTTTTTAACTACTTAGAGGGCATCCAAAGAAGCTATTTCAGAGTAGTCTCTCAGGACCCACAGCATAAGAAAGGGAGGAAAGCGTCATTACGCCCCGCCAGGATTCAGCCTTCTAGGGAATCTGCCTCATGTCTAATTGGGACCCCTACATTGCATTGGGTTATTGAAAATCGGTCCATGGTTTTAACTGTGAAATACTAAAATGCCTTCTGCATATATATTTCCTACAATTACATTATTTTCCTTTTGAAACCTATACACCCCAAGAAATTTCAGATCTCACTTTAATAGTGGTTCTTTTTTAAAAAAAATATTTATTGATTTCAGAGAGGAAGGGAGAGGGAGAGTGAGAGAGAAAAACATCGGTGATGAGAGAGAATCATCTAACAGCTGCCTCCTGTATGCCCCCCTACTGGGGATTGAGCCCACAACCAGGGCATGTGCCCTGATTGGGCATTGAACTATGACCACCTGGTTCATAGGTTGATGTTCAACCTTGACCCAAACTGGCGGGCTTCATGGAAGTTCTTAACCAGGGGGTGCCCGTGAAAGTCTCATGGAAAAACTTTCTCCTGCCTCACTTTAGCTCCACTCTAGAAGGTTCTTATTTGGTAGCTCTCTCTCTATCCCATGGAAACATTTGTTTCTCTCCAAGAGTTCCAGCAATGAGCCAAAGGGGTCTCACTGGAAAAGTAGGGTGGGGGTTAGGGCCTGTCTTTTCTGCTGGGTGTCCTACCTCCTGTTGGTTGATTTTAGACCCCACATCCCATGGTCTGATGTTCAGTTCATTTGCTGTTCATCCTTGTTGCAGACTAGCCTCCTGACAGAATTGGAAATACCCACTGCGGAGAAATTAGGTCATGTGAAGGCTCATAAGTTACAATAAACTGTTCTCACCTACAGTAGGAAGAAGAAAGCACTCAAGTTTAGCAAAGGTTGATTATGATTTAGGCCCATCCAGACTCTTAATACACTTGCTACCAAGGGAAGGTCAGTGAATTCTACTCTTACATCTGGGCTTTTGAGGGAGGAGGGAAATGGAGGCTCTCCTCCAGCTATAAGCCAGGACCCCAAGACAAGCAGGAGAGGGACTAGGGGACATTCCTTCAGACAGAACTTCCCCCCAGGGGATGGACTGGTCATTCATTGAATGGACTGGGCCGACCTGGTGTTGGGGGAGGGAGAGATGAGTCAGGAATGTTAATAGAATCTTTGTGTAACCTGGAAATAATGTACAAAATCCAGAGAGACACCAGGATCAGGGGAGAAGTGGAATTTGGGGACGGCCCCTCAGTCTCCTCCTGCAATCCCTCTGTTTTGGCTTGGCACCTGAGGGACAGGGGAACAGGGGTGAGGAGACCACCTTTGGAGTTGTGTCTGGGTTTGTACATCTGGAAACATTACTGTCTCTTAATGGTGTCCTGTGGTAGCCCCTCTTTATTTGGTGAAGCCCCACTCACTCTGGAAGTTCAACTTGTGTTGAACTTGGGTAAGGTACCAAAAGGTTATATAGAACATCACCCGAGGGCAGGTCTCCAAGGGTCCAGGTGAGTTCCAGGTTCCCTGAGGATCAGGCTTCCTTTCATAGGGAATTGCTTTCCTATGATGATGGGAGAATACAGAGACCAATGGAGGCTCTCACCTTGAACAGACAGGGAAGTGGACACAAACCCCGAGAATGTGTTCCCATCGTCAGGAATGGGCGGCATGCTCCTCAAACGTCTCTCTCCCACTTTGCAAAGCCTTGGCGTTTGAGCAGCAGGAGGAGAGCTGACTTGATACCCCAAAGAGCCCTGGCCCTCATCCTTGGAGGGGGTGGTTGAGCCAAACATGGCATAGATTGAGAGAGATCTTGGGAATCCACCTTTCTTCCCACTATAAGATTCCTCTTTGCAAGGATGAGCCTGTGCCCTTTGTTGTAAATCAGGGGCAAGTCCTCCCTGCAGTGCCGCTGTGGGTGGTCTGCGGGGGCAGTGACGCAGCCTCTCCCATTGGGGGCTGGGAGCTTTAGGGGAGATGTAGAAGTCATAGATGGTCTCACCCCGAGTCCACAGAGGGGTCTAGGTGGGTCACAGGACAGCGAAAGTTGCATTTGTTTCTTCCCTGTCTTGTGCTCTTCCTCAGAAGAACTGATTTGGACTTAATGTGTGTGGTGGGGGAGGAACACTTTTCTGTAAACATAGCAATACACGTGCTTGCCATTTGCTGAGCAATGAATCTAAGCCAGCCCCTGTGTGGGCATGTCTCCATCGGACGACTCACCACCCCTCCTGCAGGTAGGTATATTCACCCCATTTTCCAGATGGGAATCCCAAGGCACAGAGAGGTACAGTCACTCACCATGATCACACAGCAAAGTAGTGTCTGAGTCAGGCTTGCTATCTTGTTCTCCCTGAAATCTCTACACTCCCCTTTGAGCATAGCATGCTGCTTCCGTTATGGACCTGAAACTGGGGTCCTGGGCCAGCCAGACCCCTCTACGCCCACCCTGTGGGGAAAGGAATGACATGTGCTTGGTGGGCTGGGGGCGGGCCTCCACCAGCTCCCTCTGGCTAAGGCAGGGGCTGCTGTGGGGGTCCCATCAAGCGCTCTGGGATGGGGCTATGTTTTCATTTGTCTGCCTTTCTCGTTTGCGTTGCCGCAATCTCTCAGGTGTAGTGTGCCTGTTCCCAAACCAGATACCATCTCTCTCTCTCTTTCGTAGGCACGGTGCTGTTGTGCCAGGCAAACCAGGAGGGATCTTCCATGTACAGTGCCCCCAGTTCACTTGTATATACTTCCGCAAGTAAGCCCATGTTGTGGCTCCTTTTTTTGTTTTGTGACATAACTCTGAGTCCACTCACCCTCCCTGCCATGTAAGTTCCCTTCCCCTCCCTCCGCACCGTCCTCCCGCGTGGCTCTCTCCAGGTGAATTTGATTTTCATGAGCATGTCTCTGTTTCCCGTTGCCTTAGCATCCAATCCCTCTGCTCATTACGTCTGAATCCTCACGTCCCTGATGTCCCAGCCATTCTTTGTGCGGACCTGTCAGGACTGGGTCCAATGGATGGGACATAGGGTATTGGGGTGGGGGAGGGGAAGGGAAGGAGGGAAGAAGCTATAGCTCATTGCCTGCCTTCTATCACAGCTTTGCAAATCCATAGGAGAAAAATTGTATTAAAACATTCAGGCCATTCAACTGGCACCCTAGCCTAGCAAAGGTGCTGGGTCAGTCCTCTTGAATGGAATTTCCACACTGTGGGAAATATGAGTAGCCTGGGCTACTGACTTGTTTGCAAGGCTGTTCTATCCTTGGCTATGTGATTCCATTGTGGAAAAGAAGGGGGTGGGAGGGAGGAGGAGGAGAAGGAAGGGGAAAGGGAGGGGGAGGGGGAGGAGAAAGAATGTGGTTGCCCCCCCTCCCCCATTTAACTAGGGGAAACAACAATTTAAAGGTTCTTTAATAGATGTAAGTATACCCACCAAGGACTAGAGGGAGGAAACCAAAATAACAAGGGAAGCCAGATCATAATGCTGAGGTGGAAAACAAGGGTTGCTCTGCCTGGGGTGGATGCTCTGAAGAATGACCACTCCCTCTCGCAATTCGCAGAGCAGGACCTAAAGTGCTCCCGGATCCCACATGGTTCCCAGCCCCTCCTCAGTCTCTAGCCACAGTCTGGCCTTGTCATCTATTTCAGCCTGTGTGTCTACACCCTATGCAATTCCTGTGCCTGCCCAAACAGGTCCTCATTGGGATCCTTGCTCAGAAGTGAGTCTGAGACCATGGGGAGGTGGGATGCTTCTGAGACTGGCTAGAGAAGGGGTGGGGGAGAGCGGAGGATGCAGGCTCATGATGATTAGAGGATGAGAGACAGGAGAAGCCTGACCACCTGCCAAGACCAAGCATCTCAATTCCCAATGGTTAAGATAAACCCACCTCTTCACTGTGGGGGAACAGTTAGAAGCAGTGACAGGGACCCCAAAACATGATCACAAGAAGGCTTCAGGTCATATTTGAAAAGCCAAGGGCTTCTCCCAACCAGAGCATAATCTTCACTAGCAGTTTCAACATTCATGAAATGCAAGGTCTCAGAGAAGCTAGCCATACCAGCCAGATGTGGTTCTTCCAGCATTTATGAAAATTGTCCCATTTTGGCCAGTGCAAATGCCTATGCATACATATCGTAGATGAGAATGCTACTATACATTTTCACATGCTCAACCTTGTTTTTGATGCTCGCAAAATCTGCACCAGGTAGGTTTTTTAATGTTTGCTTTACAGCCTAGGAAATAGGGGACACAGAGAAGTGGGGTGATTCACGCAGGACCACCCAGCCAGTATAGAGTAGATTTGCTTTTCAAACCTGGGGAAATTACTTAATCATCTGGCCCCATTTGGCTCTAAATCTCATCATCATCCCACTGTACTGGTCCCTCCCTCATCTCTATACACACTATTTCTGAAGGAGAGTTGGGTTGCGTTCCAGAGGGTTACTTACTTTTTTCTTTAATATAGTTGTCCTACGGGACCATCTGGGAGGAAACTGCCTATCTCTGCACTGTCCAGTGGGGGTGCTCCTGGGACCGAGATACTGACTTTTTCATTTTATTTAATTTCAATTAGTGTTACTCTAATTAGCTTGAGAGGCTAAGGGCCACCATATTGGACAGTGTGGCTTTCTACAATCATAGGCTGTATTTATATTTCCATTTTCTTTCCAGAAGGGCACAAAATAAATCAAGCTAAAAAAAACAATAAGGCTGGTTTTAATTGGTATAGCCATTCTAGATCTACTCGGGGAAAGTGTGTGTGATCGTGTCAAACACAGAACTAGGCCACAGCTCTCCATATTTATTTAAATTTGTAATTGTTTTTATTGTTGACAGTACTATAGATGTCCCCCATGTCTGCCCTTCACCCAGCCTCTGCCCCACCCCAGGCCTTCACCACACTATTATCTGTGTCTGTGGGCTATGCACATATGCATATAAGTTCATTGGTTAATCTCTTCTAGTCTCCCACTCCCCTGCCCTCTGAGATCTGTCAGTCTGTTCCATGCACCCATGCCTCTAGACCTGTTTCGTCTGTCAGTTTATTTTGTTCATTAGATTCCACATATAAGTGAGAGTATGTATTACCTGTCTCCGTTCTCCATATTAAAATCAGTGAAACACATGGGAAATGAAATCATGTGATGCATTGGTCAGCAAACTGCAGCCAAGGGCCACATCCAGCCCACAGTCTGCTTTTGTAAGGCCTTTGAGCAAAGAATGAGTTTAGATTTTTTTTTTAAGCATTATAAAAACAAAAACAGAAATAATGGGAAAGAGACATAGGTTGTCCACAGAACCTAAAATCTTGATAAACTGACTGTTTATAAAAAAAAGTATTCTGAACTCTGACTTAATGGATCCATTTTATTATTGAAAATTGACAATGGGACTGTTGCTTTGCTGTTTATAATACTTTTCTTCTGAGTTTAAGAGTAAACATTTATAATAATTATAGAAACTTTATGATGTGTGCCCAACACCCTTCATTTTAAAATTGTATAATCAGTCATATTATCTACACGTTTGTCATCCTATTATTTTCACTTATTATCCTGTCATGTGTACTTTATGCAAATATGTTAATGACCTCATAATAATCTGTTGTTTCATGTTATTACATTTTAATCTATCCCCCCTTCATTTGAGGTACTTAGATTGATAGGAATTTTACAAAAATAATAAGGAAAATCAATGTCCTGGTGTGTATTAGTATCAAAGACAACAGTGACTAGCTAACTCTCCTATCCCATAACAAAACAAAACAAAAGCTGGTTTCTTGCTCCTCCATTAATGGTATTTAGACTGATCAGCTCAGTTAGTGTTTTTAAGGGCAACCAACCTGAGACCTCCTCTTCTCCAGCTGGGTGGCTGGAAGGGCCTTCCATTATCTGTATCCTGAGGCCACCCATTGCCACTGAGGATAAAGATTATCCATTCCTCCCCAAGCACTTGGTTAAGACTTCCTTTCTCCCTCTTCTCCAAGTCAGCAATGCCTTTGTGGGCCAGGCTGTTTGCAGTTACTGTCTTCTTTGCAACATTTACTTGGGTTTCCCCTTCCAGATTAAGGTATATATTCTGGTTACAAAGTCGCACCCCATTTTCATCAGACACAGTCACCTGAGATGCCTCTCCTCCCTCCATGTCTGACATACACCTGGGTAAGGGCCAGAAGCCTTGACTTTGAGGTCTGAACAGTGTGGCCTCTTTTTCTCTCAGGATCCAGCCTTTTCTGCAAAAGCGGAGGCCCCCTCTCTTCTCAGCCATTGTTTAGGATTCACCTTTTTTTTTTTTGGCTTGAAAGTGGTTTCTCGCTTTGGAGGAACAGGTGTGCTCCTGGAAAGGGGGGACATGCATTGCATTTTTGTAAATTGTATGCTCTGTGTTCGCTGGCTTCCATGAGTACTCCTGAGTTTGTATTTGTTTCACCCATCTTTACCTGACCTTGGATGGTTTAGACTTAAATTGTCCTGTTTTGTAGCCAAATAGCTCATCATCTATAAATAACACCCTTAAATGCAGAAGGGAAGATGGTTTTTAAAGGAACCCTGCTAAATTAGTCAGTAATGAAAATAACTCTACTAAAGTTATCTGTTTTTAAGATGCATTTTTGCATAATGGGTTTCCTCCCTTAAGTGAACCATCCTCATAGTACAACCCAGGACACGAAAACATTCAGAGAAAGGTTTTCACGCAGGCACTGTCAATACAGCCTAATCCCAGTCTCCCATCTCATACCATCGACTCCAGTTTCTCCTCCTCATGCCCTTTACCCTAGTGTGAAACCCTAGTTCAAGTGTCATGGGACATCAAACATCCTCTTACATGTCTTCATACATCAGTCATTCGGAGAGTACAATGGGCCTACTTTCTATCAAACTTAAAGTCAGAGCAAAACTCCAGAGAATAAGGGAAAATCATCTTGCTCCAAATGCAAAACATGTAGTATTAATATTGTCTTAAGAAATTAATTTCAATCAATTAAATTAAACTAATAAAATAATTTTAATCATTTTAAAACAACTTTTTAAAATTAATTTGAAAGAGGAAGGGAGATAGAGAGAGAGATGGATGTGAGAAGAAAACATCAATTAGCTACCTCCTATATGTACCCGGACAGAGGATTGAACCTAAAACCTAGGTATGTGACCTGACGGGAATCAAACCTGCAACCTTTTGGTGTACAAAATTATGTTCAAGCTTAGCCACCAGGCTAGGGCAATTTTAAAATAATATTAATTAATTAATTAACCTTGTGTTTGCTTTGAATAACAAACAACACAACCCTTAGGCCAGTGGTGGGTAGGCCCCACCCATCCAGAGTGAAAGGCACCAGCCACATGAGCACTGTTTGCACACAGTGAAAGCTTAATATAAAAATGTCTCCAGGCCGAAGTAGGAAAGTAAAGAACATCTCACCTCTCTTCCAAGTGAAGGCATTACTCTGGTTTCTACTCGTTGAAACATGCAGTGGTAAATCATTGGTTCCATAAATATGAAAGCCTACCTCTAATATGGATCAGCAATCACTCACCCTCATTTCCATATGGAGTAGATGTTTCCAGAAGGAGGTAAATATCACCAGCTTTATTTTCTTTACCATTTTACGAAAGATTTTCAATGACACAAGAGATATGGGCTCACTATAATCGGGGAAACATGCAAATAAACGGAAACACACGTATGGAATAATATGATTAAAATATTCCCACTTTATTAAAAAACACAAGTTCTTAAAGTAATTCACATTGAATCCCTGGTTAGTATCTCTCTACATGTTTTCATAATAATACAAAGAAAGACAGACACACATGCAAGGGGTAGTGGTAGTAGTATGATTTTAAACCAGGGGGCAGTGTACACATAAGAATCATGTTTCATTTCCTTTAATAACACATGTGGACCATCTCCTGTTAAGCCTTTTGATATTGTCATGCTGTTCCATGGCACGGGTGGTCCACATTTTATTCACCCATTCTCTATCCACGGTAGTTCAAGCTCCTTCTTTTTATACCAGCCCACAAACATTTTTACATATACCCTGACACACCAGAGCTTCACATTGTACATCTAGGCTCCCAAACCTGGAACTCTTTGTTCTGTCCAAACATTCTTGCCAGCATCTGCAGTTTGCTTTTTTTAATTTTGCAAATTGGATGGATGAAAAATAGCATCTCAGTTTGCTCCAGTGAGCATTTGCCTTTCTCCTAGTGAAGAGCATCATCCTTCACAAATTTAATTGTTGTTTGGATGTTACCACTAGTGACTCTTCAATACACATCTGCTCATTTCTCTCATGTGTTTTCTCATTTATTTTAATTCACATTGAGAGATCATTATTCATCAGGGAGAATAACCTGAGTATAGGATAGATGTTGCCAATATCTATCCTATTTCGGTCATTTGATTTTGCTTACATTCCAGCATATAGTCTTAATTATATAGGCAAATATATCTGTCTTTCCTTTTGTTACTGACACCATAGTGCCAGCATGGTCTGTTCTGGTGAGAATTCTTCCTGGCTGGTAGATGATGGCCTTCTCATTGTGTCTTCATATGACACTTTAAAGGCACTAATCCTTTCCTGAAGGCCCCATCCTTATGACCTCATCTAAACCTAATTACCTCCCATTTCTAAGTACTAGCATAGTGGGACTTACGGGTCAACATATGAGTTTAGGGTTGGGGGAGTAAGCAGACTTTAGTCCATAGGAAGCACCTTGACACAGAGGGGCCAGTTCCATTGTCAAGGGCTCGGAAAAAAAAACATTTTTCAGCAGCAATTTCTGTATGGTTCCATATGCTTATTAATGCAAACAAGTATTTTCACATAGTTACATGGAAGCCACTACTTTCGATCCATACGAAGACAAATCCTAAAATAAAAGGAAGATAACTGTTTATTCCTCCTAAATTTTCACCCCTGACAACAAGGGGAAAAAAAAATCTGTTATCACAGGCAAATGCTCAGAAACCTTAATGTTATCAAAATGCAAAGTCATCTCCTACATTCACTTTTATGAAACTCAAGGGCAAGTGGTAGTGGTATAGTTTTAATTGATATATTGATTACAGATTGTATGGAAGTAATTCTCTGGAATTCATAAAACAATGATTTAAGTGGCAGAAACATACATAAATCAGGCCTGCACTTTCTACATTTAAGTAATGGATAGAGCTTCCATTGGTTTCTGTAATTAAAGCAATGGCCTCACTTAATTTATGGCTTCCTCTTTCTTCTGCCCAATACAGAAAATGTCACTGGACTGAGTGCAATAATAGAAAGTGCACATCTAGGGCATTGTGTTACTGATACATCGGTTTAAAAACACACACACACGTCTTCTTTCTCCCTCTTTCCAGTAACTCAGAGCTTCCTGGCAGCCTCCCAGAAAGGCTTTTCTAATAGTTTCTAGAGAAGAATAATCTGGGACTAGGTTGAGAAAAGTGAGGCATTCCCTTCAGACAACTCAGTCATCAAGGTGAATGGTATGTTAATGTAATATTTCAAAATATTGACATTTAATGGAAAAATTTCATGGAACAAATATTAACATTTTTCCTAAAGATAGAATGATTATTATTAATTTTTATCTTGCCTTCGGATCCAGTATGGCTCAGCATAGCACCTCTTAATTAAAATTTTAAAAAGAAATTTCTATAGATATTTTTTAGAGAGAGGGCAGGGGAGAGGGAGAGAGAAAGAGAAAAATGGACGTGAGAGCAGAACATGGATCTGCTGTCTCCTGTGACCTTGGGGATTGAACCCACAACCCAGGCATGCCCTTGAACTGAAATTGAACCAGCAACCTTTCGGTGCACAGGACAAAGCCCAACCAACTTAGCCACACTGGCCAGGGCTCTTTATTTAAATTTGGACTGTTTCTCATGAAATTTTTTACAATAAATTTATTTGTTTAAATTGCACTGAACTATATTTTATCTTGATTACTTGTTTCTTTGCTGGTCCCTCATTTAAATTTTACACCCAAGGTGAATGCCTAACTAATCTTACCCTGGTTCCAGCCCTGATATATAAAATAGTAATAATAATAATAATAAATGCTTATTGAGAACTTCCTATATGTTGAGCATTCTGCTAACTATTCATATGAGCTTTCTCAACTAATCCTCACAAGATAACTATGAAATAGGTATGATTATTCTGCCTCGTTTTACATGAGAAAATTTGAGGTCAGAGGGATTAAGGAACTTGTGCAGTGTCCCACAGCCAGATCAACTTGAATCTGGCCTAATAGAATTTTAAGATTTACACCTTTACTGGTCTCTAAAATTTCCCACCAGTGGCTGCAAACCAGCAGTGCCATCTGCTCTGCTTCTGGAAATGTCCGCACAGGGAATGGTCAGGCAGAAACTCTAAGCAGCTGCCCAGCCTCTGTGTTCAGCCCCATTGTCCTTCCCATCCCAGGATTTCTGGAGAGGCTGTTCTTCCCTGTCTTCTCTGCCTGGCCAGGATTGGCAAAGTTGTTCTTTCAAAGGCCAAAGAGTAAATAGTTCCAGTCTTATGGACCACCTGGTCTCTTGAAACTCACTACACACCTAAACGAATAGGTGTGTCTGTGCTTCCAATAAAACTTTATTTACAAAACGGTCTTCAAGCCAGATTTAGCCTATAGGTTACCAACTCCTTTGTCAGACCAACATTTAAAATGGTACATCTGTAAGATTTTCAGCAATAAAGAAAAATAAAAATGTGGGCAGGGCACAGGGCAGCTGGCTCCCTGGGAGTGGAGATAAAAAGATTGCTTCTTTTTAATATATTTTTATTGATTTCAGAGAGGAAGGGAAAGGAAGAGAGAGATAGAAACATCAATGATGAGAGAGAATCATTGGTTGGCTGCCTCCTACACACCCCCCACTGGGGATTGAGCCCAAAACCCGGGCATGTGCCCTTGATTGGAATCAAACCTGGCACCCTTCAGTCTGCAGGCCTATGCACTCTCCACTGAGCAAAACCAGCTAAGGCAAAGGAGACTTCTTTTCAATGTGCACCCTCATACATTTTTGGCATTTTGAATTATTTTGTCACATTTTAAGACAAATAATGGAAGGTAAGCATGTAAAAGAACACCCTCTTGCTGGTGCATATTAAATTAGAATGTAGACATAAATTCAGTCTAGATACAATTTCAATTGATGTAGTTTTGCTCTCACAATAAACAACAAACAAATGTGGATGTGGAGGCTTTGTTTTGATGCTGTTTTCCTGGGATATATAGTGAGACACCCTCAGCCCTCCCAGGATCCCTCACCCTCCACCCAGGCCTTTTCTGGTTCCTCCCGCACACTGCACAATTCTGGCTCTCAGAGAGGCTCAGACGGATCCTTCTGATCAGAAATCAGCCAGTGCTTCATTCCTCCTGTGTCCATGACTCAGCATTATGGTGACAGCGTGTGCCCTCTGTCACTGTCTCTGAAACAAGTCCTTCCTCTTTACTCATCTGTCCTTTGATGGGAAAGGGGATTGAAAATTATCACTTTATTCAATCAACCTTTATCAAGTTCTTTCCACATGGCAGGTACCATTCTATGCACTGTGACTACTAAGTGAACATGAGATCCACAAGTTGACTCTATAGTGCCTACATTCTCATAGACAAGATAGATAATGGATAGATCTATAAGGCTAAGATCTCAGAATTGCAAACACACTACTCCCACGGATATTTGGGAGGTCTTTCCCAATCGGAGATTTACCCACTGTTAACACCTCCTGGTAGGTGAACTAAATATCCCTGCTTTCCCCATCATTCCACACTAGAGATAGACACACTTAGCTTCTGCAGTCCTAGTTCCCTCATTGAATTCATGGAAGAAGAGATTTTGAGACACCTACCATGTGCCATGCTCTGCCTGTCGTTTCAATCATAGCACACACCTGATGGACTGAACAGTGGTTGTCCACAGTTGGACACGGCTGTCGGCAGCCACTGCTGATGAAGGGACCCCAGAAACCATTCTTTCTCCATCGCCTGAGCACCATCTCCTTGCTTTGCTCCATCTGCCCTGCATTTCCACGGCCCAGCACATCTCTCATTTATTAAGAGGTTACTTTTAAGAGTTTTTTTTCCTAGTGATTTTGCTGGGACATCAGTTTTCAGAAGAGGTTCTTTTGTATTTTCAATACCCACCATTTCCAGCCCAACTGGGTTAGCTCCCTCATCAACATCTGTGTGGTTACTTTGGCTGAATAGTAATAGTCCCATTACTTCCGCTTTGTCCTTTTTTTAAAAAAAATCAATTTCAGGAAAATGAAAAAAATCACTGTAAAACACCCTCCACCCTTAGCTGCTTAAAGGGAAGAATCTGCGGAGAAGCCACATTCCTGGCAGCTGCTCTCGGCTCTCCAGCGCTCTGGCTATTAATCTCCATGCAGAATGGTGGCTTTCTTCTTTTTCAGACGGGGGTCTCCCTTCTGCAAAAGACACTGGTTGCAAAACCTGCTGTCCCGTGGTGTGCCCCCAAACATCTTATTTGTCTTGATATTTCTTTCACAGAAACACATATGACAGATAAGGAGTCACCAGAGGATGGTTTGCTTTGTGTCAGACAGATATTAAAACAATAAACCACGTTGTCCTGGGATTCCCGAGCGCACACAGCCAGAGAACAAGGCCAAGATGAGACGTTTCTGAAAGGCAGCGAGGCAGTTGTTCTGGGGGAATTCCCTGGGAACCCGAGTCCTGTGATCCCACTGACAGAAAGCACTTTTTAGTGCTCACGTTTTCTTAGGAGGAGCCGCAGACTGCCTGGTGCAGCTCCCCCATTTAACTCCTCCACCATGCCCATCTTCCACCGGCCCCTAGCAGGGGCCAGAGGGAAATCCTTCAATGGGTTGAGAAGCTATTTTCCGAGTTCATTTTTTTATGTGCTCATCTGCATGTCATTGGCTTTCTCAAACTAATGTGGATTTAAAATAGAAAAAAAAAAACACCCACAAACCTGTATTCTGAGTTCAGAGCTCTGAACGTGAAATTTGCAGGGGCCAAAGATAAGATCCAGTTGATTCCTGGGATATAAAGGGGCGGTTTGATACCATGGTGCAGGTGTGCATTCCTGGGGACCCGGCTTTGCAGGTGGAGCCACGCCCTCTCATTGGCTGCAGAGCTGGGTGAGAGCATGTTAGGAGGGAAGTAAGAACATTCAATGACACTCATATAATTCAAGTGCTGGGGTGGGGACTCTTGGTGCTTCTTGCATAGAAAGGTGTCCAACTGCAGAGGTGGCCCCCTCCTCCCTTTGCCTTATTTCTCTTCAAAAGTGACTCTCCCTGCACAGTGTGGAGATACATAAAAGGGAAGCTGAGCTTGTCTCCCATCGAGGGAAAAGCGCCTGGCGTAGTTCATTTAAACACGATAATTTAAACAGTTGCTTCACTAAGGACTCCAAAACCACCAGTTTCTTAAATCATGTTTTTATTTATGTAAAGCTATTTTGTCGCTACTGGAGAGCTTGTGGGGTGTGTGAACAAAATGCAGCTTTCAGAACCGAATAGCACACCATGCCTTTTAGATCTGTCTCCTGGGGTTTTGTTGGCATGTGGTGTGGACTCCTGATACCCCATCACTTTTTATGGAAAAATAAACAAACAAAAACACAAAACCACCTCTATGGGCACACCTGCTCAAGAATCTATATTATCCCCATCCATGGTAAATGTGACAGGCATGTAAGCACCATTTCCCGAAGATCATTTTATTTATTTATTTTTAATTAGTTTTTTCAATTACAGTTGACATTCAATATTATATTGGTTTCAGTTGTACAGCATAGTGGTTAGACATTTATATAACTTACAAAGGGAGTGAGCCCTCTCCCCGCATAAGTCTAGTATCCACCTGACACCATACATAGTTATTACAATGTTATTGACTGTATTGCCTATGCTGTATTCTACATCCTCATGACTGTTTTTATAACTGGCAATGTGTACATCTTAATCTCTTCACCTTTTTTTCACCCAGTCTCTAAACCCATCTGGTAGCCATCAGTTTGTTCTCTGTACCTATGAGACTTTCTGTTCTGTTTGTTTATTTTACAGTTTTTGTTTTCCAGTTTCCACATGTAAGTGAAATTATATGGTGCTAATCTTTCTCTGTCTGACATTTCACTTAGCGTAATATCCTGTAGGTCCATTCATGTTGTTGCAAGTGACAAGATTTCATTCTTTTTATTATAACTGAGTAATATTCCATTGTATATCCAAGATATGAAAGCAACCTAAATGTCCATTAGTATATAATTGGGTAAAGAAGATGTGGTGCATATATATGCAATGGAGTATTACTTGGCCAAAGATATTTTTTAGCCCCTAGTATTGGCTCTACAAAGTTCTCTTTGAGCATCCACATGATTTAGTGAGAAGATCTGGAATCAGGCAGAGCTGGGCTTAAATTGTCATGGTTACACTAGAAGTGTGACCTTGGCCTAGGCTCTTTGCTGTGAAGGTATTCATGGATACCCATTCACCTGTGAGCATCAATATTGTTGTGAAAAAACCTTTCCATTTGCTTGAGGCAATGTAGCTCCTCAAACAAAGGGGTGATCTTTCCCTTTCTTTCTTAGAAGCCATATTCTGTAGTACTTGAGAAAGTTCACCAAAGAAGCTGGTCTGGAAGGTTTATGTTGGAATAGTGACTGGATAACTGGATCGTTTCTGCATGGTCTCCTTCATTTTGTTCTACTTGGGGGTCCGGGGAGGGCTCCAGTTCTGACATGAGGCAGGGAACCCCTAGGTCCAGATGGCTTGCTTAGCAGGGTTGGGCAACATCCAGCCTTCGGGTCATACAAAGCCAGGGAAATCATTTGGTCTGGCTCTGCCAGGGCATTAGGGGTGAGTTAATTAAATGTTTGACCAAATATAGCAGGCTAATTTTTAAGTTGATATTTTTGTATGGCCCGAGAATGATGATATAAATATCCAAATGGCCCTTGGCAGAGAAAGGTTCTCCAGCCCTGGCTTAGGGTGTCACTCAAAGGATCAGGACTCAGTCTTTCAAATCTGGAAGCTGGCTCTGAAAATCAGATGGCCTCTACAACTATACCCACTGTGATGGCTGGAGGTAAAATGATTGATGCCTTGGCATCGTGTCCCCATCCAGTGAGCCACTGCCACCCCCTCCGAGGGCCTCGTGTGCGGAGCCGCAGCAACCCCAGAGAGTCATGGAAATCCAGCCCAACATAAGGAAGCTAATTTATCTCACTTGCCCTGTTTCCTACCTGGAGAGGCAATTCACCGAGCTTGCTGTTTCAGCCAGCTGTTAGCTAGATCATGAATGATTTAGCAATTGAGCCTTTACTGTGTATATGCACTCGATAAAGTAATTATTTATAGAAATTATTTGATTTTTTCCCATGGCTGCCTGAAAAAAAAAGTGCTAAATTTTAACACCAGTACAGGTTTTGTCAAACAAATAGATTTTGGCAAATCCCTTCATCCAAATTAAAATAGACCTCAGCATCTCCCAGTTTTGTCTTCAACATCCCATCAAATGACAGAAAGCACTTTTGCAATGCCTTCTGTGGGCCTGCCAAGTCAAACACTCCAAGATTGAGATTCATTCTCGTTTTGCAGGATGAAATATTACAAAAATCCTGCCTCGGGGGGTATTGTCAATACCTGTGTGTAGACAGGTCACAAATATGTCTTGTGCACAGTAAAAGCCCATCGCTGCACATTCAGCCACCATGGCGTGCAATGCGTTTCTTTTGGATTAATCTGACCATTTGTAACCTGGGAGAAAAGAGGCAGCTACTTCAGGAGGTAGGCAGAGGAGTGTGGCAATTAGTAACAAACCAAGGCTTCTGTCCTCATTCCAAGTTGCAAAGACATGAATGATGGAAGAATACCTGTGCATGAGTGTTGCGTGTGGTTTTGCTGCAGTGTTTTGAATTGGTTTTTAAATTAGGAAACATTTCTGCTTTGGTAACACCAGACTCATCATTTAGAGTACATCTCTGTGTGTTCATTGTACTGTTACTATTATTATTATTATTATTATTATTTTTGGTCCATGACTCATTTCTTTCTGAGGAAGAGATTTATTCTAACCATGTTGTGAGTAAAGTAATAACTGATAACACTATCAATTCTGTTCAGAAAAAAAAGCACAACACTCCCAAATATTATGGAAGTTTCTTGCTCAAATCTTCCAAATCTTGGAGAAAAATTCTGGTTGTATTGAGTCATAAAGGGCTTGTTATTCTGACAGTGATGAGGTTTGTGTGTGTAACACCATTCTGGTGCAACCCAGGTCCATTGCTGGGAGAGTCCATTTCCCCAACATTTCTGGACTGTATACGGCCCCATAGGCTCGCATCCAGATGTGGAGATAAGCCCCCGTAGAGAAGGGAAACAGCTTGCCTTGGACTCTTATTGGGAAC
Source organism: Corynorhinus townsendii (assembly GCA_026230045.1). Classification (NCBI taxonomy): domain Eukaryota; kingdom Metazoa; phylum Chordata; class Mammalia; order Chiroptera; family Vespertilionidae; genus Corynorhinus; species Corynorhinus townsendii. The sequence goes on from JAPDVU010000009.1 coordinate 70,974,650, forward strand.
ATAAATCAGTAGTGACCCCTGCGGCCTGTATCCGATTAGTAGAAAAAGAGCAAAGTCCTTCCAGGTGTCTTAAAATCTCAGAACATAAATAAAGAACATTAGCAATGCACCTGCCCCCTCCTCCACTTTTACCCCCTGCCCCCACCCAACAAAGAGCACACTGAGGTCTCAGGGAGACTTGTCAACAGATTCCTCTGCAAATGAACTCAGTCCATGATGAATTGGGGCTGGTTTTTTTGGATGCGGTATGGATATAGGGAAATGATAATAGCAGCTTGTACAGACAATGGGAAGGAAGGAAAATGGAGAAAGTCTTGTCCAAAGCTGACATGGAATGCCTTTGTCCTAGTTGCCTGTTGTGTAATAGGTAAGATGATAGTCTCTCTAGTGTTAAGATGTTTGAATTCAGATAATTGGGTGAGATTGTGAGCTGCTCTGTATCTTCGGTTCCTCCCAGGAAAGTAAGATTGTTATTATACCTGGTTTCTATGGTTTTGTGAAGAGCTGGTGAGGTAACTGATGGATCTGGAGGTTAGCAAGTTTGAGTAAATAGTAGCTGTTATAACGTACAGTCATATCTCCTGCATTGGCAATGGAGTATGGGGCGGTGCCATTTGCCAGCTGTATTCACGATGTTGCTTGGATTATTCCAGTTATCACTGCTGGAACTTTTAGACACATAAGGTCCAGAGTCCCTTACCACTGATGTTCTCACTACACCAGGTTCTTGTAGAATCTGCACCCTCCCTAAACAGCATCTTAGCAAGTCCTACAGGTTCACGGAACATCATCCATTTTTCCTCTGTAACTGAACCACTTACTCTGGTATTCTAGTTTATCTGACAATATAATCCATAAACATTGTAGGGCTTACCTTGGACCAGGTAACCCTCTAGGTGCTGTAGACACAGTATTGACCAAAATAAAGTCCTCAGAACATCCCAACACAAAGACATATAATAAAGTTGCAATCAAATGAGAGATTGAAAGAGTGATTAGTGGAGTGGGTGAGGAGGACTGATAGAGACTATGGAGGTAGTTAGGAGATCTAGGGTACAGTTGAGAGGAAAAGCCTTGGAGGAAGAGATGATGTTGGAACCAAGATTTGACTGAGGGAATTAACTCACCCATTAGAGACTAAACAAAAGACAGAACCTGTAGGAGCAACCTAGAAGCAGCAGCCAGAGGCTGGGGGTACATGAGGCCTTTTATTACAGTAAAGATTCAGGTCAATGACTTCAGCCTGGCCAGTGTCACAATCTTTATTCCCCTCAAAATATGTGCATTTCTCTCCAAGTTCAAATCCTTGCCCATCCCTTCCACACATCCTATAACAGCCTAGAAACTTCTGGCTAATTTGGATTTGACTAAAACTTTTGTACCGTGACGTTATGCAGAGAGATTCAATTATGGTGTGCAATGTTTTGTGAGTAACTACCGCCCATAAAAAGTTAATTAATCAGGGCTGTGTCAATTTCCTCGTGCCATGTCAATTTGCTGCCAGGTAATTAATCACTAATCACCCACCAAGCAGCAGGCCGGAGAACAATCCACGAGCCATTTATTGTCTTCCCCAAATAAATGGCATGCGCAGCCAGGAAGAAACACATCTTGCCTTTCATAATATTTTTATCGACACTTTTGCAAGTTGTAATAGACTGAAGCAACAAGCAGCTGCAGTTCAATGGAATATGAATATTAAAAGAAACAAGTGAGTGGAGATTTATAGGACATTGCGTTTCTGTTATGTCAGTTTTGAGATTAAACTGAGCAAATGAACAGTGAAAAATTACTCTTCCATGTGGAGAATGGTGATTAGACTTGTACATTAATTAGAAATTTTTGTTTTCCTATTCAATGCATTTCAAATGAGGGTGTCCTATAAAGAACTGTTTGTCCGAAATGTAGATTTATTCACTCCTAAACAGCGGTATTTAATATCAACCTGCATTTCTAAATGAAACAAGAGTCGATCCCAAATGTATGTTTCCAGGATAAAATACGTGAGTACGAGAACTGGAGATTCCAACAAATTAAGTGGCTCTTTTGGTCTTTTCGTAAGTGACGGAATGGATGGCACTCTTCTTTCTTCCTCCCAAACCTTGAAATTACTGAATTAAAAAAAAAATTAAGCCTTTCCATTTTCACTTTGACCTGAAACTAAATATGTCCCATCACATGCAATTTTCCATGTAATGTCATTTAAAGATAGTGACCTAGTTGTGTATAAATTCTGTGCTATAAACCAATTCGATGTACCTTTATTTGAGATCCAGTTTAAACAAACCTTTTTGCCATTTGGAGAAAAAAAATCATTCTCTTTCTGGCTCTTCATTGTGATGTGTATCACAGGATGCTCTGCCTCTGAAATCGAGCTATAGCTGGCTGTTTATTCACTTCAGTGTGTTACCTATTATGCCACTTCTTAATTTATGGCCCAGCGTATGGAACAGGAAATCTCCCAAGGGGAATCCCACAGAACCTTGAGCCTGCTGTTGAAATCGCGTCTGCACCCCCAGAATTATGTGAATGAATATTTCCTACCATAAACTGCCCACAGAACAATCCAACCCCAAATTAGCATGAAGTTTTCTCAGTCCTGAAACATTCAAAGGCAGGGGTGGTGAGGAAGTGGCTTTATGGGGGACAAAAAGAGAGACCCCCTCCTCCATTCTGATGGCACACCTTTTCCTGGGCATCTGGCAACCTCATGCAAATTCAACCCAGCGCACAAATGCAAAGAATAATTGCCCATTAAAGCGGTTGTATATTTTTACGGCTTTGATGTAGAATCTGCCCCCTGTCGGCTTTTGCATCTGCTACTCTGCTCTCTCTCTCCCAAAGCTCTAAAACTTTAATATGCAGTTTAGCACCCTCAAGTATTTTCCACTGGTTTTGTGTTTCTTCTCTTGGGATTCCTGGGCTGGTGAGATGATCTCATTTGTGTTTATTTTCTAAGGTAAGCACCACTTTGTAAAAGAGACGGAGTGGGGAGGGGTGCGAGCATGTGTTTGTCACGGTAAATACATTGAAGGCAGAGCTCATAGAAGGTTGGAGGTGAAGGTTTTGTCTTTGAGGGGGAGACAGACAGGAAGCAGCGGACACGTGGGTAAATGGCTCATTTGGCTGGTTGATACACCCACGCATCTTCCATTTAAAAATGTTGCTTTCCTTTGATCCTCCAGCACATCACAGTACGCCTCTTGTTACATCCCTAAAGTTTCATTTCATTGAGTTCCAGGGTATAGGAAGAACTCCCTATTCCCACTTACAGGGATGGTTACTCCACTCACCTCCCCCAAAATGAGCTCTGGGTATAAATCGAGCTGAAGGTTGGGAGTGGGTGGGCTGAGACTGTTGATGTATCAATAAGATGTTCAATTGGTATTTGCTCCGAAAAGCTCTTGCCCTGTTTTCTCTGGGAGAAACTCATTTTTAGCTTATGAGCTAAATCCAATTTTCATTGCGGTGATATCAGATTTTTCACTTTGATTCATGCTGGATAAGGTTTCAGAGGGAACCTTTCCAGGATAATGAACCTATGGGTTTTCCCCTCCCTTGCCTCTCTCTTCTCCTGCCAAGAAGTAAGGATTTATACTGTATCCATCAAGCAGCCTGAACACTCTGCATTGTCTCCCATAGATGGTCTGTTTACATGTTTATTATCTTGACGTTCAAGTAGAAAAAAAAATCAAACTCCAGCATTGAGGTTCAGAAATGCCTCTAATTTGGGGGTCTTTTCTTTCCAACACAGTTCTTTAATTTACATTTATCAACCAGTATTGGGCAGGGTGACAGGTGTATGACTTTTGTTAACAGTGATTTAACAGACGTGGAGAGGACACTCTGAGTTTCCCTTTGGCACTATATTTATTAAACATTTAAAATATATATATATATATATATGTATGTATATATGTATATATATATATATATTGATTTTAGAGAGGAAGGGAGAGGGAGAGAGAGAAACATCAATGATGAGAGAGAATCATTGATTGGCTGCCTCCTGCAGGAGCCCTACCAAGGATTGAGCCTGCACCCCAGGCATGTGCCCTTGACTGGAATCAAACCTGGGACCCTTCAGGCTGCAGGCTGATGCTCTATCCACTGAGCCAAACCAGCTAGGGCTTATTAAACATTTCTTACCCACTTGCTGGATCAAAACTCCAGAAGTGGGGCATTGATAGATGGCATGATAACTTTTACTCAACACAAAATAAGTGTCTTGCCACAAAGAAAGTGCATAATGAGATGTCTCTTTCTACAAGAGCCAAGGACAAAACCATTTTGGTGGTGTTTAATCTGTATCTGAAGCATTTATTCAAGTAATTGCTTTAAATATGCAGTTAACCATGTCCCAGCATCAACAAACCAGCATACCTGGTGGGCAAGTGAATAAAAAGTAGTTGCATCTTATGTTGACTCTGAAGGAAGCTCAACAAACAGTTGTGGCTTTTTTGCCCTTGAAATTGACGATTTGTCTTAGTGGCAAGAGAAGAGAGCCCTGCTGTCCTAAACCAGCCATTGGGAAACAGCCTTGAAGGGAGCTGGGAGGACACATAAAAGGCACAGCTGCAAATCGGACAAGTTAAGGGTTATAAATATTATTATTTGCTGTTCTTTCTTATTGCACAAATGCATGCTGGGCTGCCAGGAGCATGTTGTGGGGCTGCAGGAAGGAAGGTGCCTTTAATAGGTATCACCTGCCTGGGAGCAAAGTGTGAGCCCTGCTTTTCCCCAGGACAGGAAACCCATCTTCAGATCCTGACACTGTGCAGCAATAAAAGGGCATTGATAGGAATTGAGGGTTTGCAATAATACCAAGTCCAATACACTTATCCAACTTGTCTCCCTATTTATTAGAATCAAATATATTCCGAGTCGGGTTGCTATGTCTGGGCCAACACAGCACCAAAATGTATGGATGCAGAAATTATTTTTATAAGGATCATGATTCAGATTCAATTGTATCATCTGCATACTGTTTTTCTGCAAAAGCTGGGGAGGGCATTTTGTATAGAGGACAACGTTATGAAAGATGGGAAGTACAGAGGTAAACCCTTTTACCCCCATAAATAAGCAGCTTGGCATTCCTTAACCACCAGAAGGAGTCCAGGCACGATGTTAGGTACCTGCTGCTGCTCCATGCCAGGCAGCCTTGTAAATCAGTGGGCAGAGCTGAGGTGCTCACTGCCCTCATGGAGCTTGCATTCATTCCAGCACCAGTGAGAGTCCTTCAGCCCTGGGGTCCAAGCTACTGGATTGTCAGTACAGTAGGCCCTCCAATAACATTGTTTTGTTATAATGCTGATGAGGTGCAGTAGGCAGTTAGCTCTTGTGTGCATCAATTAGCCTGTCCTATAAATTGGTTTTGTTGTATGGTATGTCATTTTGCTTACAGCTGCAGCATCTATTGAGGGTGTGAACTGAGGACTTATTGCACACCAGGGAAGTTCATGGCAGTCTTGTCCAGAAGAAGATTAACAAATAAAGAGAGGAAGGAAGCGGGAGGGAGGGAGGGAGGACAGGAGGGGGAAGGAAAAAGTGGGGGTGGGGGATTGAGGATAGGAAGGAAGAAAGAGGAAGGACATGCTCATTAGTGATGATGACTAACCAGAGACCAGCAGGCCCCTTGGCTAGTCCTCAGCTGGCAACAGGAAAGAGAGAGCTGAGCTCATCCATCTGGGAGACTCACAAACTTTCTCCAGGAGGCTTTGCCCCAATGCATGAACTATGGAACCACCTTGTTTCACCTAAGGGGACCTGGGCCCCCAGGAAAGCAATATTTACACCAGGAGTTGATGTGAGGTCTTCCCTGTGTTCCTCTAACAAAATAAGAATCCCTTGCATCTGGCCTTTGTAGAGAAGCCCAAAGAGCCTTGTATTAAGGCCCATCAGTACCCTTTCCTGCATCGGGAAGGACATTTTCTCTCTGTAGGAAACAGGGTGCAGGTGGAACCCTGGCTCTGCACTTTTAGCAGCCTGTGCCCCCCTTGCTTTGCTGTCCAGCTTCCGTATCATGTTATCTCCCAACATCTAAATCCTCCAAGAATTACTGTAAAACCTGCTTGTCGCTGAGAGGGATCTTGCCTTGCTTGCTCGGCACCACAGCCGGCGATAATGAACGGGTCAGCATAATTACCGTGTTTTCTCACACTGGCAGCCAGCTGCTCTGACAGATTGTGAATCTTTCATTTTCTTTATTTCAAAATCCAGGGCGTTCCTCTGAAAACTTAATGTTTGAACTGTGGGGAGATGGAATTGGAGTCAAAGCCATGCTCCCTCATTTTCTCCCCGGTCCTGAAGCAAACACCTCGTATCTCATTAGTTCTGGGCTTTTATGATATTAGGATTTACCGCTTTCCCCATTAAGACCAACACCTCTCTACAATTATTTAAAACCAGCGCCAGGAGACGTGGTGCTAGAGGCTGGCAGGCTGAGAGTTAAATACAGCAGCACGATTTGTTTTTAGCAATAAAACAGGGTACAGCCCAGCCATGGGGCTCAGTGGTTGAACGTTGGCCTATGGAGGTCACATTTGGATTCCTAGTCAGTACACATACCCGGGTTGTGGACTCCATCCCCAGTGTGGGGCATGCAGGAGGCAGCCGATCAATGATTCTCTCTCATCATTGATGTTTCTATCTCTCCTTCTCCCTTCGTCTCTGAAATCAATTTAAAAAATATATTTAAAAACAGTTACAAATAACTGGTATGGTCTCAGACACAAATAGAAAGATGGAATCATTCTGGCACGATCCAGCCATCCTAACATTTTACCATCCTCGTGAGAGAAAGATATGATACAATCCACTAAACAGGCCGGCTGTTCACCCTTCAGGGACACACAGAGAATTCCGAATGACAGTCAGTCAGTCTTCATCTCAGGTTCAAGGATCAGAGTCCAATCTATGCAGGTCCATGAGGTGGTATAGAATTGGGAGTGACTTCTGTGGGAGGCCTCTCCTCTCCCTGCCCCCTGCCACCCACCATGCAGCTACAAACTCACTGTCTGAGGGCGGGGAGTAATGGGATGAGATGGGGTGGAGTGCATGTACGATTAAGTGTGACGGTCGGAAGGGGAAAGCCCCTCTTGGCAATTTGGACATAGGGTGGAGACGACTTTAGCCCAATAGGAAATACAACACCCCGGGAGCAGTTAGGTGTTTCATAAAATAGAGTTCCAGGAAGAGTGAAGTGTGGGTGTGTTAAGTTAAGGAAGTAAAAGAGCTTCCTTCGCCAGGAGTCCTTTCCTGGCGATTATGTCATGCCAAAAGGGACTCCGTGTCCTTCCTGGCATGGCACCTCATCATACTGTGAAACCCCAGGGATATGGGGCAGGGATGGAGGGCTGTGGAAGGGAGGAAACCCATCACACCCTGGCTCATCTCACGTGACTTCCTTTCTCGGGAACTCCTCCGAGCTCCTGTTAGGTCAGCAGGATCAAAGGAGAAAATGGGCCAGGAGAGAGGGCTTGCTGGATGGCTGCCCACCCCTTGGCCTGACCATGGCCCACAACTTCATTCACCTGGCCAGGTAGTGACGTCATCCACACCTTCCTTCCGGTGCCCAGTGTTTAGAACCTGCTGTGGATAAAATCAGGGGGCTCCTGTTGTTGACATGGGGAGGCTGGAGGAGATGCAAAAATGAAAGGGCCATGGAGGAAGGCCTGAAGGAGTGTGCAGACTCATAGGAGAGAGAAGCGTAACAAGTGACTGACTTTCCTCTTCTCAAAATCAATACCAAGATCAAGAATGCCCGGGAAAATGGAGTTTGGGTGGCAGGGCTCACTGGATTCGAGTGTTTCCCTCACTGTAGAACTTCCTGGGCCTCTGATATAGATCTCCCGAGACAGCGGGTCCCCACATGTATTTTTCCAGAAAAGCACCCTCTCTGTGCCTTGGGGTTTGGACAACAGTGCCTACTGCTTAATGGGATGGGACAGCAGGCCTGATGAGAGCTTCCGGGGAATCCGGGAAGTGGCAGGAGCTGGGAGGCAGCGCCGTTTCCTGAAGGCCTCCTGGGTTAGGATTTGCATGCCGTGGGAGGAAGGACTCCCAGGCAACAGAATTAATTACCGGGGGTCTCAGGCATCACGCTTAATTTCCCTCTTGACTCCTCAGCAAGTTATCCTGCTCAGAGAATCCTTCCCCCCGCCCCCTCCAGGGAAGAAAACCCTGCCCACATTCTCTTCTTAGCAGTTGGGTTCCCAGATTTCTCTGTCATTACTGTTACTGTGTTTTATAAGCTGCACAAATGGTTAGGGGACTGATGGGACATTGGGAATGATTTGTTTCTATGTACACTCTTGATGCTTACACACGTCTGGAGAAGCACTATATTTCAATTAATGTTTTTTTTTATAAAAGCAATATGTACACATAAAGGAAAATATGAGAAATAACTAAACATTGGATGGGAAAAGCTATGAACAGACAACTAACACCCATGCAGTTCATCCTCAGAGATAAGTATGAACACATTGAAATGTATGTATTTGCAAATATTATTATATACACACAAATATGAATATGCATATATATATACATTCACATACACATATGCACATACCCCTGCATATACATACACACACACATACTGTGTACACAATGCATGTACATATTCACTTACACATGCATAGATACATATCCATGCACATACATACATACATGTATATTGTGTGCTCAGACACATATAAATATATATTACACTCTAGACATATGTGTGTATATGTATGTATGTTTATGGGTGGATGGATTGATAGGTGGATGGGTGGAATGATGAATAGATAGACAATGTTGAGAACACATTGCACATACATATTGCAATCCACCTTAAAAAATTGTCCCTGCAATGAACTTTAATACTGTATTTAAGAATTCTTTGTCACTGTTTTCATTTGGCACATTCTCTTAGGCACTGTGACCATCTTAACTGGCCCATCCCCTCTGGAATTGGCCCTTGGCCCTTGACCCCTGCCCAGCTGCCACCTTTAGACCCCTGGCTTCTGGAAGTGTGTGTGGATCTGAAAGTCTTAGTCTTGCTCTCTCCTCTCGCCCTGCAGTGCCCGGCTTTCCGTATCCAGCCGCCACCGCCGCGGCCGCCTACCGAGGGGCGCACCTGCGAGGCCGTGGCCGCACCGTGTACAACACTTTTCGGGCCGCGGCGCCCCCGCCCCCCATCCCTGCCTACGGAGGGTAAGTGGGCTGCCTCCTGGGCGGGCCTCCCTGCACCGCCCCTCCTGTTTGCGCATGCTGGTCTTGACCGCCCTATCAGAACGCCCAGCATGCGCCTGGCGCCTGCAGTGGAGCACCTTGCAAAGAGTATTGAAAAATGAGTGTAATTTGTCCTGTCATGGTTGGTGCCTTTAAGCATCCTACATGTCACATGTTGTTATGTAAATTCTCTCTGAGACTGAATGCTGGAGAACAGAGAAATGGTTACAGCCAGAGATGTATTTCTGATGATTGCAAACATCTGGTTATTAAGGAGGTTGGATCACATTTGCCCCTTGAATCTGTCCATGGAGGGACATGAGGTTTTTCAAACATAAAAATCATTGGCGTGGTCTTGCTCCCCTTCCCTAAGATACCTTGAGCTTCAAGGTTTATGAGCCCTTGCTGGGAAGAGAAAATTAGGTGTGGAGTCAATGCAAACATTCAAATGTTCAATAATTGGAATTAAGACTCGTTTTAACTGTATTTTCCAAAATGGCATTTGTCTTTGTTTCCCCTCTGCAAAGAAATGCAAGTTCATGTGAGCCCCATTGCCAGTTGGGTATTCCTGTGCATGGACTTTGGTTTTACCAGGAGACTATCCAGGAATGGTGGTGAATGCTCAGGGGGAAAAATGGTACCGTTGTGGCAGGCCTTGGCCTTGAGATGCTTCCCTTTCTCCCTCCTGTTAAGGGATCCTCCTGGAACATTCCTGTGCACTCAGAGCCGGGGAGAGAGGGATGTCTCTGAGGCAGTGATTCGCAGGGACATTTGTAATATCTGGAAACATTCTTTGGTTGTCACAACAGGAGCTGGGAGATACAATGGCATCCAGTGGGCGGAGGCCAGGGATGCAGTAAACATCCTACCGTGCACAGAGTGGTCCCTCTCCCCTTACAGTCATGAGCCTTAACTACCAATTGTGCTGCTCTCAGGAAAACTCAGTTATGCCCAGGGCAGCCTGGCAGTAGGCTTCCCTGGCCAGTGCCTGGCTTTCTTGTCTGTAAAAAGAATATGGATGTATTCAGGACTATGTGAAAAGGGTTAAACACATTTTTTATAGCTCTGTTGCTTAGAAATCTTTTAGAAAATTTGAATCAGCCCAGATCATCTATTATACTGAGTGAAATATTTATTCCTATCTCACCCACTCCAAAGGACAGCATTTGAAGTGTTTTGAAAACAAATGCAGTGAGACAAAGCTAAGACAATAGAGAAATGAAAGCAGATGAAATTGTCAGGAAGAGGGGGGGAAAGGCAGAGAAATAAGACAAAATCAATTGTTTCTGGTGTTGTCATTAGAGATATGCCAATTCCAAGCTTCTTAGTAGACGAAATACCACCAAAAAAAGAAAAAAAAATTGTGCTGAAAAGATGTTGGGTAATAAAGCAAGGATGAATTGGCCCTAAATTCTCCCCACCCTCCAAAATAATGTATATTCATGTCCTAAGCCTCATGTATTTGACCATGTGATATAAAGCATTAATGACAGTATCATCATTATCTTCAGCCCCCACAGTATTAAGCCTATTTTGTAGATCCAGAAAGGCAGAAGTAAAGACTTGTTATTCCCAAGGTCATATAATGAGTTATGAAGAAAAAAAAAAACAAAACAAGTTATCCGCTAGGCTCATGTGATTACTAAAGCAAGATTCATAAACCATAAATACAAAATTGCATGTTTATACCTCATTAGTTTGCCTGGAAAACATTATCTTGGTAGCTGGTAATTGTAGCTTTCCGGTATATGTAGCTTCAGTATCTCACTACTATATTGAACAGAAAAAAATAAAGTAAAATTATATGGCTTATCCTCACATGAACAATTTATAAAAGTCTCAGAATAACACACCTGCTGTAAAATTGAAATTTGCTAACTTATAATGAACTTGCTCTTTGTGGGAAATAACCATGCATAACTAATTAATGTCATGTTCGCCAGGGAGAGACACAGGCATCTCCAAATGGTGAAACAATGTGTTTGTGACTGCTTCGGACATGATTTAATTTTAATATTCCAGGGATAGCTCTAATTATTTTGTTTATAATGGTGAGTTGTGTCTCTTTGCTGACAATATTGACTGGAATTCTAAACCCATGTTTAGTAGTAAGGTAAAATTCTTAAGACGGGAGGGATAGAAAGAGCAGAAGGCTGGCGGGTGGGGGGGTGGAGCGGCGAGGATGGCGGGATGTGTGTGTGTCCGTGCCTGCAACTTCCATAAGAGCAAAGTGCTGGTGGAAAAGGAGAACATTCAGCCAGTTGCCTGGTGTTTTGCTGGATTACAAATTGGCTCTGAATGTAAAGGCATGAACTCAGCATCTTAAATGGTGGCTTCCTTTTTCCTCTGACTTGTTTGGTTTAGGCTACAGAAGACGTCAGGGGGCAGCTCACCTTGGAAAGAAGAGCAGACAGAGATTGGCTGGAGGAGAGAGGGCCCTGACCTTGCATTGGGTGGCAAACAGGTTGTAAACGCACTACTGTTTCCAGGAAGTGACCTTGTCAGGATTCAGGTGGTCCAGGAGATAGTGAGGATTTCCTGTAGCTGTTTGCCTCCTTTGGAGGCTGATTTCTAGATCTGACTGATGTCTTTGACTGATGAAGCCACTGAGGCAAATGGCTCCCTTGGAGAAATTTCTTCTGGGGGGTTGGAGGGAAAGCGTGCCATGTAAGCGAACAATTTCAGTAAATGTGGTAAGTGGTAAGGCACAGTGTTGTGTGAACACCAAGGAAGGACTTGGATGTTTAGAGAAGGCTTCTAAACACCCAAGTCCTAGGAAGAGATATAGAAGTCATTTATGGCCAATCATTTCCTAAATTTCCACATTAAGGTCTCAGTCTGTGATCCTCCCGCACACCCAGTGACCCCCATCTTTTCTAAGACGTTGGCTAGCAAACTGCATTTATTAAGAAAAAAAATGATTTTTTCCCCTTATCACTAGTTGAAGACGGCCAACCTAAACCTCTGTTCTTCATCAAGTATCCAATATGAATGTACTTTGTTATTAAAATTCCAACCAAAAATGTGTCATTTATCCAACATCCATGTACACTTTCCATATTGTTTTTTCCAAGAGATATAAAACGATCCCACAGAACCTCCTTGGCAGCTTTTGTGGAGCCACAGGTGAGCCTTGGAGTATCCAACATCAAGATGGGTATCCAGAAGGGCTCACCAAGGATCCATTTATTTCCTTTTATTGATTTGGTTCCCCCTCCACATCCTGATACTTTCTGAAGTCCCTCTCAGCAAGTGAGGAACATAGGTTATGGAGAGGCCCTATTTCTTTCTTACATACCTAAATAGAAACATCTTGGGACATTAAAACATGACCAGTCCTTCAGGGACTGGGGCTACAGAGGCTCTGCTTGGACCATGAAGGGATCCTAGAAATGAATGCCAAATCCTGGACTGAACAGCCAACCCCCTAGTGATTGCCAGCATCCACTGAATGAGAATGAGTGATGAGTTAGAAATCTAGGTCTAAGGGTTGTTACAGTCCTAAAAAATGTTTTTAATGAAGATGAGATTACCACCACCACCACCATTCTACCTCATACTACTACCCTGGGTAGCTGACGTTACCTGTATAAGTACAATTAACAGGAGAGTGAAGACTGTGTCTGCCTCCATTGGGTTGATAGGGGATGGAATAGGAGATCCATGCAACTTAGTAGGGAAGGTCCATCATATGATTCGAGTTTAGTGCACTATAGCTAATGTTATTGAGAGTGATGCAGTTACTGCTCCTTTGTCTCTCTCTGTATTGCATCACTTACTCTTTTGCTGGGAGGCACCTGCAGTTCACAGAATGACATTCCCAACAAGCCACAGAGATGGCTTTGATTTGCAAAGAACACTTCAATAGTTTGTGGAATATGTAGATTGTAAATAAAATATTAACTAGTGAATAGTCTCAACAAGAGCTGAATGAAGCAAGTTTTCCATATTTCCCCTTGCATTTGATCCTGGAGTTAATTTTGCTGGAGAAGCCATAATGTCCAGTCTATCTTTCTATGACTTATAGTTGGGAGAAATTACCCATTAGGTAATTACCATCAGTGGAGCTTGCAGACTGATGGTTTGTGGATGACGATGGAAGGTAGCCCCCAGACTCTGTATTTTCTCTGATGTTAGATGACAGCAACTAAACCCCATTCATTCCCAAAGGAATTTCATGAGATGGGCTTCACCACATTCTTGTTCTGAAGTAGTTAAGTAATTACAAACCAGCTACTTATTAACCACCTACTATGTACCATGCCTATTGTATGGGGCTACAGAAGAGTGCTCTAATGGAGTATCATGGGAGATTTTTAAACTATTCCAATCCAGGCATCAGCCTCTGCTATAGGGTTTTGGCATGGTTGGCTAGATATCTGTGAGTGTGATATTCTGTACTTTCTCAGATAATTAATTATGACACATCTATGTGCAACTTCTCAGAGTTAGCTTAAGAAGTATTTTGAGGAGACTCGGTGCTACTCTGGGTATAGGACAGATATAGTAGTATCCCAGGAGAGCACTTCTGAAAGGTAGCTAGTGCAAGAATCAATCCATATATACATTTTTGAGAATGCTTTCAGATCCTAGAATTTAGGTCCTAAAAACTTGAATAACCAGCCTCTAGGACTGTGTATGCACATTTCTGTCTGTAAATCAACCATGCTTTTCGGTTTTCATCTTTAAATGCCTGCTCCTCAGACTATAGTAACTGATACTTAGGCACTTTCCAATTTAATATAAATACTCGAACTAAAGTCATCACTACCCATTCTCAAATATTTTCCAGGATTCTGTCCATTTTCTTGTTTTTGGTGTCAATTCTTATTCAGATTCTCATCCAGTTTTGAAGTGTAACCTCTAATATTTTTAAAAATCCTCTTAATTGAGTGTATTTATAGACAAACACCACAAATCAATAGTTCTTAAATTTGTGGGGGGAGTAGGATGTCATAGATGCCTTTGATAATCTAACTAAAATATGAAATTTTCCTTTGGAAAATGTTGATGTATTTACACACACACACACACACACACACACACACACACACACACTTCTATACAAATGGTGCCAGAAGTTCATGGACTCACCCGATATCTACTTAAAAACAGCTAGATTTGAATGCATTAAAATTTTAATTTATTTCACTTGGAAGGGGCAATAAGGTACAGCAGTGTTAAATAACCTTTCCTTCAAAAATGTATTTGTGGGAGAGACTATATTATATTACACAAACACATTGTACACTTCAGGCATCCAATTCTTTCCTTTTTTAAAATAAACTAATTTACTATAGTGCAGTCATTCCCTGCTTGCATTCATCCAAATATTTAACTAGTTATTACCTTTCTAAGAAAATGAGATGTGCATTTGCATTATGTTCTTGCAAAAGCACACTGCAGTCCCAAAGTGATTGACAAGCAATACAATTACCTTTGCATGGCTAGACAGACCGTCTTTGCAATAACATCAGCTGCACCTGTTCAATGCATGACGGCTACTCCCTTCTCTTGTGACTGGGCTGTGGTTCATTTATCAATAGATACAGACTAGACATTGACCCCTTCTCCCTTCCCTGCAAATCCATTGCATCTGTTTCACAGGGCTTTAAAAACAAGTATTTGGCTGTATTCTTGGAAACCAGCATGAGACTTTGTAAGAGCTTTCTATAGCTAGCTTCCATTTAGGATAGGACCCAGGAAGCTGATTTTCAGTGTTGTCTCAAATGTAAACACAAGGAGGGAGGGGGATGTTTCATGGAGCAATGAGTCTATTAGTCTTTGGACCAGCAACAGCATCACCTGTTACTTGCTAAAAATGCCAATTCTTAGACACATATCACCATTCATATCTATGGCTTCAAGGCCTCTGGGCTGGGTGGGGGCCCAGCCATCTGTTTGAACAGGCCCTCCAGGTGGTTTGGATGTGTGCTGAAGTTTGACCGCTGCTGCTTGCCAGAGCCGTTAGAAGTTGGGGCTGTGAAGCCAAGACCACCTGGCTGGAATCCCAGCTTAGTCACTACCTAGCTCTCTCTCCTTCAGTTTCTTTATACCCAAAGCGGTGACCACAATATTGTTCATCTTGAAGGGGTGCTGTGAAATTAAGTGCGATAATGAGCACAACACCCTTAGCTTACAGGCTGACACAGGGTCATCGCTCCATCAATGTAAAGACTAATAGTACTTGTACTTGTGCTATTACTTATAGCTTAGTAGGGGCGCGGGAGGAACACACATAGCAATTTGGTGAAACTGATGCCCCCAAAGTGGCTTCATTTCACACTGCCAATGAGGACAACCATATCGGTTCCTCATTTTTCAGAGCTTTCATGAAGGTAGATCACCTAGCCTCTCATTCATTTCTTTCCAAAACGTTCAGGTGTTGCACTCGGTGAAACAAACAATTCTGACATTGTATGGTTTATCACAGCAGGTAGAATTCTTAATTTCCTTTCTCAGTGAAGCCACCAATTCCTGCGGGGCATCCCAAAGCTGAAAGATGTCCTTCCCACAGGCCATCTGAGGAGCCCTATACCCTACAGACACTGGGCTTCACACAGGCTGTTCCCTATGCCTGGCCTGCTCTTCCTGCTCTCTACCTGGCTAAGCCTTTGAGATTTCTGTGGTATTTCCTCTGGTTCCCTGCCCTCTGTTGCTAGCCCCCCTCCTTCCACTTCACTTTCAGAGTGCCATTGTCCCTCTCCTCCGCAGCACCCATCACAGCTGCCATTGGACGTTCATTCACGTGGCTCTGTGGCTGAGTGTCCACTCCCTGGGAGCTCCCCGAGGGTGGGCGTAGTGAGTGGATTCACTCTCTCTGCTCTCTGTGCCTTGGCACAGTGGTTGGAATATAGGAAGCAACAGCAGGGACCTAGTTTGTTTGAGCTTATCAAAATGAGGATGTTAGACCACATTTTCTCTTTAGTTCTCTGTCTCATAAATGTGGGATGCCAGAGTCCCAAAGTCATTTTCCATGGCCCATGTTGGAGGGCAAAGCATGGTGACTAGGTTACCATACTGAACAAACATCAGGGCCCGCCTTGCCTCACTCTGGGAGCTGTTGGCCCAAATAGGCTTGGCAGGAAGCACACAGCCTGCCCCAGGGCACCCGGACTTGTCCTGGTGAAAGAAGGGGCCCCTTTCCCAGCCAGAGCTCAGCCCCAGTCACGCCTGGTCCACTGTGTGTCCACTGGGACAGACCTCCAGGTCCAGCCTCGCTCCCTTACAGGCAGGCCTCGTTTTATTGTCTCACTTTATTTCATTTCACACATTGCATTTTTTTACAAGTTGAAGTGAAGACGCTTCCCAACAAAGCGATTATGCCTCTCTTTCCTGTGACACTCGCTTTGTTGCAGTGGTCTGGAACCCAGCCGCAGTCCCTCTGAGGGGTGCCTGTGTTTTCAGAAGAGAAGACTCAGACTGGGTCCTCTACAGATATTTAGGAAAAAAAAGCATTATTTCCCATATTTGTACACTAATACATTCATATGTTCTTCACAGCTGCATCACGTTCTGTCCAGCCTCTTTCCCTGGTCTCCTATGCCAGGGCCCAGTTTTTTTAATCCTATTCACCTTCTCCTCCTCCACTGGCAACAGTCATTGGTGCTGCATAACCAGATCAGAAACAAACTTGAGGCTGTAGGATGTCTCTTCGTAATTCACTATTTAAGTCATCCTGGAGTTGCTAAGTCAGTTACTCTGTGCCATCTTCTGTCACCTCCCCTTTAAGATATGGCAATATTCAGTCAGTAGGTATTTCTTTTACATCTCTTGGGTAATAAGCAACATGTCAAGTCATAAGCTTGTGGAGTAAGCTTATTGGGTGCAACTTCAATGTGAAACGAGTCCCATACACAAGTACATTTAATATTTGACCAATATGTAAAATTATTTTACCAAGTGAGGATCAAAAAATGTGAGGTTGGCATTTATAGGAGGGAGAAATAGTTCTGCTTTGGGTGAGCATTGGACAAAGGTCATAGCAATGGTGAGGTTCAGTTAGAACTGCGATGTCAAGCATGTGACCCATTTCTTTGTAGCCAGATCTCACTGACTCCTCCCTTTGAGGTGGGCACTCGCCCCTTTCCCCATTTTACAGACGAGTAACCAAAGCTCAGGTAGCTTGAATAACTAGTCCAAGGGCACATAGCTGTGGATGGTGAGGCTGAAATTTGACCCAGATGCCTTTGTGGTTCCCATCTAACTTGGCTCTTAATTGGTGATCTGCTTTTGGTGAGGATGTTGGCAGAAAAGCCATTCCCAGCGCAAGGAACAGCATGTGCAAAGGCATGATGGCATGAAAGAATGGGACAGAAGTTGTTTTGCTACGGATAAATGATCCTCTCTGTGGTTCTGGGCCCAAACTAAATATTGGCTGCTCTCCCCTGTTGCATCAGATCTGTTCTGAGTCCTGTTGGCAGAGGCTGGCCCTGCCTTCTGACCCTCAACAGACACTATCTTCTTATGTTGGAAACGCTGAAGGAGAATCCACAGCCTAGCTCGGAATGTGCTCACCTCAGCATCAGGGATTAGGGTTTTGCGCTGCTTGACAAGTGCTCTCGTGAACTGTAGTCCTTTTGATCAAAATGAAAACAGCTAAAAGTGATTCTTACCAACCTCCTTAGCGTGTGAAATCCCTGCCTCCTTTTTAAGGATAATGGTACTTGGGGTTTCGCCGGTCAACTCTGAAAAGCTCTGAGAAGCACACTACAGTGTTCTCCAGCAAACCAGTGTCACTGCTGTGTGTGCGTGTGGGTGTGTGTTGTGAAGTGCCCTCCTTTGGCTCAATTTGCTTGGCTTACATGCAGTTCCACTCTGCTACCGAACCTGCTGGAATCCTTTGGTAATCAAAGTTGTGCTTCTGTTCAAACCACAGCTCCATTCAACGATGGGGCTCATTGGTCCTTTGCCAGACTCATAAATCATCTATAAACTCCATGGGGAGATATTAGGGAAGGTTATTAATTACACTACCATCCTTTAGAAAACATGCATGTAGAAACACGTGTTTTTATATTCAAGGTCATCCTGTGACCCTCACAAAGCCTGTGAGATGTGCAAGCTGCATAAGAACCTCATTAAACCCATTTTAATACTTAGGAATTTTAAGTCAGTTTCCCATGATGGTGGAGCTGTGAGCTTCTTTTCCAGGCTGTTTCACTCAAAGTATATCAAGAAATTTCTGGAGAATTCCAGGATCTCTTTTTCTCCCCTTCCTGTGAAGTCCCTTGTCTCTGGGATGACTATATGCACAGTGATCAGAGAGATGCTGCAAGGCCAGGCTGTTCAATCATAATGTGGGGCTTTGCTTCGTCTGGGTATCATTTACACGAACATGCCCATACAGAAACATGCATGTGCATGTACATGTACGAGTACACATAAGCCGATTGCCAGCATAGTACTACACACATTAAAATAGTGATACACATTCATGTACATATGCATACATGGGCAATGTATACATGTGAACACATGTGTACACATGTATGAATTGACATATACACACAAATATGCATTCACACATACACACATATACACATTTATACCCATAAATGCACACAAACACACACGTATTTTTCACACACATACACAAAAGTACAGTTAGAGATATTCTCCTACATTTACCAGGAAAGAGCAGTGCAGGGAATTATCAGATATAATACCACCGTGTGAAGGAATACAGAAGAACATTTCTGGAATCATCTGCGTTGTCCAGCTCCCCTAAGGTCATCTGGCTATAACCGTATTGAGAATGTGACAATCTGGGCCCCCACCCTTATCAATCATGTATTTTAAGTGGATTATTTTTTCCCCATGGCAGGGGGACTATGCAGCTTAACTGTGAAATCCGACTCTTGTATCTGTCTAGGCCACTTGAAATAAACAAACCTGTCTGTCTGCACTTCTGCACCCCTCCTGAGAGGGCGGGAAGTCTGGTACTCAGCACACCACCAGGTCCTGATTGTGGGCCACCCTGAACCAGCCTAATTTTCTCAGCCTGCCCGCCTCCTGTTGTCTCCAACCTCCTTAACCAAAGTGGAAACTCTCTTCAGTTCCTGTGTTTTGGATCGTGTGACCAGACTAACTTCGCCAGTGCGGGGGTGGTGTGTCTGCATGGGGAAACGCACTAATATGGATGTTTCTCTTTGTGTGTGCACCCTTGCAGTGTTGTTTACCAGGATGGATTTTATGGTGCAGACATTTATGTAAGTATTCACTAATGTGCATGCCATCCTTGTTTCCTCCCAGAGTTGTTCTTTTTACAAGTTTGCTGCGAATCTCTCTACTGTGTGGTGCTGTCCAATCCCTCTTCATGGGCCGTGGGAGCATCTGCGGCTCGCAGGCAGCAGGACTGCTGCTCATGAGAGCATGCCATGCTGTGAGTGAGTGGAATCAATGCCTGGACCAACCTCAGAATAAATGCAAACACCGCCCCACCTCCAAAGATGCCATTTCTCTCCTGTCAAATTAAGACCCACTCCCCACCCCCCCTGAAAAACAAAACAAAACACAGACACAAAAACAGACATTCTCTCTAAAGTTTTCAGTATGGTCTGTGTATTTTTAGTTTACTATTTAGGTTAACAGCTGTAGATACCAAGGGTTAAAAGACCTTTTCATGGCTGATGTTTCCATATAAATATATTTATCATAAATCCCTAGAAAAATATTTCCTCTCTCCGTTTCTTTCTCTGTCTCTCTCTTCCTCTCCTTCTCTCTCTCTCTCTTCCTCTATATTTTTCTACCTCCACCCTTCCATGGATGATTTTAGCAGAAATATCTAACAAAAGTAGGCCAACTGGAGCATTAAGCCCCTATTTTCTTCACCCCCTTATTTCTTCATGTCCCCAGAACAGCTCCCTAACTTAGAAGTGTTTGTTAAATGTAGAATTGTTGGTTAAATAGTACCACTTTGTAAAGCTGTTCACTTTTCGAAAAGTGTTTCTCATTATGGGGACCATAATTAAACTTACCTAAGTTGATCTAGAATTAGTTATTCTCCTTCATTGTGATATTAGCAGCAGTGTTATGAAAATGACTTGGAATAAACACAATTTAAAATAAATTAGCAGGATTGGAGGTTTTTTTCTAAGTTATATACTTTTTTATTACAAGTGACCTCAACTAATTTCACTGCAATCATACTTGTTTTGTAGACCAGATAACAAAGAAAAATAAAACCACATTTCTGATCAAATTGATGTCATTTATTAGAAAATGGGAAAGACACTGGTTATTTAATTTTTCCCTTTGAATTTCAAATAATTACAATTTGAGACATAGTATTAGTCTCCATCAGTGATGAACTTAGTTGAGTTCTATTATTATTGCATCAAGTACATTTATTATAATCTGCAAGTTAGCTCTTTTCCATAATAATACTTATTAATGATTTACATGGTTCTTTATGCACTCAGTGAACAGCCAACTTTCTTTTTTGTGTTGCTTGATTTACTCCTTCACACGTCTCCTTTTCCCAGACTTTCCGTTTATTCCATTTTAAATAGAAAGGCAGGTGGAGGCTGAGCAGGCTGGACCTCATCTATACCCTTAGATATCCAGTGAACCCATCAGTCTACACACTCCCCATTGTATCCTCTGGATAGCATAAGCACAGGGAGGGACTATAGTTGGCATAATTAATTTTAGGGCTTTCTTTATATACTTATTTTAAATTTTGATTTGAGAGAAAGAGGAAGGGAGAAGGAGAGAGACAGAAAAGCATTGATGAGAGAGAGAAACATTGATTGGGCCACCTCCTGATTGCTACCCATTGGGGACTGAGCCCTCAACCCCACATGTACCCAGATTTGGAATTGAACCGGCAACCTCTTGGTGCACGGGTCCACACTCAACTGAGCCATACTGGCCATAGCAGGATTGTTTGTGTGTGTGTGTGTGTGTGTGTGTGTGTGTGTGTAATTAAACGGAGTAGAGAAAGGATGAAGAAATTTAAAAAAAAAATCCACCAAAAAGAGAACTATCTTCATCAACACTTACCCCCAGGGGAGAACAATGTAGATGTTATGTAAGCTTATTATTATATTAGTTATCATTTATTAGTTCACCTCTCTGTAAAATGACAATAATTTGTTGCATTCTTTTATTCCTAATAAAGAATTGAATTATTAATTGAAACTATTCTATGGAGATTTCAAATTAGCCTCTTTCTCTTGCTTCATAGATTTTTGTCTAGTAGGAAGTTAGAAGCTTCTTAAAGGCACAGCTGTAGGAGTCCACAAAGAAATAAAATGACTAGTGAGAGTAACTGATAGTGTGTAGATCTGTATTGGTTGAGATAAAGGAAAATCCCTAAGAACGAGGCGAATGGAAAGAGCAGAGAAAGTTAGAAGAGGGAAAAATATACCAACATCCACTCTAAGGTGGAAAGAGAAATTCCATTGAGGAAGGAAAGCTCCAGAAAACTCCTTTGAGTTTTTTGTTTCTTCTTTATTTAAGAGCTTTCGTTTCCCACAAATTCATCATATTTGGACAAAGAACACCAGGCTCAGTAGTACAGCCCCTGTAGGTATCTGAGTGAGGTATAGATGAAAGGAGTTATTTCAGTAACTTCAAGTCCTGAGTTTTCTGGTTTCTAAGTTTAGAATATTATTCCACCCTAGCTGGTTTAGCTCAGTGGATAGAGCGTTGGCCTGTGGTCAGTCAAGGGCACATTGCGGGGTTGTGGGCATGATTCCCAGTAAGGGGCGTGCAGAAGGCAGCCAGTCAATGATTTTCTCTCATCATTGATGTTTCTATCTCTCTCTCTCACTTCCTATCTGAAATCAATAAAAAAAATTAAAAATTAAGATTTAAGTTAGAAAACTATTCCTCTCACTCTTTTCAAGCCACCCTAGTAGCCAAAAAAATTTATACATTTTCCCACTGTTCCTATTATACTGCCAGTAAGATTTTTCAGGAAAGGGGTGTGTGGGGGGCATTCCAAATAGACAATTAGGTGATGGAAAAACTAGCTGAAATATGAACTTTAAGTTTTCAGCACATTTCTCTGTCCTCTTTCCAGAAGGTAGCTCAGACCTTGCAGACCTTCCTGAATTTTTTTGTTCTGTATAGGATGGCAATTCTGGAATATTGCTACTGGGTGGTGTGTGCACATGAGCGACAGTGGTGAACTGGTCCACCCCATTATGGCAGCAGAGCAAGGTTCATGGTTGGCCTTAAGTTGATTTAAGGGCAATGAAAAAATAGGAGTATTTCCTGCACTCTAGAATTTATGAAGCAGGATTCATCCTGGCTAGAAGTAATTTTGAATGTGCTTTTCCAAGCTGCTATCCCACCTCCCTTGAAATACTGGTATGTTCTGATGAGCGGATGTGTCCCCAGAGCTCCATTTCTTAAAGAAATGATGATTAAAGAGGTTAGTAAAGCACGTGAGGTTCTGTTCTGTTTAAAGGAAGTTTCTGGCTTGCTCCTTCCATCTTGTTAGAAATAGCGCACATAAATAGGTTTAAGGCAATCCAGAGAGGACCTGGGATGTGTTGGACACTTTACTCACTTCTAATAGATTTAAACCAGCTATTTCTTTGAAATTTAATTGGGAGAGGAGCAAGCTTCTTGCTTTGGTTACTTTTAAGAGCTTAAGGGGAATCTGCTCTCCAGTTCTTCCTGCTCAGACATTCTCAGCGTTGGCAGCACAATAGCAACTCAACAGCAAGGATGCCAGCTCCTACACCAGAATGACTGCCCTTTTGTGCGCATCCCACTTTCTCCTGCCCCTTCTCCTCTTTGTTATTCAAGGTCTTTCCATCCTTCCTTGCTGATATGGGAACCCTCAGGCATTTCTGACTTGAGAGATCTGCAGGACCCCCTGCAAATGGCAAGCAACAGCCTCCTACCTAGAATTAGCTCCTTCTTCACCTTTCAGAGCAGAGAGGATTGGGGAGAGAGGGAGAGATGTTCAGAGATGCCAGAGATGCTGGGAGCTGAAGCAAACACCAGGGAAGTGTGTGTAGGCTGAAGGCAAAGAAAAAAGCATCCTATGCAGGAGCCCAGCCAAGCAGGAGAAACACTGCCTCTCACCACACAGGACATGTTCAGGCCCAGTGTGTATGCCACTCCTCAGAGAGGAAGTAGGGGGGTTCTGAGTCAGAAAGGAGGCTAGAAAAGGTCACATCTGGGTCACTTCCATCTGGTAACATACCCCTGCTCCCCGCCCCCCACACACACACACTTTTATGTCAAAAGATGGGAATTTAGTTGACATAGCTAGCATATTAAATCTACTAGTCCAGTGTTATTACTTAGTGGTGGACATTTAAATCGATCCTTCTAAATTAAAAAGGGCATCAAGTTAAAGAAAAAATCAATAACAGTAAAGGTGACACGTGGGTATGACAGTGGTTAGAAAGGTGAAGTGGGAAGGCTAAGTTGCCTGGACCTGAGACATAATCTGTCACACTGAGGGATGGAGCTATAGCCTTCAAGAAGCCAGAATTGATCAGGGAGTGGGAAATAAGTGTTGCTTATGTGATCTTAGCCAAGACACTTACCTTAATCCACGCAGGGAGATGTCAAAGAATGGGGCATTTGATCAAAGGGTAGCTATCGAAAATGGAAAGAAGGAAATGACAACAGAGCTGTCAAAAGGAATTGACTGGAAACTAGAGTAAGACAGTGGAGTTGCAGTGGGAAGAAGGGAAGCGAAAACCATGAAGGAGAGTGAGAGAGGGAGCTGGCAGATAAAGCAAATGTTAACCACATGCCCTTGTATTCAGAGAGCCCCAAGCTTCCTAACAGGCAATGCAACCTTGAGACTGCCTGGAAAATGTGTTGATGAGATTCCAGCGTATTTTCACATCATTCCTAAATTCTGTCATGACAGTTACTGGTTGACACCATGGCTAAATACAGTTATTTCTGAATTCATGTCACTCTGCTGTCCATGGATCTTAAAGCAAAAAGGTGTCCTCATTCCACCTCTGGTGGAGCTCAGTAGCTTCAGGAACATGCAAAGCTGCAAAGTGGAAACTCTCCAAATAAAAACCCCATGTGCTTATTCTGAGACCCTGTTTTCAGTGTGAGTCCCTCAGCATCAGCATTGGGCATCTAGGAAAGGTGACAGCCCACCAGGAAGTTAAGCATCTATAGGTGAAGACCAGACACTCAGCCTCACCTCCTCTCTTCACCCAGCTCTGCAAGGGAGTGGTCTCATTATCTATTACCTCACCTTATTTTTCCAAACCAGAAATGTTTTCTCTTTAGAAAACAGGTGATATCATTTCACCAGAAATATCTCTCTCTCTCTCTCTCTCTCTCTCTCTCTCTCTCTCTCTCTCTCTCTCTCTCTTTCTCTCTCTCTCTCTTTCTCCCTCTTCTCCCCTCCATATATATATCCCCTCAAAATTATAAAGGCAGTGTTCATTAAAATACATTTCATTTTCAAAATTGAGCTACCAGCTGTTAAGCTACATTTTGGGGGAACACCTTGTATATATACACCTTTACAAGGCAGGTCCCTAAATCTCTTAAAATATTCACCTGGAGGTCTGCCCTAGGACTGGAAATTTCACTTCAAACTAGAACCACACATGAAAGATTAGCCACACCCATGAAACACTCTCCCATCCACAAATCACCTCCATCTGTCCCTTGGATCTTTTGACATCTTGTCAGTGTTATACTTGAATGAAGTAATAACATGTTAACAACACATATATTTTCTAGACCCATGCGCATGTACACACACACACACACACACACACACACACACACACACACCACACACACACACACACACACACACACACATCATTTTTCTAGTCATAGCTATTCAAAGTAGCTTTGGTAGCTTACATGTGCTTCATTAATTTATGAAATACAATTGTGCTTTTTGATGTAAGTCGAAATTAAATTTAAGAAACACAGATGTTGATACAGTTATGGTTGCTACTGTACTGTCACCTTAACTTCCTCAATAATTTGGCATTGAAGTTAAATCCTCAGGTATTTTGGAGAATTCCAATCATGAGCTCAAGAGAGAAACTTCAAAATAGTTAACTCAAACCATTGGAATGTGCTTGGACGGACAAAAAGCCATGAAAATATCTTTTCTTCCTCCTTTAAAAAGAAAAATGGGTTAGAACACAAATCAGTGAGTTATTTGATCCCATCTCCCCCTTCTTTATTCTCTCAGTTACAGAAATTTGCAACTAGAATTGTTTGGCACTGGTTCCTCTCCTTGATTTCATGGGTCACTCCAGGTCTTAGTGAAGAGAAGCAAACTTGTAAATGAATTGCTCTGGAATTTCAGTCTGACTTATGCATTTTCTTTTATTTATTTCATTTTTGCATTGAAAACATTACATTTCTGTTTCCTTATAGAGTAGTGTATCAAGAGCCTGTGTATGGCAATAAATTGCTACAGGTATGAAATCCTGACTGGTGGAAAACCTCATCACTCTGGTTGTGGGTTTGCTGTGAAAACTTACTAACAAGACCATTCCAGGGAGGGAGATATTCTCTAACATAGGAGGAAAGACTGAACTGAATTTTCCAGTTTTGATGTGAATTCTCTAAGAATGGAGATGATCATCCTCATATTTCCCCTTTGCTAGATCATGAGTGTATCAAAATGGGGATCTGGCTTGGCTATAAATTTCTTAAAATACATCTGGTCTCAATTAATATAAATTCAGTGAAAAAGGACTCTAGGGTTTCATTGAGCCAATTGTCTAAGAAAAATTTTAGTAGGTTCCAGGAGTCACTTGGAATGGTTAAATTAAAAAAAACAAAAACAAAAAAAACCTCTTATACATCTAGTATCGAGGATAACTAATATATTTCATCATGGTTTCATTGTGGGCTCTTATAAATTTGTTTCACATCCATTGCTATAGTTTCCAAACCTACCTCTCACTGCCAAAGCAACCCCCAAATGAACAAATTTGCAGGAAGAAAAGGAGCTCCTCATTCATTGGAATATAGATGGTTGAGTCTCCAAATTTGATCTAAAACCAACATTAAAACTGTCAAATAAAATGAAAGAAGAATGTAATACTAGGGTAATCAGTGGGAGTTTTATGACATGGGTTTTCCTATAACCTGCAATTATCATTTTTGTTCAGTACTAAGTCCATTAAGAAAGTACATTTTTTACTGTTAAAATTAATCATTTTAATAAGAACTCTATTATGAAAAAGGAGCACTTGAAACTAAGAGAGGACAAATTAATTAAAATTCCTGACATGAACTTTTATTTTTACCTTTCAGGAAAACTTGCCACATTTCAAAAACAGCTGAATGTATAATGCAGATAAATTAGGGAATAATGATTTATATTTAAGTTTCTCATCTTGCAAATGTTCTTGTAAACGTTGTTTTCAGACATAAAATGTTGAGTTCATTATATATACACCAGTCTACCTGCTTTCACAAAGTGAGATCATGGGATATCCTCGGAGAGGAGGAGATGTGTCTGTGATCAAGTCCATCACAGTCCCATCCATCCCAGGTCCTCACCAGAACCTGCAAGTTTCACTTCCCCCAAGTAACTCACCATTTGGATAGTAGAACATCTTTTTCCAAAAAGTATTCTCTAAAGTTAACAATGTGATTCCCTTTGTCAAAGTACTTTGCAATGCAGTGGAGATCCATGGTGCTCGTCAGCATTGCTTTAAGTTCCACAAATAGAGCAACCACTTCCATAGAGTTTAATTCCCAAGTCTATCTGATTCAGGTAGTTTCTCTTTCCCTGCTACTATTAGTATCCCAGCAGTACACTTCTGAAAATACTTTATTAGGGCATCACTAGAAATTTCTAATCAGTGATGTCCCCCATAGGACATCCAGGGGTCTCGGTAACAAAGGAAATGTTTCCTACCAGGTGAGCCATTATCTTAGGTGGCTACATCCATCCAATGGTGGTAGCAGGGGAAGGAGGGGCAATTTATAAGGGCCATTTAAAATTTATATTTCTTATAAGGTCACATTTATATTTTGCTGTTGTCCAGCATATGAAAAATGAGTATGTCTTATGAGTAGGGAGTGTAGAACTATGTTGTGCTTGTAATTCTTTTTCCCTTGGTAGTGGGAAAAATCTTACTGTCAAGGATGCATTTTCGTCCTAAGATCTGGGAGGACCAGTTTCAACATGGACACGGTTTGGTGACAGCAAATGGAAGTGAGCTCTCCTTTTTCAGACATTAGCACAGAACCTTGCAGCAGCTCTGGCTATGCTCAGCGAACTGCAAAATATGGAGCAATAAAACTGATGACAGTTACCTATTAGAAAGGCAAATTAAAGCAATTTGTATTTTTTTGATAATTTTACAGTATTTGCACACAGACACTGAGTTAATACACAACTCTGTTAGTCCCCTGATATGGATTTTATACAGACGAAAAACAGTCCAGAAGGCAATGAAGTAGATAGATGTGGAGGTATTAGGTCACCTAACCCTTTTTTCCCCCCAATTGTTACATATTTCAAGGATCACATAGACCTGGACTCACTCACTAGGGTAGCCACCAGCCCCGTGTGGCTATTTATATTTAAATGAACCCAAATTCAATAAATTATAAATTCAGTTTGTTGTACTGGCCACATTTCCAGTGTTCAATAGTCACTGACAAGTGGCTACCATATCGTACAACACAGACACAGGACATTTCCATCATCACCAGGTGGTCTACTGGACAGTAAGGAGACCACAGATCAAGGTCAACATCTTCCCACTGGCTCTACAGACTTCAGCAAATGATGGCCTTGACTCTTGAATCTGGAAAGGTTGTAAACAAATTCCTAATGAACAAAAATAAGCGCTAGGGCACTGACCACTGGTGCCAGTATTGCATGGAAACACATCTGAATGGCCAAATCATATTCAACTATGTAGAGGACAGGTCCTCTCAAAGCTTCATAGATGAGTATGTCTGTTGTGTGGATGGATCCCCAGTGTACACATATCCATGTTAGGTTCATACAATAAATATGGGCCTAGTGCTCAGTGAGGTTCATGTTAGTTACCTTCTGTGTGCACTGCCACAGCTGTTTCCACTTATCAAACTCGTTGCCTAATTTCATTGACAAAAACTACTGCTGAAGTTGAGGTAGACGTACAGAATTCAAAAAAAGAGGGTTTGCAAGTGGGACGTGGCTAAAAATCTTTGCTGCGACCAAATTCACAGTAACCAAAGCATGATTGACATGGCATTTGATGCAAATATCTTGGCAGGATTTTTTTTTTTTTAAATTCTGGGAGTGAGAGACAAAAATAACACACACTCACACACACACATGCACACATACACATGCACACACACACTTTCTCCACTCAAAGCTTTCAGCTGGTTGCAGCTAATGCTTCCTAGCCATCAGCTAGCCAATTCCAGCCCCTTCCTCCTCCCTCATAAAGTGCACTGCACAGGCCCGCACACCCGTGTCTTTCTGGATGCATCAAGAAAGCCACGGAGATGGACAGGAAAATGAAAAGAATGGCTTCAGAAATCTGGTGACCTCTTTCCCTTCAGCCCACCAGCCTGTGTCTGAGCTTGGTGCTGGTGTGACAACAGCTTTGGTTTTACAACTCCTCTGCCCATTTAATGAGTTTCCCCACTCCTAATTAGATAACATGGTGTTTGGAACACCAGGTGGTGTCTGGCTAAGACCTCGTGTTTTGTTTTTGTTTTTTACTTTTACATTGTTTTTCAAGGGAGACTTTTTTTCTTTTATCTGGCTCTAAATTATTGCTGATTATCTGTCAGAATGTCTTGGATCTGTCTCCTCCAGGACTGATCCAAAGAACAAACTTGTGCAAGGATAAACTAGCTTTCTAGAATTGCTGTGTAAGTGATGGCAAAATTCCTCAGAAAGTGAGGTGTGGGTGGTAGAAGGTAGAAATGAATTATTGAGACCAGTTTAATCTACGTTTTAAAAGATGAGTTTTGAGCTTCCCCATTCATCTGCCTCCTATCCTACTACTTGGTTTTTCCCTATAGGATATGAAGCCAAATGTAACAAACTCCTCTGCTCTCAATTCTACTCTTAGATACCCTCTGGCACATCCATGGGCTTGCTGTTAAGTGCCCCTGGACAGAGTAGCCTGTTCTGAGTTGCCCCGCAGAGGATTGTGGGACTGCATTCCTATTAGAACCTGAATGGTCCCTGTCTTATTGGTGGAGCCTGGAGCCTGTTTGTTAATTGTGCTGAGATCATTCTACGGTGGCTGATGTCTTGCCGTGGTCGGCTGAGCAAGACGCTCTGTTATTTTCACAGTTTGATAATCAATGCTCTGCTGAACACATTCCTTTCAAATATGCCCATTTGCTTGTCCTCTGCTTAATTGAACAACTGCAATTACTGGTACATACAACTACATGTTAATTATTTTTTCAAATTTTTTTCTCTCTTAATGATTTTATTTACAAATTGGAATCCTTTATTTTATTTTCCACACCGAATTCCCCATCCAAATCTCTGCCATATCTTTAGCCAAAAAGACGGAATTTTTAAGAAGCATTTACCATTCCTTTTAAAAATAATTATGTAAGATGTGGAAAGCTAAGGGCTGTCCTCTTTAATTGCTTTACTGGTTAAAGAACTATATATGCAAGAGATTACTAGTAAGTTTGCCTTCTAAGGGGTTTAAAAATAAATAAATATAAAAGTCAAAGAGGGTAGTAGTTTAACCTATACTGGATTTTTAAAGAAGTAATCAATGACTAAATAAAATGTAAGTTAATAGTTAATAAGTAAAGGTAAAGTATAATCAGTTTTGAAAATCTGGAAAGTTCAGCAAAGTATCAAGAGTATTTAAATAATTCCCCATAATCCTCCCCATCCCAAGACAATCACTATTAACTCTTAGGTACATGTCCCTCAAAGGGTACCTGGGTTCTCCCTTGGGAATATGCTTACACCTGCTAACCTTTAACATCCGGCCGGGATTGGTCTCCAATCCCCTGTCTCTCTGGTGTGGTTTTTTGTACTTCCGCTCTGACACTAAGCTTTCATTAACCTCCACTTTAGACTGGTAGATTTGGGTAACTGCTGTTCTGGTGTGGTTTTACCATGGGGCATCCCTGAGTCGGGCTCGTGGGCATCTCTAAGTTCACTTTCTCCTTGTGTTTTAGGGTGGTTATGCTGCATACCGCTACGCCCAGCCTACCCCAGCCACTGCAGCTGCCTACAGTGACAGGTAAGGGTCTTCCTTCTTGTGCTTGACAGCTACTTGGAAATTAACTCAGCTCGTGGGGAGATGAGATTCGTTTCCAGTCTTGATGCAAATGCACGACATATGGGTAGGCAGCACCCACCAAGTTAGGTCCCACGTGAGATTACAAAGAGGGCCACATAGAGACAGGATGGACAGCGATGCCCAGTTCATTCCAAACTCTCGCCCTCTTTGCTAAGACACAAAGAAAATGGTATGTTTTGTTTGTGTATAGATCTTTCAGCCCTTGAGACAGCACACCTTGCATGTACATGCACACTCCCTGTGAACCTTCTCATGGTCTTCTCTGGAAGACTATGGTCTCATCCAGCTCAGATGAAGAAAACAGAAGATGATCCTGCAGGCTTACCTTGATTGCAAGCACCCCGTTTCCCTTTGTTACAACTCTTTACACACAATAAACCACTATTTAATCCATCATAAAGGAATGGGGGTGGCGTAGCTGGCATTCCTAAGTAGATTGATTCTTTTTGCAACATCCAGTGTCCAATCCTACTAAGACAAGCTGACTTTTATTTGTAATGTACACCACACCCTAAGACTGGCAGCAGAAGGGACAGAAGCGGGTTTTAAAAAATGCATAAGTCATAATGGATGGCGGGGGAGGGTTGGTGTGGAAGAGCTTTATGACCAATTACCCAGGCTTAACAGATGACTCGGTTCCTGAAATGACAAGCCACAGCTATTTCTGTTTAGGTGCCTTGAAAAAAGAAAGTGTGTGTTTCCATATTGAATGCAACGCGTTGGCTCTGTTTCCTGAGGACATAAATGTGAATGTTCAGATGCTCTGCATGCTCAAATGTCACTGAGGGTGCTTATTTTGGGTAATGACTCCTTTAATTTAAAAATATGTTTCATGAATAAAGCAGTGATGATAACAATTTGCATGTGTGGCTGAGGCATGCTGGGTCAGACAGGTAAGCAAGGAGATGTATTTGATCTTGAATGGGATGTGTCGGCAGCCACTGGTCCTCCTCCCTGGCCTGTTGTGACTGGGTTCCTACCTGGGTTTGCTCTGGTGCTTTCCCTGCAGTTCCATTCCATTCCTTACAGACATGTTGTGAGCTCATTGCGGCTAAAGGATTTTTCTGAGGTCTAATAAAGCAAAGGAAATTGCTGAGCCCTAAGAGCGGCACGTTGAAAACCGCATGCATACACATGTAATGAAGTGGCTCCTTGGCAAGGTAGAGTTGAGATCTGCCTTCTGCTTGTGTGCAGGTATTATTAATATATTCTTAAAAACAACCATAACAAGGCCTCAAGGCTGGAGGGAGCCTCCAAAGAGATTCAAACAATTGGCAAGATTCAGATACAAATACATAAATTATGCAGTTACCCAATAATCACTTGTTAAGATGCAAAATAGGTTTTATGTAAGTTGCTATCTTCGATACACTTTGACACTGGATTAGGAAAAAGGAGAGGGTCAGTAGGTTAATAAAAACGTTGACAATCTTGAAGTATTTCAGATTATCCTACAAATGAAAAGGCTTAACACTATTAAATTCTGCACATTAAAGATTCACAAAGTATCAATTGTAATGTGGTTTATCTACAATCCTTAATTATTTTTATGAAAATATTTCTAGATGCTAAATTCGCAAACACCCACTTTGTATGTAATTATAATCGTAGTAACTTAAGCCTGCTGTGTAATTATAAGAATCTTAAACAGATTTATTTTTGGAGGGATTTTTATCTTGCTTCTCAGTATAAGTGCATCTATCCCCAAGTTGAAAACAAGGTTTATTACAAAGATCTCATTTAAATTGCGTTCTTCAATAAGACCAATCTAGACATTAAAAAAATAATGTTTAACACTATTCTTAGATAGAATTACTTGAGGATCTTTCCATCTCCATTTGTATTCATCTAAAACTTAAGTTAAAATGTTGTTGCATTTGGGGGCACCATATATGCAAATATGTGTATGAAAATCTGTTATTTTAATTTTATTAAGATTCTCATTGGCAACATGTCTTACTGAAAAATTGCCCTCATTCTTGAATTGGTAAATTTTGAATAACTTTACAATTCCCACTTGAGTATAATAGTTTCAGTTGAAGAAACAAACTCAGTGGTAATAGTCTTGTCCATGTAATTGGCCTCTTGCTGTTCATTAAGTTTTCTTGCTTGCTGTGTAAATTGGTTACCAACCCTATTTAACTGTATTATAAGCAAGACACATGCCCCATATGGAAATATAGCATTGAGGTAAACGCAGTAATAGGTAAATTACCAGAAAACAATCTTTAAAATGTTATTTCTGGTTTGATTTGTAAAGTGTATTTATGAAATGGTGGTCTTCCCTATTACTTTTAGCAAACAGGTAAGGTGAAGAAAGACCCTTTTATAGAAGACACATGTTTTGGGGAAAATGTGAAATTATCAGAATAGCTTTTGAATCTAGATTGAAGATCCCAAGTATCTAGAATTTATCTTAGGGAAGTTGTGTAATATTTTATTTTAACACAATCCCAGTGTAATATCAGTAGTGATTCATTCTTAGTTCCTGTTCTCTAGAAAATAAAGAGAAAAACTCCTTAACCCAAAGAAACCCTTTCAAAATAGGAGGTAAAATCAGCAGGAATTAGAACATTTTGGTAATGTCCATAGTTGTCAACCTGTGCCAAAGAGAACTGCAGCAACCTGCCCTGTAACCATGAGTCATTTCAGATGTCTTGAAAGTGAAAGAAGTTTGGTGTCCCCAGTTGGTAGAATTTTACCTTTTATCAGCACAAATTAAGCTTTCATCAAATTAAAAATTCAGGGACTTTTGAAAAATATTGAACTCAGGTAACCTCAGGACTGCCCAGAAGGTCCTTGATGGGCAGCTTGCAACTCTCTGCCCATCATTTTCTTGGTTAAACTATCACATGCTGATTATCTTGGAGCATCCTGAGAGTTTCTGAATGCTGACCTCCAGAATGAAGACCATCTGGTGTGGGCAGAGATTTCCCCAAAAGAAAAAGACCTGACTGTACTAGGTAATTTTATAGTCTCCTTGATGCATTTAATGGGAATAGGCAAACATCTTGCCTCGGCATTTAGGAAATATTTGGTAAGCACTTGACCTCACCAGATCTTTATTTCCAACCTGACTTTGATTTATGAAAAGCCAACTGTCCAAACTGTCAAAGGAGATTGTGTTCTGAGCTTGAACCAATGAAAGCATGGCAGTGGGGCCGACGGTCATCTGGTCATTGCATGCCACTTGGTGTTGCTGATGTGTCTGTGATACATTCTGGATTTGACAGGTCCATCATCACATTAGCTTGAGGAATGGCTTGCTTGGATTTAGCCTGGGGGCAGGCTTCTCTCTACAGATTGGCTCTTGGTTTCTTTGTGTATTATGACTTGATGGTTGTTGCATCTTGGAGCAGCCAAACAAGGGCACGGGGTGGGGATTCTCTGTTCAATGAATTATGCTGCAAATGTTCAGGGAAATACCTATGGTGTGTACATAGCTTGGATGAAAATGTGAACTCTTCAGAAAGGCAGGTATTTGTCATGCTCGTCCTGCTTGCTGACATCCTAACATCTAACAACCAGTGCATGAGAACGTTCCTCCACATTAGGACTGAAGGGAATTAGATGCAGACCAGCTCGAGAAGAAAGTGATACAAAGTGGTTCACTCAGAAATTTCATAATGATCCCATTGCACTATAGTTACCAGGGACCCTTTCTTCTTTCATGTAAGATGTATTTCCTTTAAGAATCCCTGACAACAGCAGCTTTGTACATACAATTAGAGACCTGGCAGTGCAGATGACTCTAGACTGAGCAAAAGAGACAGCAAGCAACTGGGCTTTGTTTATTTTCTACCCCTTTTAGTTTGTTTGATTTTTGAGATCTTAAAATTTTATTGGCAGTATTAGACTATACCATAGACATTTCTATTTTTGTAGGACAAACATGGTATGATGGCAAGTTCAACTTAATAGACAATCTAATGAAAATGCCATAATATCAATTATCTTGCTCTCTGAAATTGAAATATATATGTATATTCATATATATACATACACAAACACACACACATAGATACATGTGTACAATACACATACACTTACCTGTGCCTTAGGAACTCAGGAAGGACTCACTAGAGTAACTAGGTAAATGTTAATAAAATGTGGCCAGGACTGGTCATATTCAGGCTGTAGTCACAAGCCACATACTACAACACTGTTTAATTCTGATACTCATAACTCACGAATAAAAGGTGCTGTTTAAGAGAGAAGTAAATTAGTAGTTCTTTTTAAAAACTCAACAGAGATAAGTAGGCATGCCTTTGGGGTCATGGAGAAGCTGGTCTACTATTTTAAATTATATAGGTGATAGAGATAGTTATATATATCTATACATACACACACAAAGATGGGTAGATGGATAGATAGATAGATAGGTGGGTGGATGGATGGATAAAAAGGTAGATAGATGATAGATTAAAACATACACAGATTATATAGGTGGCCAAGTGGATGAACAGAAAGAAAGAGAGACAAGACGGAAACAAGAAAGGAAGCAAGCAAGCAAGGAAGGAAAGAGGTAGCAAAAGACCAAATTTCTGCCTTCTTATACTATTTTGTCATAAGCATAACTACAGAAAAGAGAACTAATGCCAAATGTACCTCCTAAGTTTGATCTAAACTGAAGAAGTAAAGGGATTTGAGTTTATTTTCCTTGCTTGCAGGCCACTCCCTCTGTTTTTGAGAACTTATTACCTCCTAGATTCAGGTTAAATAATAGAAGCCGTTGTTAAAATAAGGCTGACAATTGCATTTTAAATAATACAGCATTTGATTTGGAGTCCTTATCAAATGAGACAGACTAAAAATTAAGAGATTGTCAGCCTGGAAAGCATCTGAGCATCGTGAATGGAAATTTAATTTACTACTTTACAGCGTATTTTTGTGGATACAAAGGGTAATTTAAAAAATATTGTACTCTAGGGACTAAATGATTGTACTTTTTCTTATTGTGGGATAGAATACAGACTGCTTCATCTATAGTAATAGGTCTCCTTTAATGAGGACAGGCGATGCAGAGCAGACATTGTTTTATTCATTCCTCTCACCTAAGCCAAGTTCCAGAGGTTGAAACTGCTTGTGGTTGCAGAGCAGTAGCGAGTCCCCTATTCTCTGTGAATTGTGCAGGGAGAGATCTCAAGATCTTATCCTAGTGCTTTGTTTAAAGCACTGTCTCCCCAGGCCGGTTCTAGGCCAGATGGCTGCCTCTGATGACATATTACTGGTTTTCCAGGACAGGGAAAGAACACGGGTGCAATGTAATTGGGCTGTCAGCTCATCTGGGGAATGGCCCAGGCTTTGTCCAGGCTTCTTTCTTAGATGCTGTTTAAAAAAAATAGCTTTTCTTTTATGAAACAATGACAGCAGCAAATGGTAGCTTTTCTTTTTCTCTTACCCAGTTTTGTTTTTAATGTTCTTACTTGGCAAAATAAAAGTCAGCAACTCTATGGTAACCTTTCTCTTTTATTCACATTTTCAATCTTTTTTGAGACATCACTGTTGAAAAAAGCCAAAGTGAGAACATTGTAAAATTTGGCGATGCCAAGGATGGCGTTCTCAGATAGACAAGAAACTGAGGGCTTAGTTCATGGAGGTGAGAGAGGATGGAAGTGTATTCTTGCCATCTCCCCACCTGAGACAAGGATCCAGGGCAAGATTCTGAATTCAGATCATAACCTGTTGTGTCAAAGTTTGGCAGCAAACTCTAGTTATTGCTCTGCACCTCCTTAAATTGTGGCTTGTTGAAATTGTAATTGATTTGAGTTTTTTATCTTTTCTGCTGTTTTTATATATTCTGATGAGCTCACCTGGGTTCTGCAATTTTAAAAAAGATGCTCTGTTAACTTGTAATAGGAAGTAGGAGAAATGAGTCATTAATGTCTTTATTTATATTCTTTTATATCTCAGTGCCTAGAAAAATATGTCCATTTTTACTATTAGAACACTGGATTAAATATATACATATATATCTCTATATTAGTATATATAATACATAGTAGATTATATATTCCTAAGTTTATTTATATGCTTAATTTTTTTTTTAAGTTTGCTCAGGAAGAGAAAGAGAAACTAATTAATCCAGACAGCTTGAAGGTAACTAGAAAGAAACACTTATTGCTTGTGAATTTCCTATTACAAGATGAAAATAGATTTCTTTAATAAAACTTTCAATATATATGACAATGCTGCTGTTAATGTTCATTAAGTGGAAATAGAGGATTTCATTATTTGCACTATTGATTACAACTTCTTGACATACCACACCAGGAGATGAAGTTTGATATAGGACATGAACCAAACTTTGATTTAAATCATCTCTCTGTAATAATGATAACAATATTATGATAATAGCAATAATACCAATGGCTATTTATGGAGTCCTTACTAAGTAACAGACACTGTTCTAAGTGCCCTACAAATACAGTGTCATTGAGCTCACATACTAGCCCTGTAAGATTGATGTTGTCACCTCCATTTTACAGATGGGGAAGCAAGCTTGGAAAAATTGAACAAGTTGTCCAGCTCAGCTTAAAAGTTTAGATCTATGCCCTTAATTACTAGATTCTATTGCATCTTAATGGTGCAACCTTAAGAAGTCAT
Source organism: Corynorhinus townsendii (assembly GCA_026230045.1). Taxonomy (NCBI): domain Eukaryota; kingdom Metazoa; phylum Chordata; class Mammalia; order Chiroptera; family Vespertilionidae; genus Corynorhinus; species Corynorhinus townsendii. Next base: position 71,011,696 of record JAPDVU010000009.1, read on the forward strand.
TTATTTGCAGTGGGGACCGCCTCATCTGTTATGTGGTTTTACTGACTCCATCTTACTGAGTGGTTTTCAAGTTTGGAGACAGTATCTATGAAATATCCAACACATAGAGGGCAATACATAAAATATTCTTGTTTTTATTTTTGTATATTCCCATAAAATAGTCAATTAAGAGCTTTAACCCTTGAGAGCTAGAATAAGCTTTGAGGAAACCAAAAATATACAGGTTATTTAAAATCCACTTGAATCTCTAAAACTCTGGTTTTTGAAACAGTTTAGAGTCACTCAAAGAGTTCAGGTAGAATAGTGACCAAACCTATTCAGCTGAGTATGATATAGACAAGCCTTTTTAAATATAATTAGAGGCCCAGTGCACGAAATTCGTGCATGGGGGGTGTGTCTCTCAGCCCAGCCTGCATCCTCTCCAATATGGGACCCCTCGAAGGATGTCTGACTGCCCATTTAGGCCCAATAAACAAGCAATCGGACATTTCTCTCACAACCCAGGACTGCTGGCTCCCAACTGCTCACCTACCTGCCTTCCTGGGCCCCTAATTGCTTCTGCCTGCTAGCCTGATCACTCCCCTGCCAGCCTGATTGATGCCTAACTGTTCCCCTGACAGCCTTTTTGCCCCTAACTGCCCTCCCCTGCAGGCCTGGTCACCCCTAACTGCCCTCCCCTGCAGGCCTGGTCACCCCTAACTGCCCTCCCCCACAGGTCTGGTCCCCCAACTGCTCTCCCCTACAGGCCTGGGTCCCCCCCAACTGCTCTTCCCTGCAGGCCTTGTTGCCCCCGACTCTCCTCCTCTGCCGGCCTGGTCACCCCTACTGCCCTCCCCTGCAGGCTTGATCATCCCCAACTGCCCTCCTTTGCAGGCCTGGTCCCTCCAAACTGCCCTCCCCTGCTGGCCATCTTGTGGTGGCCATCTTGTGTCCACATGGGGGCAGCCATCTTGTGTGTTGGAGTGATGGTAAATTTAGATATTACTGTTTTATTAGATAGGATGGAGGCCTGGTGCACAGGTGGGGGCCAGCTGGTTTGCTCTGAAGGGTGTCCCGGATCAGGGTGGGGGGTCCCTTGGGGTGTGGGGTTGCCTGGGTGAGGGGCCTGTGGTGGTTTACAGTCCAGTCATGCCCCCCAGCAACCCAAGCAGAGGCCCTGATATCTGGGATTTATTTATCTTCTACAATTGAAACTTTGTAGTTTTGAGTGGAGGCCAGGGCCGGCAGGAAGCTTGGCTTCTTCCATCACTGGGGAAACCCAAGCCTCCTGCTCGCTCCATGGCTGCAGCCATCTTGGTTGGGTTAATTTGCATACTCACTCCTGATTGGCTTGTGGGTGTGGCTTGTAGTTGTAATGGAGGTATGGTCATTTTGCATGTTTCTCTTTTATTAGTGTAGATAGGTAAGGTTAAATGCTAACCTAATCCATTAAGTTTCATGAATAATTTATGGTGATTTTTTTGGCTTTGTTTTTGTTTCTTTATGGAAAATCTTTTTAGGGGGATGTGTGTGTTAGGGGCTGAATAAGCCTTTCAATTTATTATCAGCCCTTCAAAGTTTATCTTTTGATATGTCAGGTTGTTTTAAAGTGAGCAGTTTTGTATGATCTTTCCTGCAACTTTTTTTTTTAACCATGTAGATTTCTATTTTGAAGTTAATTTTTTGTTAATGTCTCTTGTGTGTCAGGTACTATTTAAAACATTGCATCAACAAGCTAATGAGATAAGCAGTAGACAATAGAATAATGAGGTAAGCACATACCAATAGAAATGATTATTCAGAATGGGATGTGTGACAGAGAAGAGACATACTGATCAGGACCCATGGACAACAGGCTTCAACTAGGATTATCCCAGGACAACCAGAATATATGTGCTCATCCTAAAGCAGAATCCTCACTGTGCAGCTGGAAGAAGTGGGTCCAAACAGGGTGATCTGTGGTCTTGGAAATCCATTGACTGGGCTTCTAATCCAATGTCTATTAGGGCAGGTCATGGGCTATTTCTGCTTCCTTCTGCTTTTGTTACAAGGTCAGGACAAAAGCACATTTTCAACTTCAAATAGCCATAAATAAGATGTGACTTAATGACTACAAAGTCAGTGAAATTTCATGCTGTCATAACAACCAATGCTGTATCTATTTTCCCTATGGGTCAAATAGTTCCAATTGGGCATTCACCAAAAAAATTACCATAACTAACCACACTAATTATGTTTTCTGCCAACCTGCTCTGTAGATTGACAATGATTTTATTTGATAACAGTTAAGATTGCTCTAAAATTGTGGAGGCGGGAATGTATAGTTCTTGATAGTAGCATCAATGTGATTTTTGTAACCTATGTTTATAGACACAAAGCTCTCTGTGCTAAAGTTATATGCCTGTTACTGATAGATATATTCCTGGAGTTTCTCTCATTTCAAATTTACAGAAATGCACGCACACACACACGTTAAAAGAAAGTGTGCTCAAGTTTTTATTTGAAGAATTAATTGCCTTTGGTCTACCATCTATAATGGCTTCTGAACAACTGTTATGCACTGTTGGATGAATATGTAATTGAGGCAGTTAAAAAAAGGAACCAGGCCTATAACAGTCAACAGACTGGACCAACAAGGAGTTGGGGAGATATTAAGGAAAATTCCAAATGCAATAGCCCATAGCTGTCACAGCCATGTGGGCAGACACTTCGCCAGTAACGGGACAAGATGTAACAACTCCTTTGGTCATGTCATGGCCTAATTATACACTTTTCGGGTTGCAGATCATTGACTTGATAGGCCACAAAAAAGCAAATAAAAACTATGTTTTAAGTAAAGGCATCAGGGCCCTTCAGCTGTGAAGGTTTTAGAGGCAGGTGAACAACCTGTGATAATATAAGCCCCTGGGTCTCTGGATGAGCCATTTCCATTGCAAATAAATAAATTTTTTCTCATAAAAGACAGTATTCCAGTCAAATACAAGGGAATACACACATGATAGAATCTTACTTAGCTCATGAAGCAATCATGAAGTTGACAAAAATGAAAACCACTCCATTTCTTTGATTTTTTTTTGGCAGGGAGGGCACTAGACAATGTCCTATAGACTCCATTTTGGGGGGTAAGAGGGAATTTTTCATTAAAATATCTAGTATTGCTTTTAAAGTTACCAGAGCAAGTTCTGACTTTTTACCTACAAAGTTAACTTTTAATTCTTTCCTAGAAGGACCAATTTCTGTTTACATGTGGCCTCTATATTATTTCCACATTTGCGTGTAATACCTGTATGTGTACAGTCACTGGGCAGAAATAAATGACCCCTCAAGCTTTCTCTCCTGGCATGGATCACAGTGATTGGTTCCTCTGGAATTATATTCTCCTCCAATAATTATTTATTTATTTAATTAATACACAAAACATTTAGAGTAGGGATTGCTATCAGGATTTAGTGGGGTGGTAGTTTGGAAGGTGAGGGTTTGAGGAAATCTCTGTAAGGAGTAACTACCTCATCAATTTTTATAATTGTTTCCTGGCTGATTCTTGCTGCATTGTGATGTGTGAATCTTTGAATAGTTTACTAGGTTGTTGGATGTTGAGACATAATCAAAGCCAAACACCCTTTCCCTTAATTATCTTAATCATTTAGATAGAAATATTTTTGCCTGAGATTATATAAATAGAGCACACATCTGATAACTAGCATCAATGGTTTCCAATTGTTTTAATAGCCCTGAAATTCATTTTAAAAGAAAACTAAGATTGTGGGATGTTTCTAGCATCCTCTGAATCTCTGTCTCCTTTCATGGTCCAATGTTGTAACTTGAAAGTTCAAATCACATTACAAGGTGAAGAACTTGTTTTCTTCATCATTTCTACACCATGAGAGGGTTTGTGAACTAATTCTATTAAATAGAAGATGAGTGCAGGTGGTTGGGGTGGGAGTACTTTGAAAAGGTGTCCTGGACAGCATGAGCCTCACAGCTTTCTCAGAATAATAGCTTCTTTTAGTTGTTGTCTTCAAGTTCTCTATCTCAAACTTAGAACAAAAGAAGCAGACATGGAAAGAACTGGTTACCTTACTCTGTTCTGAAATGTCAGCATGGGAGTGGTCCATGCTGAGAGTCCTGAGAGCCTAGCTCTGCAATGTTTGGTTCCCAGATGAGTGGCATTGGCCTCACCAGGAAATTGTTGGACATGCAGGTTGTCAAGTCGCACCCAAGCCACACAGCATCACAATGTGCACTTTCCAGATCCCAGGGTGATTTGTATGAAGTGTGAGAAGCAGCACCTTGGAGGGCAAGCTTCAATTCTACCCCAATATGCAGTAAATAATGTCGACCCCCTCCACAAACATGCAAAATGTAAGAGAAGTTGTCTTTGTAAGTTGTTGGTTTGTAACCATCTCCTCTGTATGCTCCCTTCTTCTGTGAGAAAATAAGAATTATCCATGTTTGGGTTCCTTTGCAATTCATTGTGTTGTGATTTCCTTCCTCAAGTTCCCTAGGGCCACAATTAATCATTTTCTTTACTTCAAAGACCCATGGGTAATGAATGTGACTTTGTGGTCATACCATCTCATGAATTAATAGACCCACACTATAATGTAAGCTGTATCCTGAGAAAGTCCTATCTGATTTCTCTTCTTATTTTGAGCCTCAGTTTTTTCATCTGCTAAATGGGGAGCACAATACCATCTAGAATCGCAAAGAAGTGAAATTGAGCATTACTTCATAAACTGAGAGATGTGGTGAAAATGCATGGGACTCTCAATAACAACTGCAAATTGACTTATATTCTAGAGTGTATATTATTTTTGAAAGCATTGAATATATACAGTGGAAAGCAAGCAAATTAAATTCATTTAAAAGTACAGTCATTTTTAATCTGGGCAATCTCTAGGACCAACCCTAACACTAACATTCTGGGAAACCTCAACAGACTGCAACTTATAATTGGCCCCATCAGGATTTGAAGCAGGTTTATAATTATAACAATTATACTCATTGTACCTCCTCTTTGATTGGTGCATGCAGTAGAAAATCTTCGCTATTCACCTACCAAATATGATCAGAGATTTAGATTTAGACCAGGTTCTTAACTTAGCATAGTTACTTACTACGTGAGATACAGGCACACTAATTGGCCTATTTGATTATCCACTTCCTTATCTTTAATGGCTAATGAATGATGCCTGCCTCATTGGGTTGCTAGGAGAATGAACTGTAGTCATGAGCAAAAAGCTCCTTTAATAGTACCTGACACTAAGATACTCAGGATATTGTTATTGGTATTATTATTACCAGTAAGCTATGAGGGCATTGTTTTGTCTTGAGTCAAAATATGGGTAATTTCCTATAGAAGCAGACTTCTGAATTAGAATAAGGTTTGACTATAGAAGTTTTTTTTCCAGATTGTGACTTCCACCTTAGAAATATAAAAATAGCTATATTTGAAAGTTGCTAAGAGAGTAGAACTTAAGTGTGTTCTCTCTCTCTCTCTTTCTCTCTCTCTCTTTCACACACACACACACACACACACACAGATAACTATGTGAGGCCATGCATGTGTTGATTTGTGCTAATCATTTTACAGTGTGTGTATATATACATATATATATATATATATATATAATATCATAACCCTATACACCTTTTAAAAAGCACATTGTAATATCTAATTATATGCAATTTTTATTTGTCAGTCACAGCTCAATAAAACTTGGGCGGGGGGGGGGGGGTGGGGACGGGTGCACAGAAATAGGTTGGGGAAAAATGTTCCGAAGGAAGAAGCAACCAGGAAGCATGAAGTCAGACAGTCTGTGTTGCTCATCCTTCTCCTGATTTTTAATCGTCTTTTTGGTCCATGGAGGAACTCAGGCAACCAAGAACCATCAGCTCCACAGGAGAATTAGCCAGTTCTCCCAGTGTAAACCAGTAAACCCAGCCTGAAACCATCACAGGTTTAGATTTCTATAAAATCAGCCCCACAAATAGTTACTTTTCAGCAAGTCAATAGTTTGAAATCTGCCAACGTTGCCCTTTTCCCATGGCGACTGGTGAAGAGTCCAACACCTGTGGTGGTAATGGGCTGTCAGAATCCACTCAAGTTCTGGAACTTTCCAGCATCATGCTCACTTTATTTACACATAACTTTTAGGTAAACCAAACCTTCTCACTATAGCCTGTCCACCTTCCAGAGCCTTGGTCTGGACACCCTGTGCTCCTCCCCAGCCTCCATAAGAAAGGGACTCTTGGCTCCCAGGGAAGGCTGCTTCCCTGAAAAAGCACACAGGCTGTTCAGGGAACCTGCCCGACGCACACCCAGCCCCTGGAAGATGCTCATTCTCATCGGGGGCACATTCTGTGCTCTCCTTTGCTCTGCCCACCCAAAATAGGAGTGGGATTCTGTCTTCCTGGAGGCCTCAGCCCACTTTTAAAGTGAACTGTAACCTCCAAAGGCTTGTTTTGTTTTGTGCCAAATTATGCTCAGAGGCTGAAATAGGCTTGGCCAATGATTTATTTAATGCAGGTTCACTGTGAGAATTATAATAATTTCACAAGCCAGGAGCATACAGGATAATGTCTCTTAACAAGCTAATAAAGAAATAACATACTCCAAATCAATGATAGATTCATCACACTTTGTTCCAGGCAGACAGAGATGGAAGGGAAGGGATGAAGTCCACATTCAGTTGAGATGTACCATTATATGAGTTGGCACCTGAGAGAGGTGGCTTGGCCAAAGGAAAGCCAATGTCCACATGCCAGAGCAAATGTAAAAGTCCCCTGTTGGTAGAGAACAAGGCACCAGTCTTGACTGGCAAGCTGATCTCTTTTAAGGGCCCTCTCCGTGATTTTCACTACTTGCCCATAAGAGTCGATCGCCTTTAGTGGTGATCAACAAAGGTCTTTGGAGAGCTATTTACATCAGCAGAGTTGTAGCCTCACCCAGACCTAACACTCACAAAGTGCAGCATTTATGGTCTAAATGTCCTCTTCCCACAGTTGCTTCTCCAGGTGTATCATTTGTTCAACCCCCAGTGACGCTCCTCAGCGGCTGAGCGACTGAATGCTTCTCAGTGATGACAGATGAGACGATGAAATTCTAACACAGCTGACTTCACTCAGATCAAAACAACTTTCTCTTAAAAATAACGTCATTTTTTTGTCACAAACAAGTGTATTTGAAATCCTATCAAACCAACACACAACAAGGATCTTTACTATCCCCCGCTCACCTCGAAACTGTGGACTGAAAAACACAAAGGCCTGGCCTCTGTGAATAAGGAGAGGAGACTGTGTGCATCCTTCGTGAGTCCATGTGGTCAAAATATAAATGGCAATATTTTCCCCAAATAACGTGCTCTCACATCTACTACTATGTCCCCATTGACTTACGGGGGAAACTCTAACAGTTTCATGTGGTAGTTTTCTTCCCACTTTCCAGATGAGGAAACTGAGACTCAGGAAGATGAAATGAGGTTTCTAGTGGAACACAGCTTGCATGTGACAGGCCAGGCTTCCAGGTTCGCTGCTAGTGCCCTTTCTCACTGAGAAAAACATATAGTGGGAACTGGAAGGACTGTTAAATGTTGGAGAAACTACAATTACAAACGTGGACTGTGCTCAAGGCCTTCAGGAAATCCAGATGCGCTTGGACTTTAATTTCCAAAACCCAGAGGGTTTTAGTGGAATATTCAAGTTGGGGATAGACTCACAGCACTTACCTCCTTTTCCATTTAAACGGTGTTTGTATGCAGTATTAACAAGGGGAACTCTGGCTAAGAGAAATGTTTTCAAATGTCTGTCAATACATTTAAAATGCAAAGGATCAGGCTAGATCAGGATAGACCCCTACAGAGGATTCTATAAATAATCTGTTTCTTTGTAGTTTGTTTACATCCCATCTCATTCTGTGATTTTACACAACCTCTTGAAGTATATATGATACAATACTAAAATATCAATAAAAGTAACAGTGGGGAGCCCAGCCGGCATCGACCTATGAACCACAAGGTCAAAGTTCGATTCCCAGTCAGGGCACATGCCCAGGCTTGTGGGCTCGATCCCCAGTGTGGGACATACAGGAAGCAGCCAATCAATGATTTTCTCTCGTCACGCATGTTTCTATCTCTCTCTCCCTCTCCTTTCCTCTCTGAAATCAATAAAAAATATATTTACTAAAAAAACAACAACAATGGGGCAGGGGAAAATATGAATCTGAATGGGATTTGTACAATTCTAGAGTTTTAGAACTGAATAGGGAAAAGGGAGTTAAAATACTGATCACCTTTCTAGGTGGTAAAACTGAAATATGAGTTAGATTATGAGCTTCTGGACAGCCAAGCCCGACATAGATATTCCGTAGTGATTTAAATAAAGGCTGTGAGTCCATGCTCACAGGAACCCTTAGAGTTCTGGGTGCCTGGCATGCAGCAGGCCCTAAGTAATCATCTGAGGACTGAGTGAATGAGTTGAGTAAACTATTTAGTAGAGTCAGCAATAAGAATTTTAATAGGAGCACCTGCTTTCTGCATTATATTTAATTGTTCTGAAAAGACTCATGGCTGGATCCCATAGGACCCTTCCAACAACTGTTTAAGATGAGCAACAAGAATACATGGTTATTGTGCATTTTCATCTTAACTTTAGGTGTCTGAAGGGAAGCATAGTTATAAAAATTAGTAATTATAAGTGATATATTAAACTATATATAATGATTATAATATAATTATCAGTCATAAAATATTAATAATTATAAACTGGAAATCAACACTAGTGCAATTTAATTAGGGAAAAAAAGAAGACACAACTGTATTTTCTGCAGAAACAGGGCACATATGTTCAAAGACATACTCATACAGTGAGAGGTGTGTTCTCAGTGCTGGCCGACACATTGGTATCACTTGAGTGGCTTTTCGTGAATATCTGTGCTGGAACCACTCTCAAAGATTCTGACTTAAGCGATTGGGAAATGGGCCTGGTCCTGATTATTTTATTTTTTAAATTTAGCTGATTGTAATCAGCAGCCTAGGTGAAAATCTCTGTCTTATAACCAGTAGATGCCCCTGAACCTAACAAATGGAATGAATTTGGCTCTGCCCAGTGCCATCTTGGGACATCTTGGCTGCCATCTGCCAAGCCAGAAGACCAACTTCTCAAGCTGTGGGGATTGTCCAGTAGATAGCCTTGGAGGGCTTTAATTGTGTATGTGTTAAATCAATATACATAGCTTTGGATACAAGAAGAAACTTGCTAAGAGTGATACCAACGCCAACTTTTGTATACCAATTGTGACAAAACTGAGAGGCCAAAGAAGGAGAAATTGCCAGAATCTTTAGCATGGAAACTTAAAGCCAGTGTCATTTGATGGGAGAAATTTCTGGTTCACCTCTGCCTTTGTAGAAGGCTACTCTGTGTCTTGATATCTGGCTTCTTATATCCCCTCCAATAATACTGGCTGACTACTATTTTGATGCTTAGAATTCACCCATGGTTGATTTTTTGGAGAAAGACAATCTGAAGGAGATGAAATTTAACTAAAGAAGTAAAGGATGATATGGCAGGTCACAGGACTAAGCTAAAGGTACCATCAGCTGAGTCAGATCCAGATTCGAGGTGGTTGGTCTACGAGAACTATCAGAAAACATAATGAAGTCTGGTAATAGAATAAAGGGAGAGAAAGACCATGGCCCATAGCATTCTACCATCTCACGTTGTTGCTAAAATAGAATGTAATTATTCTACATCATGCTCAAAGGGAAATCCAAATCTCCTATTATTTGGTCTCATAAGAACTGAAGATTCTGAACTATATTAGGAAATTGCTCCACAGAGATGACAAACCTTATTGTTGACTCAATACCCCTATATAAGGGCCTCTAAGGAGAGTTTAAGAATGAAGAAGAGGCAGGGTCTGGATCCAACGCATCTATGTTCAGATCTCATTGGTACCACTTAACAGCCTGCTCATGCTGTCTAACCCTTCTATGCTTCATTTCCTCATCTATAGAGATGGGGATAGTAAAAGGAGTTGTAAGAAAAACTAAATGAATTAGTGCATAGGTGCAGCCTTTGGCCATAGCCTGTCATGGATAAGTGCACCATTGACATTAGTGGCTCTTTGGTTTGGACATTTCCAAGAGTTGAGACAGCTGTAGCCTTCTCCCTTGTGCCCAGGAATTTACCATTTTATTTTTTTAATTAGTAATCCTCCCTTATTCCACAAAGCCTCACCATGTCAAAGGAGTCTTCTTGGGAAAGGTGGGCTTTGAAATGGAAGTGAAAATGAACTTGCAGCAGATTTCTCAGCAAGCTTTCCTGAATTTCCCCATGGTCAGAATTACCCAGAAGCCTGATTCCCTTCCCGGAGCACCCATCACTTAGAAGAGTGTGAGTGGTGACCCCAGAAGCTGGTTGATACCAGGCCTGGGTTCTTGTTAAATGTTCTGATAATCACACTTCTCTCTTGGAAATTCTGATTCAGGTGGTCAGAGTCAAAACCAAGGATTGAACAAAGATTCTAGCTCATATTTATCTTCAGGGAAAGTTGAGAAATGAAGTAGAGGAAGGGGTTGAAAATAGAAAGTTGAAAAAAGATGGTAGAGAATTAGATGCAGACTCAGAAGAAACATGGGAAGGCCCAGCAAAGGTGGTTTTGAGTAAATCCATGGGAAGTGGTGGGATAAATGGAACAGGGGAGGAAGCAAATACAGAGAGCATGACAGTATGGCAACAGTAGACCAGCTTCTCTTTCAGAAATGGGGATTGATGTCCATTCTGTTAGAAAACCTCCAGAAACTAGAAGTAAGCATTTCTGGGCAATGTATACTATTTCTGTAGTTGCATCATTGACAGCCACATAGCTAGGTGGCCCTAGCAAGCTTGTCAGACATGCAGCCCGTCAGCCGGGAGTTTGACATGCTTGCCTAGAGGATAGATAGCATAGTGGTGACGTTGCAAGAAGAAACAAAAGCTACAAGAGATGCAGTGATTCAACTCCTTTTCTACTGTGCATTTGTCCCATACCCAGTACATCTTAGCTGTGGCTAGTGTTAGAATCACCTGCCAAGCATTTTCCTACCTCTTTTCAGACCCTATCCCAGACTGATGAAGCCAAGACCCCCAGCAGCAGGGCCCCAACATGAGCAGGGCCCAAACATTAGCACCCTTAACTTCTCCCTATGAATCTAATTGGTAGCCAAGGTGAGAACCATTCAACCAGACAAGTGGTTCTCATTCTGAATTGCATGCTAGAATCACCTGGAGATCTTTAGAAACTACTGATGCCCTGAGACCCATTCACTGAGATCCTTATTTAGTTGGTCTTGGATGTAACTTGGTCACTAGAAATTTTAAAAGGACACCAGTTGTTTACCATTGTGGCCCAGGTTGAACTACTTGGCCAGACTTCCTTGACCACCTACAACCACTGAACAAACCAGATGGCTGAAAATCAGGTGCAACTGCTTTTGAAGTTTAAATCCATAGGTCGGTGATGAGAGTGAAGAGCAGGCTAGGATTAGCATAAGGCGACAGTCCCTGGGGCCAGCCTGCTTCCTAAGGCTGAAGATGAGTGATGACCCCACTGTCTAGAGCTCACCTGCATTGCTCTGGTCACCTAAGGTTCCTGAACATCTTGGAGGATAAGCACTTCTCAGCTGCATCATGAAGTTATCAATCACATCTCTCTGGTCATTTGGGATAAAAATGATTTCACAGAGAGGGTCCTAGATGATCCCTTTATGGCTAAGATAGATCATTTGTCTTAAAGTTCAAGTGGAGAGAAACAGAGCCACAGATAAATACAACATAAAACGGTGGACACAGGTACCTCCCCTTCTAATTCTACCTGAATTCTTCTGTGTGCACTGCCCCTTACCAGGCCATTATTCAGCAGGGATTTCCTATTTATTGTACTTATGATCACCTGATGGAAAGATATTTTAGAGGGAGGGGCGGTTGACTCTGTGGAATTAATGAGTACTGTAGAAAGGCACTTTTCTGAGATGTTAGGGTAACCTCCATCTCAGACAAGTGTGCCTTCATCCATAAACCTTTGTTAGGGTAACCGGGGATGTAGTGGGGTTGTGTGGCTAAAAAAATATGGCTACCATTTATTACAAATATTTTTGGCATTGCTTCAGGGTTCATCAGGGATTCTTTAAAAGATCACGATTGGTGCTAACTCTCTGCTCGATGTACATTTGCTTTGACAGAAGTCATCTGAGGCCACTCTTTAGAAGACATTGAGTTATCAAAGGGGGTACTCATTATCCTTTGTTCAGAAATTTGCTCATGAATCATAGAGACAGTGAAAAAGATTTTAAAAACATGTGTTACCTTAAAAAGAAAAAAATAGGAAGGAAAGAAAGAAGGAAATGGAGAAATGGTGGCCTGTTTTTGTGTGTGTGTTTTTAAGTTCATATATTAGAAAGAAGAGTATTGGGCACAACCATCATATTTTCTAAAATTCTGGAACAATTGACAGGCATGCTTTTAATTTACATTTTAAATGTTTCCCCTATTCATTCAGTCACCATTTTGCATGCATTTGTATTAGTTGCCTCCCACAGCTTTCCTCAAGTCTAGCAGGCTGCACAGTTCCTTAGAGAAAATGCAGAGGTGGGATGCAAGGGGGCAGTGTCTTCTGGGGTTGGGGAGTATGAACTAGATAGAACCACCTAGCAATGGGGCCCCCTCATAGGTCAGTGAATGGCTGTTCCCAAGAGCTTGCCCTGGGAGTGGACCATTCTTTGTTAGAGTGTTTTTCTTGGAAGCCTGCTGTAAACAGAAGTCCTTCCAAGGGCTTGTTTATTCCACCCACCAATATCACCCCTGTAATCTGAGACACCCTTGTCCTTCTGCCCTTTGAGTAAGTCCCATGTGAACAAGTCAAAAACCGATATCCACCCCAAACATCTTCATTTTCAGGGACATCAAACTTTGGAATTTTGATGCCAGATATTGATGGGGCTTGAGAAGTTAGTGTCGATGCAAAAAAGATAGCAAAACTCCAACCACATTAACTTTAATTGTTTTAAGAGATGTGATAAATGAACTTAGCTGTTTCCTTTGTTATGGGAAAGAGAAATACCAAATACTATTCTCAGAGCATGTATCCTTTTGTCTAGATGTTGTTGGTGCAGAAATGATTAGAATTGTCAACTGAATGCTAACTGCTAGTGAATTTCAATACAGTAGCTCTATTTTTATTCCAGGGAGTACCTCTTCCAACAGTAAAACTTTCTTAAGATGTTTTAAGAAATGCTCAAGCACGAGATACTTTTTGAAGCATTGAAACATTTGAACAAGACCAATCAAACTAACACGCCACCAAAATGGATTTATCTTGGTTCTTGATGATCCGTAGGCACAGTAAAACCTCAAAAATGAGAACTAGAAGGCTCTATACTGCTGCCGCCAAGGCGTTTAAGAGCCTCGCCAATCTCATCAGGGCATTTGTATAATCTGCCTGACACAGATGTTCTTATTTCTGGAGAAATAAACAGCATCTGAATTAGAATGCATTACATTGTGGAAACGCCACAGTTGAAAACATCTTAAGAGAGTTTTACCAGCTTTCTAGATTTACTAAATCAAAGTAAAATGGCATTTTCCATTTTTATTTTCTTTTAGTGCACCATTAAAAATAATTTGGCAAGACAGGGCTTATTTGAACTGATGAGCTCTCTTCCCTTCTTCACTAGCAAGCCTAGTTTGGTGAGGAAATAATTATCCATTACATGACACCATATAGCATTCTCTTCTGAAATGACAGCATTTCTTTTTCTTGCCTTTTTCTAAAATAGTTTTTGGATATTATATTCATAATAATAAAGTCTGGAATTTTATGATTTCCCTAGCTCATTGTAATATACTCCCCCCTTTTTTCCTAATCGTCTATATTTTTAAAATGTAATCTCTGCTCAGCATAGAAGTCTGTATAAACTTCGTTTGAATGCCCTGGCCTTGGGAACGTCTCCTGGCATGACATTTTGGTAACACGTAGCATTAATATTCCGATGCAACAGCTTATACATGGTCCATATTCTGACATCACCATGACGAGGTCCCCGCATGCCCATTTCATGATCTTTCTAAACTCTCCAAGTCTGAGATTTAGCCACACATTCCTTGCAACATCCATCCAAATGCACACCCTCCCCTCCCCTCATCTGAATACATCGAACCAATTGGCAGACAGCACATGTCCCCCTGAGCAAGCAGTATTGTGAATTTTATCTTCTCTTCCAGAAATCAGTTCGTCTTCGTTGCAGCAGATGAAATTTCTTGTAACACCTCTGCAGGTAACAAACATTGCTACTTCTTGATGCATCCATCCACGTCTCAGTATCCTTTTTTTTTTTTCTTCCTTTCCCTTCACATGCTGCAGTTGGTCACTCTAGAAAGTTTAGTTAAAAAAACCAAGTCCTTGTATCTTTGGACTATAGCAGGAGCCTTTATTCTCTACTGCCTAAAGAGACATTAGACATTTTGCTAACTTGAATATTTTGTTTTCAGTTTTAATAATATGTGATCCAGAAAAGTAAAACTATGTTGAATGAAGCCACAGTAAAACCTTATGGTATAATCAGTGCTCTTATGTTAAGATCCTGGACAAGGGACATGAGGGACACAGATGTGTGACTTCTGTATTTTTTTACTTACTATGTCTGGGTTCATAAAGATGTATATGTGAATTATTTGGGATCTTTATGGAATGACTGGTATAGATTATAGGCCCCCAAAGACTGAATTTATAAAGCTACTGGCATTAGGGAATATAATTACCTCTGTCTTATAAGAAGGGGATCTCCATTCCATTAGTTAAAGATCCTCTATTGCCTTTCTTTTAAAACCTATTACAAGTAACAGGACTCAGACGAAGTCTTCTGTTTTTGAGATCAGGGCACTGGTAGATGGAAATTGCACTTGCATGATGTGTCCATCACAACAACGCTTGTCTTTTGCTTTGATGTGGTCACCACAGTTAAATTTGAACTTTCATTAGCATGGAATTACTTGATTAAATGTCCAGAGAGGTGATTGCCTTAACTAACAAGAGATCTCTTTTAATTGTTTAAATCTTTGTTTGTTTATTATTTCTTTTTTTTAAGCCTAAACTCTGATTGCCATGATTGCTAGGAATTGTGCTTTTAGCAAAAGAGTGCATGGTAGAGCTCATCCATGTATAGTTAAGTATACCATGACCTTCAAAAGCATACATTAAACTGAGTCTTGCAAATAGACATTCATCAGCTACCCATCACATTTGATCACTGGAGCCATACACAGAGGCATATTTGTTTCACTCCCTACTCACAGTCTTTGGAGAGAAGGAGCTAGAGGAAGACAGAGAACTAGGAACATGTCCCTGGCCCTCTCTGCTCTAAAAAGCAGGGCCTCAGAAAACTCTGCGTTGGTTTCACTGATGTGGTTGGTCTCCATGATTTTAGTGGATTAGAGTCTCACCCGGGAAGCTGAATGGGGTATGCACGCTCATATTTTAAAGTGACAGCTTGCTCCATTTCTATAAAATCCCGTAGATAATGTTCCTCCTCAACCCTTAGCCTCAAATGTCTCTGTTTTGCCCTGTGAGAGGTGGTGACATCCATAACCCTTCACTAATGCCTAACAGTAGAAGATTGATGGTTGCATTGCTGGGGGAGGCAAGGAAATGAACCTGGGACACAAGAGTCATTTAACATTTTCAAAACCTTGAGGATGAAGCATGCAACCAAAGGGGAAACTGCTTGGGACTGGGGGGAATGCTGGTTTAAAATGTTAATGGACAGTTTGTGTGGATATGCTGGTCTTTCAGATTCTCTGTCTTCCCTGATAAACTGTACACACATCCCAGTGGGTCTTAGGGTATATTCTGACATCGTAGATCAAACATAAGAGGTAGATATGGATTGTTGTCTTGTGACTTAACAAACCCTGCCTTGAGAGCAAATGGCTCACACACAATATCCCTAAAAGAGGCTTCAGATGATGAAAGTTTGCCTGAATAGAGCCAGTGTTTTCACCTACCTTATCTAATTTAGGATGGCTGCTCAATAAATTCTTAATGAATTACTATTGATCAAATTTCAAATTGAGAGAGCTATCCCTGTTGCTTTGACGGCCATATTAATAATATGTTCTATGCTGCTTCATAAGGTTCAATTTGAGCTCTGAATTTTGAATCAAGCATGAAAAAGGAGACACCCCTATCAATCAAAAGTCAAAGGATCGCCCAACCAGTCCACCCTCCTTATAGAGAAAGAACTGCTCAGTCAATGAAGGTTGTAACTCATGGTTTCAATGAGGTCTTCCCGGGACCTATCTCCCATATCCTGGAAAAAACCCAGGACACCCACATTCTAAACACCACACCTGTCAAGAACTCTCACCTTCATGTAACCAACAATACTTCTTAGGGTGGACCTGTTGAATCCTGGTATCTCCTGGATTTTAGTGTTTGACAAATGGCAACTTTCATCTTTTTAAATGAAGAAAGAAATTAACAAGAGGCTTAACATGTCAGTTTTGAGGGCTTGATGAACATATAACTGAAATTTTTATGAAGATGTATTATTCTTACACAGCCACCTAGGAGGACAGAGCTGGCTGAGCAGTGTTGTGTGAGAGTCTGTGTAGAGATGGTGAAAATCATCAAACAACAGCCACAGTGAGACTGAAGGATTTTTCTTTCAATTCCCAAAGGAAAAGTGACAATATTTATTTTATGTGGGCCACCAGGAGAGGACACCAAAATGTCAAGTCTGCTTTTGCTAGCCACATAGAAGAAACATTTATGATTAGCATTTGTGGTTTATGAGAGTGTATTGACAAGCAACTTGATTTTTTGAGTCAGTGGCTCCAAATGTCATACTCGATGTTTTGTTTTGGTTTGGGTTTGGTTGTTCCTGAAAGACATGTGTGGGTGTCCCATCTAGTACCTCCACCTTGAACAGCCCAGTAGCTTCTTGAACTGTAACATCAAGATCCTTTGATGAGCCCTGGCCAGTGTGGCTTGGTTGGTTGAACATTGTCCCATGCATCCTGAGGTCACTGGTTCAATTCCCGGTTAAGGCATATACCTGGGTGGCAGGCTCCATCCACAGTAGCGGGTGTGCAGGAAGTTGATCCATGTATCTCTCACATCAAATTTTTTTATTCTCTCTTTCTCTATCTCTAAAATCAATATAAACATTTTTTTAAATATCCTTTGATGAGTTGGATTCTGCAAGAGATGGTCAAAGGGGCAAAATGGATCTCCCTTCTCCTTCCAGTCAGGGTCTCCTTACCACTGTGATTCTTTGGAGCTTTTCCATGACTGGCTAGTGATTGTATTGTAGTAGATATAGGTCTGGTACATGAATGGAGATTGAAAAGCAAGTTACTTATTTTGACAGAGCAACTGGAAATTCATTTCAATGAGTTAGTGTGTTGTGAGTCATCACTGGTATCAGCAACTGTTCTCAGCCCTCAGGACATACATATTATTAAATAAGTCAAGAGAAGCCCTTCTTCCAGAGAGCCTCCATTCTAGTGCAGACCAGACCCCAATCATGTAGATGAATAAGCATATAATGTACTTGCCTGTAAAGTTATAGAATAGTTATAATGAATCAAAAAGTCGGAGATGGGGCCCTGGCTGGGTAGCTCAGTTGGTTAGAGCATTGTCCTGATATGCCAAGGTTGCGGGTTTGATCCCCTTTCAGGGCACATAGAAGAATCAACCAAAGAATAAATAAGTGGAACAACAAACCCATCTCTCTGTCAGTCTGTCTGTCTCTCTCAAAAATCAATAAATAAAAAACATTTTTTTAAAGTACAGGAGAGGATGGAAAGTCCCATGCGATGCAACTTTATACTCACAGATCAGAGTAGAGCTTTCAGAGGGTGACATTTGAGCAGGGACTTGAATTAAGTGAAGGTGTGAACCAGGTAAGTAATGTGGAAGTGAGAGCACCTCAGGCTGAATTTTCCTGGGGTTGAGGCTGCTTGAGGTGGCCAAGAACCATAAGCTATCTAGTGTGTCCAGAGCATATGAGTACAGGGGAGAATTTTAGAGATAATATCATGAAGATATCCAGGGATTAAGACAAATTAGGACCTGGAGGCTGCAGAAACCATTTGAGATTTTATTTCCAGTGTGCCGGGAAGGCACTGGAGAGCCAGCTGCGACCTGACTTATCTCTTTAATGATGTGTTAGACTGCTTTGTGAAGAATGGATTGCAATATGGCAAGAGCAGAAGAAAGGACCGCAGTGTGAGTCTCTTGCAGCACTCCAGGGAGGGGTGATAGTGGCGTATATTAGGATGATGTCTGTGGAGGAGCTGAGAAATGGTGGTCTCTGGGCTGTATTTTGACAGCTGAACAAACAGGATATACTGGCAAATTAGAAACTTACCAGGTCCACTTTGTGTTAAGTGCCATGTCCTCCTTTTGATTCAAAGGTTGTATCCATCATTCCCATCGAGGACTAAGGCTTTTGTCACCAAGGAAATCAAGCCCTTCATCTCAGCATTAACTGTCCCTCACATGGGCTTTGCTGAATTCTCCAGGGTATAGTCGTAACTTGCTATCACTTATTGAGCAAATTCTTGGTGTTAACAAGTATGATCAATCATCTATATATATCTGTGTGTGTATAGGTATGCCTATGTAATTTATTTCAACAGCTCAGTGAGGGAGATGTTACTATCATCCTGTTTTGCAGGTTAAAAAAGAAAAAAAAAAGTGCTCAGGCCCAGAGAGGTTTGGTAACTTGCCCATAATCACACTGGAGCAGGGGTCCTCAAACTTTTTAAACAGGGGGCCAGTTCACTGTCCCTCAGACCGTTAGAGGGCCAGACTATAGTTTTAAAAAAACACTATGAACAAATTCCTATGTGCACTGTGGGCCCGGGATGAGTCGGCTGCTAAGCAGGACAGGCAGAGGCACCCAGCGGGCCGGATAAATGTCCTCAGCGGGCCGCATGTGGCCGTAGTTTGATGACCCCTGCACTGGAGTCTATCAATACCAAACTCTCCACCAGACCATGCTGCCCCCACATGCGCCTTTCATCTTGACTTTGGAACATTGGCCTTTGCCTCCAGGTGGAATGCTCTTGCTTTCTTCAGCTGTGCTATCTTGCTCCTAGAAAACTCGTATTTGTGAGTTATGGGGCATAGCTGTGGAAATTTGGAGATTACCCAAGAGAAACGAAAAGTTCTCTAAACAATTGTTTCCCTGGGTGTTTATTTCAGGTGGCTCATCCCCTTCAGGCATCAGGTGTATGTCTAGTCTCTCAGATGTGCTGGGCACTGATCTAGGTACGGGGATAAAGTGAGGAGGGGAGCAGCTCTCTTGTCTGGGATCACTGTATGTATCAGGAAGACAGAGGGTTAAACAAGCAAAGTGTGGTCCAGGTCAGTTCTCCAAAAGTCTTTCATGTGCTGAAAAGCAGTGGCTAAAAATCACCTAACAGGATAAGTCATTCCCTGAAAACTACTGGACACTTGGAGTGAGTTGTTTTGCCTGAAGAGTCCAGGCTCCCAGCTGCCTCCTCCTGAGGGAGTGTGTGTGCGCTGGTGTGTGTTGGGGGTGCAGATGGAGGCCAGGTCTTGGTCCATCAGCAAGTCTTGCCCTCTCCACCACACCAGGTACCATCTTAGTGGCATGTGAAGCCAGTTTGGGGACACTCAAAGTCCTTATGAGTACTGGTCACATCTGTGAAAGCTTCTAAAACCCTCCCCTGTGTGACAGGTTGATATACACTCCATTAAGTAACTATTAGAAGCAAAGTTTGGCAAGTTTATAGGCACAAAGGGGATGTTGGCACCCCGTCCATTCTTCTATCTCCCCTGACCTGTACCCATGTGCACATACAGACACACACATGTGCATGCACATAGCACATGCATCCATGCAGCTGCACTAAGAATTCAGATAATATTTAGAAGAAATTTCCAAATTGGTCGTTCCTCTAATTGTGACCCTTCAGGAAATTTTATCTCAGTGTCTTCCCTTCATTCTGGTGATTTGATTATTCAGCGAGGTTGTCATGCCGTGAATTGATTTAGAATTAATTGGCCTGTTTCCAATAAGATGTGATGTCTATTATTATAGGCGAAACACAGAGTGCTCAGGGGGCATATATCAAAGGGACGAAGTACACATAATCAGCATTTATTGACAGCTTTCTGTGTACCAGGCATGTTCAATATTGTTACACCCAATAACAATACCCTACAAATAAAATGTCTCTATGGGAATTGAAGATTATCTAGATAGCTCTGAATTAGCCTGAGTATGGGATTTCTATATCAGTAAAGAATTTTTTTTAAAAAAAAGAGAAGTGGTTATCAAATGTTAGAGCCATGAAAATCCCCTGCAGAGCTTGTTACCAATGCAGAGTCTGTGTCCTCCCCTCCCTGCCTCAGAGATTCTGATTCACAGACCTAGAGAGGGAGCTTTAAAATCTACATTCTTACAAGTTCCTCCAGGCAATTCCAATAGAGGCATCCTCAGATCACACCTTAGGAAACACTGAGTGGATCACTCAGGAATCATTCTGTTTCATTGGCAAGGAGAATACCCAACAGGTTTATCTATAGCCATGCTTAGCAATATAGTGGCCAATCTCCATGTGTGGCTACTGAGCCCTTAACATGTGGCTGGTCCAAAATGAGATGAGCTATAAATCTAAAATACATACTAGATTTCCAAACCTTACTACAAAAAACTATGTAAAATATTGTAATTGTAATCTTCCTGTCAATTACAGATTGATATGATAATATCCTTAATATAGCAGGTTAAATAAAAATATGAAAGTGAACTTCACCTGGTTTTACTTTCTTAATGCAGCTACTATAAAATTTGAAATGTCATACGTGGCTTGCATTTGTGTTTCTCTTTATATTTTTATTAAACAGTACCATTCTAGAGCCACATTCTCATTTATTTTTTACAAATGAGTATCGAAAGTGTTGGCATGCTTCAAGAACTGGTCTCTTAAAGGTGAAGGATACTCACTCAGAATAAAAATGTTTTGAAGATAATCCGGACATTGTTAGTGTTTCTTGACTTTACATTTTAATTTTGCCTCCAAGTAACCTACCTCCTCACATTACTTATTGACCTCTCAGAATCTTTGATTCACTTACGAGAGGCAGGGGATGCCATTTCTCAGGGCTTCAGATGGACAACTCAATTCAAGGGTAGTTCTGACTCATGTGCCCCATGAGCTCTGCTGCAGGGACCGCAGCAGAATAGAGAGCAGACAAGGGTTGCAATCTTCCCAGTCTTAATAGCATCGATAACTGGCACTTGTTTGGTTCTGACTAACCCTATCTCAGCTTCACTCAGAAACTTAGAGTCAGTATGCACTATTACTGTCTCTATTCATGGATGGAGAAGCTGGCTCAGAGAGGAGATAAACTTTCTGAGATGACTCAGCAGACACATAGCGGAAGCAGGATTTGATTCTAAAAATTCTGACCTTGTGGAATTCTTAGCTTCAGCTTGGCTTCTCTGCAGAGCTATTGGCAACCCCATGAAGGATACAAACACAGAACTGTCTTTGGGGTTCCCCCTGTGAATTAAACCATAGTTGGGGTGCCATGCTGATTTCAAAGCATGATGGGAAATTCTTCGTGATTTTGGTAGAACCAATGTCAGGACACAAAAGGAGGGTAGCCTTGGCCTTGACATTAGAGAGGGTGTATCTCTGTGTCTTTTATTGTAGTGGAGGAACTGTAGAGCCAGAAGTAGGGCTGACTGTGTCTTCTTTTCACTAATATATTTTTCTTGATTTCAGAGAGGAAGGGAGAAGGAGAGAGAGAAACATCCATGATAAGAGAGAATCATTGATCAGCTGCCTCTTGCACGCCCCACACTGGGGATCAAGCCCACAACCTGGGCATGTGCCCTGACTGGGAATGAAACCATGACCTCCTGGTTCATAGGTCAATGTTTGACCACTGAGCCATGCCGGCTGGGCTTATTGTATCTTCTTGACTCCTGGACAGTTGCTGCTGCTGTGCTGTGCTGAGTCTTGAACCAAGGTTCCTACCTCAAACCTGCTTTGTTGGGATTCCAAATAGGAAGAGCTTTTGAATTGCACTAGAGGACATAGAAAGGATGATGCCATCTGAATTCCCATAGGTGGTAGGATCTGGTTCCTATAGATGCTACGTGCACAGTCCACATGTGTGACCAGCATCTATGTGCAACAGCAGAGCCCATGGCTTCCCACTGGGAAGCTAAAGAACCCAGAAGATGCTTTCCTTCCTTCTTCTGAGGACAAAAATCAGGAGGCCGAACACTGTGCTGAGTGACCTATGCAGATGATTGTTGCAAATCCGAGCTAAGGGAGCGACCAGCAATAAAATTCAGGAATATCAGTCATGTTGAGGTAACTCCATATTGTCCATCTCAGAGAATTCCTCCCGTTTCTACTGGTGTCTTTCTTGGAGGTTTAGCTGCATGTGGAGCTGTTTTCTTGGTTTTGAGATATGGGGCTGGTCCACTTCCTCTATCTTGTGTATCTTATCTAAGTCAGTGCCTAGGAGAAGGCCACAGCAGTCACAGAGGAATATTTTCTTACTTGAATAGATTCACTAAGGCAGAGTGAGCAACTGAGGTCTGAGACCATGTGCAAACCAGTGGGAACATGCCCTAGCGAAACCATCACTCTCCAAATAGCAGGCTGTCAGAACCACGGGGCCATGGTGTAGTAAATACCCCATTTGTACTGTGTGGTTAGTATGTGCCTTGCATGGATTAATTTTCCCCAGTTCCTTGCAGGCTATATCTTAGATATAATTAGGAGGACAATATAGCCCCTAATGGCATTGCCATGCAGGCTCCTCCTAGGAAGGTTTCCTATTTTGAATGCCTACTCGGCAGTGCCTGTCTGTGTAGTGAGGACACAGCATAGTTTCCTCGCCTTCCTGCTTCGGCGGGCTGTCTAGGAGATCTGTGCCACATAGTGACATAGATCTCAGGGGAGAAGATATTTTATTCATCTTTCTGCTCCACCGGGATTCCTACCCACTATCTCTGGGACAGGAGGCATGGGGGGATCATGCTAAAGTAAGAATAACCGGGCCCAGGGGCATAAAGACTCTTAATTGAAATATATGGAGTGAAGTTAAAGTGTTCTTACTATATATCCCTATAAGAAAATCACCAGACTGTTAAAACCCTGGTGTGGTGTACCAACAGGACCCTATTGTGTTTTATGAGCATCCAGCTTGTTTCAATTAGATTTAGAAGATGTTATTAACAAGTAATATATGCATTTCTCAGCAGAGCTCACCAGGTACTTTACAAACATGGGTTCATATTTCCCATTCAACAGGTGGCATGCTTATTTATTTACCCTGAAGTTCAAATACAGCAATTTAAACTACGTCTGCAACTCACAAATTAGCTAGATCTCAACTCCAAAAGCATCTGTAAGTTGACTGCTGGAGCTACACATGCTCATTTTAGAAGAGGATCCTTCAGTTCCTTCTACAAAGATTGGCTTGTGAAAACCTACATAAAAACCTATGTATCATAATCTGCAGACTGCTTTAAAATGTGTCGGGTTTTTTTCCATGCCCTTTATCTGTGAATTAGACAGGGCGCAGATAAAATGATACCATTTTATTGGTATCGTTGCCCAAGTTATTGAGCAAGGACATTGCAAAGGCAGAACTTGAACCTGGAACTTCTTGCCCCAAGGCCTTTGCCCTTAACTCCTGGTTTTAAGTTGTTGCTAAGGTCAAGATTAGACAAGGGCTGATGATGGCGGCAAGCAGCTACCTTTCATTTCTTTGTTTGTTTGGTTTTTCCCTAAAGGGTTTTGGTGAGCTTTATGACAACATAGGCAGTGATTTGTGAACTCTTGGGGTGATGGGAAATTACACACTGTATTTCCAAAGTCCCCAGAAAGTTTTCTTCTGGGTGTCTTTTATGGATTTGAATGTTTCTGAGACAGCTGACCTAAAGTCTTTGGAAAGCTTTGCCACTAACAGAATCATAATGATGGGTACATTTCCCTCCTCTCCACTCCTCCCTCTTGCTGCCTCCACTCACTCGGTGGCAGTGGCGTGGCCCAGTTCCTCTGTATGGTGGCCAGTGCTGTGCTAGATTCTGCCTCAGACTCCATGGGGCTGACAGTGCAGGAGTGGGGACAGGTGAATAACCAAGGAGAGAAGTAAGTAAACAAAATCACTAGAGATTTTCAATTTGGCATGAGGGGGTGAGGAGAGGGTGGGAAACTGTGGTTCAGAAAGAGGGGTTGGGAAAAGGGGCATCTCTCTAGGGAGGTGACATTTGACCTGAGACATAAAGAAGAAAAGGCAGCAATTCAGGTGGAGGATGAGCAAGACCCCAAGCCCTAAAAAGAGAGTGAATTTGCATGTGTCCAAGGAGTACTGAAGAGGCCAATGTGCCTGGAACACAGTAAACAAGGACTAGAGGGGTGCATGAGAGGACTGAGAGAGGGACAAGGGTGACTCATGAAAGTGTGGATTGTATTCTAGAATCGATGGAAAGCCAGGGGAGGGTTTCAAGCAAAGAAGTGATATAAGTAGATTTATTTCAATTAGATAAGTGGATGGATAGATGAACAGATAGATAGATGATAGGTGATAGATAGATAGATAGATAGATAGATAGATAGATAGATAGATAGATGGTAGATGGATTTGATAGATACAGATTTTCTAGTAAATGGCTGGTGATTTGAAGAAGCAGAAGTGGAGCCAAAGAGACAAGATTTAAGGCTGTTGTTGATTTGGTTCTGGTGAAATACTGGTTGTGATGTTAGGATGGTGACAGTGTGAATGGAATGACGTAGACACATTTAAGATTTCATCTGTAATTTCTGAGGGCTGGGCTGCGGGGAAACAGAGCATCATGACTTGATGCACTGTGGTCCACCTTGGCCAAGGCCGGGTGGGGTGGAAGTGACCATGTGTGCAGATCACGTGGCAGTCACTACACGTTTTCCCATCACTCCATTGGGGTCCCTGGGACTTGCCATTCTTCCTTCAGGCTGTGCTTAGCCAGCTCTGAGGACACAGGGTCGCTGACGTGCCTGGCATAGCTGTTGTGAGAGTAGTGCTGGAGTCCACATCTTCCCTAATAACCTTGTGTCTAAATTGTAGTGTCACACAAGGCGTGTTCAGAAATTAGCATTTGAAAAGAAGCCTCCTTGCTTTCAGTTTGAGCTGACATGGTCCCTTTTTTCTCTGTGGAAATGAAATTTATTAATCTTAATAAAACCATCAGAATCTGAAGGTAGAGGTCACCCTGAGGAGAAAAGGCGTCTGCTCATTTACCAGGAATAGTTCAGCACTGCTGTATTTTTCTTCTGCCCAGGCAGAGAACATTGCCAAATTGTTACCTTGGGCTTTCCATTGAAGCTCTGCCCAGTGTTATAAACAAATAAGAATGTACAATTAAAGTACATGGGAGAAAAGGGTGGGAGCTACGTTGTCATGCAATGCGTTCAGGCCACCAACATATTATCTATCAAAAAGAGGAAATCTTTTCCACAGTAAAATCATTCCCCAAATTAAAAGAAAAAACAGTATTTTCCCTGAATTTGCATCTTCATACCCGTTTTGAAGGAACATCATGCTGTGGCATCACATAGTACATTTCCAAGGGTTTTCAGTTTGCTTTTGTCGTTTATGTCTTGTTCATACCACCAGCTTTGCTGAGTGAAAGTGCATTAAAAATAATTCTATGATCACTTTTTTTAACCCTCTGGACTAATGACAACTTTACTTTCTCATGAAATAAAAATTAATGACAAAGTTGTATCTCATGTTCTTTTACACCTATTAATATCTACTTCTAATTTCATGGGTCGAGGCCTAGCTTTCATGAGTGACCTCCCCGAATGAATGACTTCTTCAAAAATGTCCTCATTCTTCTTGTTTTAACACACCCTCTGTCTTGGATTTCCATCTGTTTTTCCTCCCAGATATACGGGGCATCTTGGAAGGCCTTTTGTGATGAGCCAGAGGGCTGGCGAGTGTCTCAGGGAATGAAGTGCAAGGGGGAGGGTGGACTTTTTGAGTCACTGAGAAACATCCATTCTCATACCGCTTGTGAGGATCTGGGAAACACAGTGTGTTGAAGCAGAAAGCCTCATCTGGATTATTTGAGCTTGGTGCCCCTTGAACAGGCAAGGGGAAGAAGAGACATCCAATGTGAACTGGTCAAATCCTTTTTTCCCACCTGGAGAATAAACTAGAGTCCATGAGTTAGAAGGATCCTCACCCAACTTCTTCCGAACTTTCAGGATTCCATGGTGTAAGCAATCATGCCAGGGCCATCCAGTACATTCTTTTTTGTTTTTCTTAATCTTTATTATTGAAAGTATTACATATATCCTCTTTTCCACTCACTGACCCCTTCTAGCTGGCGTGCCCCTGCCACTCCCCCCGTCCTAGGCCTGCACCATCCTATTATCTGTGTCCATGGGTTATGCATATATGCATACAGTTTTTTTGGTTAATCTCTTCCCACCCACCCACTTCTCCCACCTTCCCTCTGAGTTTCCACAGTGTGTTCCTTGCTTCTGTGTCTCTGCATCTATTTTGTTCATCAGTTTATTTTGTTCATTAGATTCCACATCTGAGTGAGATCATGTGATACTTGTCTTTCTCTGACTGGCTTATATGCGACATCTAGTACTTTTGTGTGTGTGTGTGTGTGTGTGTGTGTGTGTGTGTGTGTGTAGATGTCAGACAGGAAGGGAGGGGGAGAGAGAGAAATATCCATGGTAAGAAAGAATCCCCTCCTGCATGCCCCCTAGTGGGGATTGAGCCAGCAACTGGGGCATGTGTCCTGACTGAGAATCAAACCATGACCTCCTGGTTCATAGGTTGACACTCAACCACTGAGCCATGCTAGCCAGGCCCATCCAGTACATTTTTATTCACCAACTGTAAGCAAGAAGATTAGAAGCAAAATGGTGAAAAGATAGGGAAGGAGAACAATAAAGCATGTGCAAATTAGATTCCAAAAGATAGGAGGTGGCTTAAGGTTGACAGTAGTTGATAGAACAGACAAACCATTTCTTCCGGCCTTGTTCCTTCATTCTTTAAAGGAAAGTCCAAGAGGAAAAAGCTGTGGATAATCCACATATCCCATTTAGTGACTGGTACCCCCCATTCCCCAGCTGCTAACAGTGCTCAGGTGCTCCCTTCTTCAGAGAATTACCTTCTACCCAAGAAAATCACTTCAACTCAGTTCTTCTCCACCCCCCAGGGAAACCTGCAGCTAATGCACAACTTACATGAGTGTTAAAAAACCAACCCCTTTGCCCCCAGCTGGGATTAATTCTGGGGTACAACTCATGGGATCAGGTCAAAGTTAGTCTCTAGCTTAGACTATTTCTCTTTTTTCCCTTGCTATCGAACTGCCTGCCTCTCTCTCTCCTTCTCTTTATTCTTTACATGCATAAGAATCTCTATTTCAGGCTCTTCTGGGGAAGCTAACTTAAGATTGCATCTCAGCTTTGATCATTACTGAAGAAGCAATGTTCAAACTACCTGCAAGGAGGTATCTGGCAGGCCATTTCAGTAAGGGTACATGCCACCATGGAAACAGCCTTCCAGTGGCTCTGAGAAATTTAAAGATGAGCTCTGACAGTCTAGCTCTGTGATCTTGAGCAAGTGACTTCACCTCTCTGAACCCTAATTTCTGATCTGTGGCATCATTCGGTCCCAGACACTTAATAGACACTGAATGCATAAGCCTTCCTTCCCGTCTTCATTTTTATTCTGAAGCCTGTGCTGGAAGTCATGCAGAGGAGGGAGGAGGATGGGAGAGAGAGACAGAAAAACTGAAAGATAAGGAACTGTCATCAAGAAATACTGTTTGAAATGTGTCCCTTCCCAGAACCTGGCCATAGGTTCTGGGAAGGGACATAGGTTCTCATTGATGAGTTAGAAGTTCTGGGGTGATAGAATTGAAATCAAAGCATCTTTAATTCTTGAGTGAGGTGGGGTTGCATCCCACAAACCCTCCAAGGATGCTTCTATTTGAGTGTGTTTGCTCACAAAGATGTTGGACCCTAACTGCAAAGACTGGGTCACTTCACCCATTTTGATTCACCCTTTCTCCTGTGATTTGGTGACAGCCAAATTAGGAGAAAAGGACCATCTCTCTTGAGTATTAACATGTCCTCTGGGGGTACTGGGTTTACTGGGCTTCTTAAAACCATTCTTTCACGTTGTTTTGTGTGTGTTTGTTTGTTTGCCTACGTAGGTCTCCAGGGTAGCTGCATGAGCAGTTAGAAATGGTCCTATGAGAGACCAGCCATGCTAAATGGACAAAAGAATGTGCTATGCACAGATGGACTTTTTAAATGTTGTGTGGCAGATAGGAATATGTTTCTTATGTATGAAGATGAATAGGGCCCCTCCACATTGTCTTGGTATTTTGCATTTTATGGTTGCTATTGTTACTTTGTAACTGTATACTATGGATTAATCTTCACCTCTGTTTCCCTTTCAGTTACGGACGAGTTTATGCTGCCGACCCCTACCACCACACACTTGCTCCAGCCCCCACCTA